>CM032155.1:32184619-32224134 GCA_018901935.1 Pugionium cornutum | reverse complement strand
AAACTTGGTTCATAAGACGCATGAAGGTGCTTGGGGCATTGGTCAAGCCAAATGCCATGACTGTCCACTCGTACAACCCCTGCTTTTTCTTGAAAGTGTTTTTCCATTCATCATCTTCCTTCATTCTGACTTGTTGGTATCCACTGTGGAGGTCTATTTTGGAGAAGACCATGGCTGCACTCAGTATTAATCCCAAACAACCGGGTAATGCTGATTACGGAAGCTGGAGAGTATTAATCCCAAGATGAAGAAGACTATGAACCAGAAGGAGAATACGGTGACATTGAGTACCTTGATGTGGGGGAAGTGCTGGTCACTAGACGCATTCTCTGTGCAATGGTGGATCTCTCAGAGACCATCCAGAGGGAGAACATCTTCCACTTTGCATTATTAAGAAGCCTTTGTACTCTTCTTTGCGCTTCTGGCCCACCGTCCTTAGTCGATCTTCCTCTAGGAGCTTGTCGACCCATAAGCTGAACTTGTGGAAGAGTGCTCTTGATCTGCTCCTTGTCATTGCTCCTGGTGGCACTACTGGTGTAGAGACTTCCTCTAGATGCATGTCCTGAAGCTGGTAGCTTTTCTGGTCTGAGTCTCCTTGTGTAGAAGTTGAAATGCTCATGTACTCGGCTTGATTGGCTGTACCGGCTGGACTGTGCGAGATACAGGCCGGAATGCCTTCTGGACCGGCCAAGTTGATCCTGGAGTCGGCGGCGTCACCAATGGGACCGGTGGTGTCATCCACGTCGCCACCAGTTGTGCCAGAGGTTTGGGCCTCTCTGCCGGTAATGCTGATCGGTCTGGTCCTGTTGGTCAAGGGTCCGGCAGTATCGCTTGGGCCGGCAGACATGCCAAATGGCCCGGCTGTCTCGGGCAAGCTCCCTGGTCGGCCAGTCTGGTCTCCTGGCCGGCCATACGACATGATGTCCCCATCATCCCCTCCCACTTCAGTAGGTTTTGACCTCAAAACTGGTTCATCTGCATGGAAAAGGGCTAAGTCAGTTACGTTGAACGTGTTGGACACATTGAACTCACCTGGGAGCTCGATCTGGTAGGCGTTGTTGTTGATCCTCTCCAGCACTCTAAATGGTCCATCTCCTCTTGGTGCTAGCTCGGAACTCCTTAGGTTGGGGAACTTCTCCTGCCCTAGGTGTAGCCACACCCAATCACCTAGTTGAAAGATCACCTCCTTTCTTCCCTTGTTAGCATGGCTCACGTACTGCCCGCTCCTCTTTTCCAACTTCTCTGCTACCTTCTGGTGTAACTTCCTTATGAACTCTGCCTTAGATGCTTCGTTGAGGTTGGTCATTTTTGGTGGTGGTAGCGGCGTTTGCTCCAATGGGGTGAGAGGGTTGAAGCCGTATACTACTTCAAAAGGTGTCTTCTTGGTTGCTGAGTGCACGGCTCGGTTTTAAGCGAACTCTATGAATGGCAGGCACTCCACCCAAGTCTTGAGGTTCTTCCCTAGTGTAGTCCTGCGAAGAGTTGATAGTGTCCGGTTGACAACTTCAGTTTGGCCATCGGTTTGAGGATGGCAGGTGGTAGAGAGGAGTAGCTTCATGCCTAGCTTACTCCAAAGGGTCCTCCAGAAATGGCTGAGAAACTTGGTGTCCCTGTCTGACACGATAGTCCTTGGCACTCCATGAAGCCGTACTATCTCCTTGAAGAACAGCTCGGCTGTTTGCGTGGCATCATTGACATTGGCACATGGAATGGAATGTGCCATCATGGAGAATATGTCCACCACTACAAAGATTTCATCTTTGTGGTTGATCTTGGGCAGACCTAGAACGAAGTCCATTGAGATGTCCACCCATGGATGTGTAGGTATGGGCAGTGGGAGATACAACCCGTGAGGGTGCACTCGGGACTTCGCCTTTTTGCAAGTGATGCACCTTGCACAATGGGCTTCTATTGACCTTTTGATGTGTGGCCAGTAGAAGTGCTCTTTGACCACTGCTAGAGTCTTGTCGACACCAAAGTGGCCCATGAGTCTTCCTCCATGAGCTTCTCGGATGATAAGCTCTCATAATGATCCTTGTGGTATGCACAACCTTCTTTCTCGGAACAAGAATCCCTCATGGATGTAAAACTTGCCATGAGTCCCCATGCCACCCTCCTTATAGCTCTCAGAAAGTTCAGGATCATCCTTGTATAGGTCCTTGATGTGCTCGAACCCTAGGACCTTTGCCTCCATTGTGGATATCAAGGCAAACCTCCTTGATAGTGCATCGGCTATCATATTGTCTTTGCCCTTCTTGTACTTGATAACGTACGGGAAGGTCTCTATGAACTCCATCCACCTGGCATGTCTCCTCTTGAGATTGGTTTGCCCTCTGAGGTGTTTGAGAGTCTCATGATCAGTGTGGATCACAAACTCCTTGGACAGCAAGTAATGCTGCCAAGTCTCCAATGCTCGGACAAGGGCATAAAGCTCCTTGTCGTAAGTGGGGTAGTTCAGTGAGGCACCACCTAGCTTCTCACTGAAGTATGTCACTGGCCTCCCTCCTTGGGTTAGCACTGCTCCTATGCCTATTCCATAGGCATCACACTCCACTTCAAACGTCTTGTTGAAATCGGGCAGGACTAGCACTGGTGCATGTGTAAGGGTCCTTCAAGGCCTGGAATGCCTTCTCCTGAGCTTCTCCCCAACTGAATCCCACGTTCTTCTTCACTACTGCCGTCAATGGTGAGGCAATACTGCTGAAGTTGGGCACGAATCTCCTATAGAAGCTGGCCAGTCCGAGGAAAGCTCCTCACTTGGCTGATGTTGCTTGGTGTTGGCCATTCTTGAATGGCTCGAATCTTTTCTTCATCAACCTGTAGGCTCTGTGAACTTACAACAAAACCTAAGAATACAAGTTTATCAGTACAAAAGATGCACTTCTTGAGATTGGCGTAAAGCTCTTCTTGTCGAAGGGTTTTATGCACCAACTCAAGATGTGTGAGGTGATCGCTTAAGCATTTACAATAATCCAATATGTCATCAAAATAAACTACAACGAACTTACTGATGTACACCCTAAGAACTTGGTTCATAAGGCGCATGAAGGTGCTTGGGGGCATTAGTCAAGCCGAATGGCATGACTGTCCAATCGTAGAGCCCTTGCTTTGTCTTGAAAGCAGTCTTCCATTCATCACCTTCCTTCATCCTGACCTGGTGGTATCCACTCTTGAGCTCTATCTTGGAGAAGACCGTGGCTCCACTCAGCTCATCTAGCATGTCATCCAGCCGTGGTATCGGATGCCGGTACTTGAGTGTGATGTTGTTAATTGCTCGGCAGTCCACGCACATTCGCCAAGTCCCATCCTTCTTGGACACTAGTAGCACTGGTACGGCACATGGACTGAGGCTCTCTCGAACATAGTCTTTCTCCAGTAGCTCCTTGACTTTCTTCTCAAGCTCCTTGGAATCCTCTAGACTCATCCGGTAGGCTGGCCGGTTGGGCAGGGCTTCTCCGGGCACTAGGTCGATCTGGTGCTTTATGCCACGTAAGGGAGGCAAGCCTGTTGGTATCTCCTCTGGGACACATCCTGGAACTTGTTGAGGAGAGTTGCTATGTCAGGAGGTAGCTCTACCTGTTCCTGTTCTATACTCAAAATTTCTTTGAAGACCATCTGTAACATTAAATCCTTCGAGGCTAAAGCTCTCCGGACATGGCTTGGTTGAATAAGAAAATTAGACTTGATAAGTTTCTTTTCCTTACTCATTTGGAGTTGTAGCTCATGTACCTGGGCAGGTGTAAGAGGAGCCAGGCTGACCTTTCTTTTGTCATGCACAAAAGTGTAGAGATTGGTTCGGCCATCATGCCTGGTCTCTTTGTCAAACTGCCATGGTCTTCCTAGCAGAAGATGGCCAGCTTGCATGGGCACCACGTCGCACACGACTTGGTCTTGGTACTTGCCCACACTGAATGGTACAGTGACTTGCTCATGGATCTTGAGCTCCCCTTTGTCATCGAGCCATCTCAGTCTATATGGTCGAGGGTGCCTTGTCTTCTCTAGACCTAGCTTATCAACCATGTACGCACTAGCAACGTTAGTGCAAGAACCACCATCTATGATGAGGTTACATACCTTGCCCATGATGGTGCAACGGCTGTGGAAGATGTTTTACCTCTGGATGGTCTCTGAGGGATCCACCATTGCACTGAGAATGCGTCTAGTGACCAGCACTTCCCCCACATCAGCGTACTCAATATCACCATATTCTCCTTCTGGTTCATAATCCTCTTCATCTTGGGACTCATACTCTCCAGCCTCCGTAATCAGCATGACCCGGTTGTTTGGGCACTCCCTTGAGATGTGTCCACGACCCCTACACTTGAAACAAGTGATGTCACATGATCTTTTAGGGTTAGAAGACTTACTAGGCTCTCTCTGGTCATGGGTTGGTTCAGGAGGCTTGCTCTTGAACCTTGACTCGATCTCTATGCTCTTGCCTTTGTCTATGGGCTTGGGAATGTTGCTTGGTGCCCAAGGCGTCTTAGGCTTGCTGCGGATGTCTTGGCTCTTACGTTTGATGTGCTGCTCAGCCTGAATAGATAGGTGGAACAATTCTTTGAAGTCATTGTAGATTTGCCTTTCCACCTTGCGGCTGATTCTTTCTTGGAGTCCATCCAAGAATTGTGCCATCAACGCTTCTTCATCATCATTGAGCTCCAGCCTGTTCCTTAACTTCTCGAACTCTTCATAGTACTCCTCTACTGATCTGGTACCCTGCTTAAGAGTACGAAAACGTTGTTGCAAATATCTATGAAAGTAAGGTGGAACAAACCTTTGTCGCATGAGGTCTTTCATGTCGACCCATGAGTCAATGGGCCTCATTCTTTTCCTCCTTCGGTAAGATACCTCACGATCCCACCAGATGAGGGCATTGTCCGTGAATTGTGCTACTGCCATTGAGACTCTCCTAGGCCCTGGTTGGTTGTAATGATCGAAGATATGATCCATTCTTCTCTCCCAATCTAGGTAGGCCTCGGGGTCTACTTTTCCTGCAAAATTTGGAGGTGTTAGTTTAACATCAGGATGAGTTACCCGGTTGTAGGCGTGTTCATCTCCATCCTCATGATGTCTAGGAGACATCCTTGGTCTATGGTGAAGACCATATGGCTCGAAGCCATCATCTTCTGCCTCTGGTTCCTGTGGAGGTCCTCTCGGCCTAGGGTGATAGTCATGAGGCTGCACGTCCTCATCTCCTTCTGGCTGGAGTTCCTCCTGTTCGTGCCGTGTCCTAAGGTGTTCAGGACCCTCAGCACGGCCTTGCTCAGCTCTCACGTGCCTTATGGCCTAGAATCTCACAGGCCTCTCCACGCACTCCAATCTCTCGCCTATTGATGCGAGTTGCGTTTGGAGGGTGGTGAACATGGCCATCATGGCTTCGGTTGCTTCTCTATTCTCTTCTGCCATTGCGTACTACAAAGAAAGAAGACAAGTTATGCTGCTCCTAAATTATTAGGAGGGTTTTCTTTTATAAGGGGATTCGAAAAATGCAAAAAGGAAAATCTGAGAAATGGAAAATTTGAAAATATGGAGATTTGAAAAAAATGGAAACTTTCTTGACAACTATTGCTAGCTGTCCAATTTGAATTTTTTTGGTATTTTTCCTATTTTCTTTTTCTTTTCGTTTAATTTAACTTAAAAATATTAGAAATATGATTCTAACAAAAAGGAAAGTCGAAAATTGTAATGCAAGAATGATTCTAATTAGATGTTATTTTTTTATTTTCTTGAATGAAACTTAAACTAATGCAAGAACAAGAAACAAAACAAGTTAAAGGATAGAAACAACCTGGTTTAAGAGCTTTAAGCTCTGATACCAAAATGATACAAGCCTCGATTCAAGGCTTATATGCGCGTGGGCTGTTTGGAGAAGGTTAGGTGAGAAGCTCGACCTTAGACTTCTTGGATAGGGGTTTTTGGGTTGGTATTCGGTGGAAGGGTGAAGTGAACCACACGAGGGGTGATGAACCTCGTGATAAATCACAAACTTAGAACTAGGAGGGCTGGTCTCAACTAGGTTCTAAGCGCACAAGATTCTTAGAGAGAAAACTTGTTGGAAGAAAGTTCTACTTTATTAATATCAAAAAGGTTGTCGAACTACAATACTGGAAGGAGCCTTATTAATATGCTCGAAAGCTTGAGTTCTAGGGTTGACTCAAAGAAGAAAAGAAAAGTTTACAAAAGTGCACAAATGGAAAATATACAAAAGTGCACAAATGGAAAGTATACAAAAGTGCATAACCGAAAAAAGGACCTATTCCTAAAATGTTTTTGACTCAAAAATGTAAACAATCTAGATCCTATCCTGCAAAACAGAAAGAGGCATATATTCGAATTGAAACTTACCTTACTTACCTCACGGCCAAGAAATGGAAGGTGACCGTCCTTTTTGGCATGCACGCGCCTTGCTCCTAGTCTTCGACTTGGAGTAGGGTTAGGAATCTTTGGGCCCTGACCTCTCTTGCAACTAAAGCCCAAGTCTCTGAAGTCCCTTGCATTGTTGAGAAGCCTTTGGACTCTTCCCTGCACTTCTGGCCCATTTTCCTTAGTGATCTTCCTCTAGGAGCTTGTCGACCCATAAGCTAAACTTGTGGAAGAGTGCTCTTGATCTGCTCCTTTTCATTGGTCCTGGTGGCACTACTGGTGTAGAGACTTCCTCTACATGTCCTGAAGCTGGTAGCTTATTTGGTCTGAGTCTCTTTGTGTAGAAGTTGAAATGCTCGTGTACTCGGCTCAATCGGCTGTACCAGCTGGGCTGTGAGAGATACTGGCCAGAATGCCTTCTGGACCGGCCAAGTTGATCCCGGAGTCGGCGGCATCAGCAAGGGGACCGGCGGTGTCATCCACGTCGCCAACAATTGTGCCGGAAGCTTGGACCTCTCCGCCGGCAATGCTGATCGGTCCGGTCCTATTGGTCGAGGGTCCGGCGGTACCGCTTGGGCCGGCAGACGTGCCAAATGGCCCGGCTTTCTCAGGCAAGCTTCCTGGCTGGCCAGTCTGGTCTCCTGGCCGGACATACGACCTGATGTCCTCATCCTGATCCCTTAAGCATTTACTATAAACTAATATGCCATCGAATAAACTACAACGAACTTACTGATGTACGCCCTAAGAACTTGGTTTATAAGGCGCATGAAGGTGCTAGGGGCATTAGTCAAGCCGAATGGCATGACTGTCCACTCGTAGAGCCCTTGCTTTGTCTTGAAAGCAGTTTTCCATTCATCACCTTCCCTCATCGTGACCTGGTGGTATCCACTCTTGAGGTCTATCTTGGAGAAGACCGTGGCTCCACTCAGCTCATCTAGCATGTCATCCAGCCGTGGAATCGGATGCCGGTACTTGACTGTGATGTTGTTGATTGCTTGGCAGTCCACGCACATTCGCCAAGTCCCATCCTTCTTGGGCACTAGTAGCACTGGCATGGCACATGGACTGAGGCTCTCTCGAACATAGCCTTTCTCCAGGAGCTCCTTGACTTGCTTCTCAAGCTCCTTGGACTCCTCTGGACTCATCCGCTAGGCTGGCAGGTTGGGCAGGGCAGCTCCGGTCACTAGGTCAATCTGGTGCTCTATGCCATGTAAGGGAGGCAAGCCTGCTGGTATCTCCTCTGGGAACACATCCTGGAACTTGTTGAGGGGAGTTGCTACTTCAGGAGGTAGCTCTACCTGTTCCTATTCTATACTCAAAATTTCTTTGAAGAACATTAGTAACATTAAATCCTTCGAGGCTAAAGCTCTCTGGACATGGCTTGGTTGAATAAGAAAATTAGACTTGATAAGTTTCTTTTCCTTACTCATTTGGAGTTGTAGCTCGTATACCTGGGCATGTGTAAGAGGAGCTAGGCTGACCTTTCTTTTATCATGCAAAAAAGTGGAGAGATTGGTTTGGCCATCATGCCTAGTCTCTTTGTCAAACTGCCATGGCCTTCCTAGCAGAAGATGGCCAGCTTGCATGAGCACCACGTCGCACATGACTTGGTCTTGGTACTTGTCCACACTGAATGGCACAGTGACTTGCTCATGGATCTTGAGCTCCACTTTGTCATCAAGCCATCTCAGTCTATATGGTCGATGGTGCCTTGTCTTCTCTAGACCTAGCTTATTAACCATGTATGCACTAGCAACGTTAGTGCAAGAACCACCATCTATGATGAGGTTACATACCTTGCACTTGATGGTGCAACGACTGTGGAAGATGTTTTCCCTCTAGATGGTCTCTGAGGGATCCACCATTGCACTGAGAATGCGTCTAGTGACCAGAACTTCCCCCCCATCAGGGTACTCAATGTCACCGTATTCTCCTTCTGGTTCGTAGTCTTCTTCATCTTGGGATTCATACTCTCCAGCTTCCATAATCAGCATTACCCGGTTGTTTGGGCACTCCCTTGAGATGTGTCCGCAACCCCTACACTTGAAACAAGTAATGTTGCATGATCTCTGAGGGTTAGAGGACTTACTAGGCTCTCTCTGGTCATGGGTTGGCTCAGGAGGCTTGCTCTTGAACCGTGACTCGATCTCTATGCCTTTGCCTTTGTCTACGGGCTTGGGAATGTTGCTTGGTGCCCAAAGCATCTTAGGCTTGCTGCGGATGTCTTGGCTCTTACATTTGATGTGCTGCTCAGCCTGGACAGATAGGTGGAACAAGTCCTTGAAGTCATTGTATATTTGTCTTTCCACCCCGCGGCTGATTCTTTCTTGGAGTCCATCCTAGAACTGTGCCATCAAAGCTTCCTCATCGTATTGAGTTCCAGCCTGTTCTTTAGTCTCTCAAACTCTTCAAAGTACTCCTCTACTGATCTGGTATCCTGCTTAAGAATACGAAAACGTCGTTGCAAATCTCTATGAAAATAAGGTGGAACAAACCTTTGTCTCATGAGGTCTTTCATGTCGACCCATGAGTCCACGGGCCTCAATCTTTTCCTCCTTCGGTCAGACACCTCACGATCCCACCAGATGAGGGCATTGTCCGTGAGTTGTGCTACTGCCATGGAGACTCTCCTAGGGCCTGGTTGGTTGTAGTGATCGAAGATGTGATCCATCCTTCTCTCCCAATCTAGGTAGGCCTCGGGGTCTACTTTTCCTACAAAACTCGGAAGTGTTAGCTTAACATCAGGATGATCTACCCGGTTGTAGGCGTGTTCATCTCCATCCTCATGATGTCTAGGAGGCATCCTTGGTATCTGGTGATGTCCATATGGCTCGAAGCCATCACGTTCTGCCTCTGGTTGCTGTGGAGGTCCTCTCGGCCTATGGTGATAGTTATGAGGTTGTGCGTCCTCATCTCCATCTAGCTGGGGCTCCTACTGTTCGTGCCGTGCCCTAAGGTGCTCAGGACCCTCAGCACGGTCTTGCTCAGCTCTCACATGCCTTATGGCTTAGAATCTCACAGGCCTCTCCAAGCGCTCCAACCTCTCGCCTATTGATGCGAGTTCCGTTTGGAGGGCGGTGAACATGGCCATCATGGCCTCGGCTGCATCTCTATTCTCTTCTGCCATTGTGCTACTAGAAAGAAACACAAGTTATTTTTCTCCTAAGTGGATTAGGAGGGGTTTCTTTTATAGGGGAATTCGAATTTGCAAAAAGGAAAAAGTTGAGAAAAAGGAAAAACCTTAAAAAAGGAAAGTTTAGAAAAACGGAAACTCGACCTTAAGCTTCTGGATAGGGGTTTTCTGGTTGGTATTGGATGGAAGGGTGAGATGAACCACACGAGGGGTGATGAACCTCGTGATTAATCACAAACTTAGAGCTAGGAGGGCTGGTCTCAACGAGGTTCTAAGCGCACAAGTCTCCTATGAGAGAAAGCTTGTAGGAAGAAAGTTCTACTTTATTAATATCAAAATGGTTGTCGAACTACAATGCTGGAAGGAGCCTTATTAATATGCTCGAGAGCTTGACCTTCGAGGGTCGACTCAAAAAAAGAAGAGAAAAATTTACAAAAGTGCACAAATGGAAAACGTACAGAAGTGCATAACCGAAAAAGGACCTATTCCTAAAATGTCTTTGACTCAAAAATGTAAAGAATCTAAATCCTACCCTGCAAAACAGAAAGAGGTAAATATCCAAATTGAAAACTTACCTTTCTTACCTCACGGCCAAGAAATGGAAGGTGGCTGTCCTTGTGGCATGCACGCGCCTTGCTCCTAGTCTTCGACTTGGAGTAGGGTTAGGAATCTTTGGGCCCTGACCTCTTTTGCCACTAAAGCCCAAGTCTCTGAAGTCCCTTGCATTCTTCAGAAGCCTTTGGACTCTTCTTTGCACTTCTGGCCTACTGTCCTTTGTCGATCATCCTCTAGGAGCTTGTCGACCCATAAGCTGAATTTGTGAAGGAGTGCTCTTGATCTACTCCTTGTCATTGCTCGTGGTGGCACCACTGGTGTAGAGACTTCCTCTAGATGCATTTCCTGAAGCTGATAGCTTATCTGGTCCAAGTCTCCTTGTGTAGAAGTTGAAATGCCCGTGTACTCGACTGGATCGCTTGTACCGGCTGGACTACACGAGGTACTGGCTGGAATGCCTTCTGGACCGGCCAAGTTGATCCCGGAGTCGGTGGCATCACCACTGGGACCGGCGGTGTCATCCACGTCGCCACCAGTAGGGCCGGAGGTTTGCGCCTCTCTGCCGGCAATGCTGATCGGTCCGGTCCTGTTGGTCGAGGGTCCGGCGGTACCTCTTGGGCTGGCAGACGTGCCAAATGGCTCGACTGTCTCGGGCAAGCTTCCTGGTCGGCCAGCCTGGTCTCCTGGCAGGCCACACGACCTGATGTCCCCATCAGCCCAGCTGTCTCGGGCAGGCCTTCTGGTCGGACATTTTGATCCTCTAGCCAGCCAGACGATCTGGTGTCCTCATCAACTGGTCTTAATCTCCTTTTCCTATGGTTAGTAGCCGATCCCACCAGATGAGGTCATTATCCGTGAGTTGTGCTACTGCCATAGAGACTCTCCTAGGGTCTGGTTGGTTGTAATGATCAAAGATGTGATCCATTCTTCATTCCCAATCTAGATAGACCTTGGGGTCTACGTTTCCTGCAAAACTCGGAGGGGTTAGTTGAACATCATGGTGATTTACCCGATTATAGGCATAATCCTCCCCATCTTCTTGATTTCTAGGAGGCATTTTTGGTCTTTGGTGATGACCATATGGCTGGTAGCCATTGCCTTCTTCTTCTGGTTGCCGTGGGTGTCCTCTTGGCATAGGGTGATAGCTGTGAGGTTGATGGCCTTCATCTTCATCCGGGTGGGGTTCCTCCTGTTTTGGTCGTAGCCTAGGGTGGTCAGAGCCTTCAGTAGGGTCATGGCCAGTCCTCACGTACCTTAAGGCCTGGAATCTCACTGGCCGTTCCACACGTTCAAGCTTCTCGCCAATGGATGTGAGTTGGGTTTGAAGGATGGTGAACATGACCATCATGGCCTCGGTGGCATCCTGATTTCCTCCTTCTGCCATCATGTGCTACAAGAGAAAACAAGGGGTGAGTTGCTCATAAAAATCTATTTAGGAATTGTTTTTATACTAGGTTAAAAATTTTAGGAAAAAGGCCAATAACAAAAAAGGAAGTTTTGCAAAAGGAAAAAGACAATTAATGATGCAATCTTCTAAATCATAGCCGATTTCTTTTTTTCTTGGGTAATTTTCTTGTTTTAATTTTTGTTTTGACCTAAGAATTAATGGAAATATAACTTAGCAAAAAGGAAAAACAATGGATGCAAGAAAATAATGATCCTAAATCCTAGTGATTCACATAGGAGAAAAAGATGCACTCGGTTGGTTTTAGGTGATTTTTTATGATTTTTTTGAATGAAACTAAATTAATGCACGAGACTGAATTAAAACTGAAGTAAAGGATAAAGACAACTTGGTTTTAGAAGCTTAAGCTCTGATACCAAAATGATACAAGCCTTAACTCACGCGTGATGCTCTCGGACAGGTTGAAAGAAGTTTAAGCGAGAAACTTGGCCTTAGACTTCTGAAATGGGTTTTCTAGTGTGTGTGATGGGTGGTGGGGTGAGGTGAACCACACGAGGTGTGTAGGGCCTCGTGATAAATCACAAACTTATAGCTAGGAGGGCTGGTCTCAAGTAGGTCTAAGCGACAATAGTTTTGTGGAGAAAACTCTTAGAAAAATGCACTCTATTAATTATCAAAAAGGTTGTCGAACTACAATGCTGAAAGGACCCTTATAAATATGTTCGGCAGATTGATTTTCTAGGGTTGATACAAAATAAAAATGGAAAAGATACAAAAGTGTATAAAAGAAAATTTACAAAAAGGAAACAATCGAAAAAAAGATAACTACTTAATTGTTTTTGACTCAACAAAAAGTAAAACCACTAGTTCCAACCCTGCAAAACAAAAAAGGCAAGTATATAACTGAAAACTTACCTTCTTATCTTTCGGCCAAGAAATGGAAGGTGACCGACCTTGTTTGCACATGCCTAGTCTTGCATCTTGAGGTAGGTTAATGAATTGTTAGGCCTTGACCTCCTTTACCACGAGACTCCAAATTTCCAGAGCACTTTGATAGGTTGAGAAGCTCTTGACCTGATCGTTGCACTGTTGGCCCATTGCTCCTTGTCTTTGGTCTTCTAGGAGCTTTTCCACCCACAAGCTGAACTTGTGGAAGAGTGCCCATGTTCTACTTCTTGTCATGGCTCCTGATGGTACCACTGGTGCAGAACTTTCCTCTAGGTCCATGCCATGAAGCTGGCTAATTATCTTGTCCGAGTCTCCTTGTGTGGAGCTTGAGATGGCCGTGTGATCGCGTGAGGCGGCTGTGCTGCGTGTCGAGCTGGCCGAAATGCAATCGGCACTGGCCAGAATGCTAGGTTAGCTGGCAGTGTCACCAGCCGAGCCAGCGGTGTTGGCCACATTGCCGCCTACTGGGTTGGAGGTATGGGGCTCTTCACCGGAGAAGTGGGTCGGTCCGGCCCTACTGCTCATCAGGCTGGTGGTACTGCTTGGCCTGGTAGACTCGCCTATCGGCCTGGCTGTCTCGGGCAGGCCTTCTTCACGATCTGGTCGGCCATTTTCACAATCTGGCCGGCCAGATGATCTGGTGTCCTCATCAGAAAATGAGCAAGAAGATGGCTGAAATCAACAACAAGGTAGACAATGACTTTGGGGAGCTCAGCACCAAGTATGAGCACCTCTCGTCTCATCTTAAGGCGCTGGACAGCCAGATTACTCAGATGCTTTCACCTTCTTCTGCACCGAAAGATAAACTCTCTGGTAAACCTGAAGTAAACGTACGAGAGTACTGCCAATCTATCATGATAAGTAGTAAGCGGTACCCACATCTAGGGGCAAGGCATAGGAAATGAAGCCAAAAGGGAAAGAAGGCGACGTGAGCTTTTGAATGAAGCAAATGGTAGGACAGTTGACCTTACCCCAACAGAAGCTGAAAAGGTTCCTGCTAGAGTTCAGAAAGTGAATGATCTCGAAAGACTTGAGAAACTTCCATTTCCCGGAAGGTTTAATAGAAAATCCTCGAATTGCAGTACAAGAAGCTCAGGAAACAACTAAATTCAATCACATGGCCATTCCCAAGCTGGATGAAAGATAACCCAGCGAAGAAAAAGCTCGAGCATATGAGATGGAGAAAAAATAGGGTTTTGAGGAAGTATTGGGACCATCACGAATGTAGAGCAATACTCCAAAGCTCTACACAAGATCGAGGTATTTCACTCTTCCTAGGGGACCTTTGTCTTTTGGTAAATGCTAGTGGATCTTGAAGCTAGTTTGAGCCTCATGTGATGAGGTCATCGGCACAACCCCCGGCCAACTGCCCGGCCCGGCCGGCCCAAAATACACAAAGGCGGCAAAATACACGCAAAAGGATACATGGGTGTATCTTCATGAATCCAAACCTAACCATGAACCGGGCAGCCACCAAACCTGGCCTATGATCCTGACTCACAGAGGACACGCGGTGACATGCAGCTCACCCCAAACAAGGCCAGATCAAGACATGCACCCTACATCAAGTTGGAGTTTTCGAAACTTACCATATTTGGAACTTTCCTTATATGAAAGTCTCCAAACGTTTCTTTGGTGACCAGGAGACATTTTGGTACTTTTAGAAGCTCCCTTAAGCACTTCTAGAAGTGAAAATACGCCTTGGACCAGGCGGGTCCATCCATGCCTTCAAATGAACCAATTGGAGCCGTTTATGGCAAGTGAGATGTCCAACTAGTTTAATCACTTGCAAACCAAAACATGGCGTCCAGGAGATATCATTAAGGCCATAAGAAATCCCACAATCAATCTACCATGCACCAGCCACCAGAGGATCAGGCAAATCCCATTCCTCCAAGACTTGCCA
Source organism: Pugionium cornutum (assembly GCA_018901935.1). NCBI lineage: Eukaryota > Viridiplantae > Streptophyta > Magnoliopsida > Brassicales > Brassicaceae > Pugionium > Pugionium cornutum. Next base: position 32,209,821 of record CM032155.1, on the reverse strand, counting down.
TATATGAACCGAAGTGCAATTAATGTGTTCAGATTGCAATATCTCTATTCCTTACAACTTGGATACGTATTGAATACTTTCCAAAGCATCCAGCATGTATCTAGACACCTTACATTCACTCCAAAGCTCTCAAGATACAAGAATCTACATTTTTCTTGTTGGCCAAACTAGATATTAATGGCCAATAGCCATATATTTTAAATGTATGATTTCCTTTTCTCCTTTTTAGGTTTAGGACCGTTGCTAGGAGCCCTATATAATCTCAGCACACCATCATTATAAACATAGACCATAATTAAAATAAAAAGTTGAATACCATGTATTTTTTTCAAAGCCTTGTATTTGAACTTGTTCTTATTTTTTAGAAACTAAGTGTGTGATTCACTTCCTTTCTATTGAAGCCACGACCAGGTTAGTTTGAGAGATTTAAACTCCCTTGGTTAACTTTTGATCGTGTGATTTGATCAAAACCCCCTCCTTTCAGTTCCCTTGCCCACTTAAGCCAAGAGAGATTTTAGGCCTTGCGAGTCTCGGCCGTACCGCTTGTGAGATTGATACTCAATCTTACATCATCATGCCTCTCACGGTTTCTCAAAGATTGAGTTTAACATACTTCAAGAACGCTAGCATCTGATTGGTTTTGGTTGACAGGTCTAAGAGGTCTCCTATTGGGGTCTTGGAAAACATACCAGTAAAGGTCGGTGACTCAATAAGCCCCATGGATTTGGTTGTGCTACAGATGGATGATGAGCAAGCCAACCCAATAATATTGGGGAGACCATTCCTCAACCGCAGGAGCTGTAATCGATGTGACAAAATTTATAATTGAATTCAACTTAAAAACTTATATTCTCAGGTTTAACATCAAAGAGACATACAAGGAACACACCATCGAGGACAAAATTTTCTCTGAAGAAACTTTTGGAGGTTGGGAGGATATGAACGGGAAGGCATTAGCATCGACCGAAGATGAAAGTTTCTTGGGGAAGGAAAACACTAGCAATGGTAAGTCTAGTGAGAAAGACAAGTTGGTGAGCACAAGGCAGAAAATACATACCCAAGGTCGAGACCAAGTGATCTACACTTCAAGCTCAAACTGTCAAGATACAAACAGAAAAGGAAAATGAGCTAAGGTAAGTCTAAGGACATTGTCCGGCCTACGATCGGCCACACGGCTCATCGTAGATAGGCCGATCGTGTACCAAGAATGTGAGATCGGCCAGTGGCCAGACCTGAGCAGGCCGACGGCGCATGAAGGCAGAACCGGCCAGCCTCTTGAACACTTTGCGATCAACAACCTGACTACTCTCTTTGGCGGAGCTCCTTGGCCACTCCACCTACATGACCGCACCATCACCCTTAACCCTTTCCCACCAATAGGTACCAATCACTCAAACTTGTCTCTATTTTCATCACTTTTGTTTCTTTTATTTTCATGTATCTTTCGTATTTATTTTCTCATCGAGACTGTGAGAGATAAGTCTGGGGAGAGTACACTACCGGTCACATTTGCATCATTTTTTATTTAAGTTTCAAAGTGAAAAATTCTTCTAAAAAAATAAAGAAGGCAAAATCCTGGATCAATTATCAAGAATAGAGGAGAAAAAAATAAGAAAAAGAGTTATAAAAAAAGAGTGATTCCAATGAGCCCAACTAATCACTATCACCTAGTGCCAAAAAGAGAATTTCAAATTGAAAGAAGAAAACAAGATAGACAAAGAAAGCCTCCGAAGAGTATATCACTTAGGATGGGGTTAAGTGTCCTTCATGGTCCTTTCTTTCTTTGTAACTTTTTTTTTCATTGGACCAACTTCCATGGTTCATGTTCTCTTGGTTATAGTCTGGAGGTTCTTGTTCAAAGTGTTTCTCCTCTAATTATTTTTCAAAATCAGTCTCCAACTACTTTTCATGACATGATTTTTCTCCATATTCAACCTTGTTTATGCTTAAGCGTATCATAGTTACTGGATTGACTACAATCGATTTGGGATACACTCAATGTATCTTCTTCTTCATCTTTATAGTACTCCATATTTTAAAAATCCGTACCTTGCAAAAGAAAGAAGAGATATTTAAGTTGAAATCAACAAATAAATGAATATGGTATTAACACAAAAGTAATAGTAAAAACATCGACACAAGTGAATACTTTATGAATTTTTCCTTTTTTGGCAACTAATTTTAAAAAAGAATTAAAACATAATATTTTTTTTAAAATTTGAAATGAAAGTAGGAAGAAATAAAAATATATTCTTCCATTTTTTCTTTTGACTAGCAATAATTTCAAAAATTTAAAGAAAAATAACAAAATGATGATATTATTAGTATTTACATTTTTCATTCTTCTTTTTGTTAGGATGAAATGCAATTTTTTTATTCTTTTATATTTGTCGGATAAGAAACAATAAAAAACAACAAAAACAACAACAAAAAAAATAAATGAAGAACAAATATAAATATTTTTATTTAGGTTACATAAAACTTAGAAAATACAAAACAAAAAATGAAATAAATAGAGTTTGGATGAACACAACCTGTGATATGGAACTAGATGCCAACGGACCGATCCGTGGGCCTAACACCAGTCAAATGTCAACCATGAAAACACCGCCAAGGATCCAACCCGGCACAAAGAGGTTAATACAAGAGTTCAACACGGCCATGGAGAGCTTGATTAGCTTTAACAAACAAAAAGACTCCCAACACATGGTGAAGACCGTGTTTGGCCAAGAAAACACATGGCCTGAAGAACGAACGACAAACCCGAAGAACCCAACAGCAGCCACGTACATGAGATAATCCGATCTAGGGATCAAGAAGCCGAAAAAGCCTCATGGCCAAGATCCATTAAATGGCTGAATTTGAAACATGAATCATTCTATTCCTCATCAAAAACGATGTTACTGATCGTGACCATCAAGGCACATCAAGTGTTTCCCTTACTTGGAGATGCACAAAAGTATACATTTAATTTCTTAATATTATTTCTTGTTTTCAGATATGAATTGAGTGCTAATTGAGTTTAGATTCCTAATCATTTATTTTAAGAATATTTATAATGTAAACAATTTTAGTCATTCTTATCTTCTCTTAAATATGTCGATACAAGAAGGTTAAGATCGAAAAGATATATATAAAGTTCCCAATGCGATATTGTAACATCTACTTTTTGCCTAAATCAATAAATAAAATATTTCTTTTCATCCAAGTTCCTTGTTTCTCTAGCAAATGTGCCGCTTCCCCTCTTGTTCTTAAGAAACCCCTTTTTGTCTTTTGTGAGTTTTGCTTATAAAAGATTCTTTCCCTTCACCAAATCACCCCACAGACTTGTTAAAACTAGAAATGACCTTTATGTCATCTTAACGAAGGAGAGGAAAAAGATGAAACAGTGTAACATTAAGTGCCTTTCGGCTAATCGTTAAGATCCAGCCGCACTACATGTAGATTGACTCGGATCTAAAATATCCTATCTAACCGGATTGCATCTTGCACGTACTTTAAAATTTTGCATTTTATAACATAAAAACAGCAAAGCTTTCAAAATCTCTTTTAGCTTATCATTTATTTAAAATAAAATAAAAATGAGAAAAGAAAAGAGGAACAACTCTTTTCCAAAGAGTAAAGGAAAGTTGCCAACCGGCCAAACTTCGTTTTGCGAAAAAGACCTCTCCTTTTTAATTCTCTCTCCTCTCCTTTTTAATTTCTTTCTCTCCTCTCCTCTTTAATTCCCTCTTTCAACTCCTTTCCCTTGTTACCGCCAAGAAGTTTTTAAAACACCCCTTGTACTCACCTACGCAATAAGGATAGTAAAAGGAAAGAGTTGTATAGGCCAAATTACATTGCGACATACGGGTTAAAACTCTTGAACTTTTCTTCTCTTAACTTCCTACTCGTACCAGTTCCCAGCCACACTTGATCTTGTGTTGTTTTTCTTTTGGTAGAATATGGCTGACGAAAACTCTCAAGATGCGGTTCTTCAAGCCATAACCACAATGCGGCAAAAAATGGCCAAACAAGTTGGTAGAATGAAGGAACAAGTCGATCGATTCAAATTATCTCTACAGAGGGAACTGATCCGGCCTGCCCCAGTGCTTCATCAAGACCACTTGCTTGACCGAGAAGACGGTGACCCCGAGTGCCATAGGCAGCACGACCATGCCGACCCACACCCTCGAGTAAGAGAGTGGTCCATCAAGGTCGAGTTCAAGAAAAGGATATAAACCGGCAAGGTTTCCCGGATATCAAGTTCAAGACCCCGAACTTTACAAGAAACGTTGACCCAAAAGCTTTCCTAGAATGGGAAGAATGATGAATTACATCTTTGAGTACTACGGGTACAATGCATTGTCGCCGCTCAATTGACCTACCATGCCTTGGCTTGGTTGGACCGAGATGTATCGGACAGTAGGAGAAACCGATACAGCTAGATCACTACATGGACTGCCATGAAATTCAACTTTTGAAATAGGTATGTTATTCTGCACTTCCGTAAAAAATTACAAAAGAAGTTCCGTAAATTGATACAAGGAAACAAGCCAATAGAAGAGTCTTTTGAAGAGTTTGAGCAACTTAGGAACTAGATCAATATAGAAAATTCTGAAGAAACTCTGAAGAAACTCTGATGGCCTAGTTCATAGATGTTTTTCAAGACCGCATTTCTTGCAAGGTTGAAAGAAAGTCATACAATGATATGGCCAAAGCTTTGCACTTGGCCATTCAGGCAGAGCAGTATATCAAACCGAAGGTAACTACCACTAAGAATAGACCCAAAACAAGGTAGAACCCACCGCCACCCAAGTCGTATGAAACGCCATAGAACAAACACGCAGTTCAAACGAATGAATGTGAACTGAACAAGACTACTCTGCCAAAAACGGGTAAGTTCTCCAGCATTTCCAGGACTAGAGACATTATTTGTTTCAAGTTCCAAAGAAGAGGGCACGTGGTCCAAGAGTGCCGAAACGAGCGGATCATGATGATCATGCCGGATAGGGACTACGAGTCTTGAAATGAACAAGAGGACATAGATATGTCTGAACTCGATATGAAAGTCGCGACTATCCTGACATAGTTGAGATGTTAGTGATCCAACACGCTCTAAGTGCCCTAGTTGATGCAGAGACCGTGCAATGAAAGAACATCTTCGACACCCGATGTTCTGTTAACAACAAGGTATGCAACCTAATTATATATGGTGATTTTTACACTAACGTGACTAGAAGGTTCATGGTAGATTAGGTTGGCCTTGAGACGGCCAAACATCCAAGACCGTACTGGCTCATATGGCATAAGGATGAGACCGAACTTGGGATTGCGGACCAAATCACCATATCCTTTAGCATCAGCAAGCAAGTTGGTCATTTAATGTTAGGATGGTCGCGTCCATTTGACAAGGACTCTCCACAATGATCTTACCAACCATTACTTATTCAGCCACGACAAACGCAAGTCGCAACTTGCTCCACTAACCCCGACCAAATTCCATGAGATTCTAACTAAGTTAATTTCCTAAAGATGCCAAGGTAGGTAAGAGCAACCTTTACATCAATCCAAACTCTGTTAATAAATAGTTGTGCCAAGATACTCCCGTGCTTCTCATGATCTCTATGGAAAGACTACTTTCAGGGGCGTCACCAATGCTCATAGCAAATTCATAAAATTAATGAACCATGTCGCAAATGCCGTCAGTAAGTTTGTTGTTATTTATTTTGATGATATCTTGGTTTATACCAATTTTGTAACTCACAACCTAACGCACTTTAACCAAGTATTAGAAACCCTTAAGCAAAAAGGGTTTTATGTCAACCGCAAAAAGTGACCTTCTATGTTGACCAATTAGTCTATTTAGGTTTTGTTTTGAGCTCACTCGAATTACATGTGGACCAGAAGAAGAACAAAGTCATTCAAGAATGGCCAACGACCACGACCATCGCCCATGTACGGAGTTTCCATGGGCTTGACCAGGTTTTACCAACAGTTCATAAGACTTCAGCACGTTGGCCTCACCACTCAATGTTGTGATCAAAAAGGATATGCGACCAACAAGTTCCCAAACCAGGAGATTAGGTATGGGTACGCATGAGACCGACAGGTTCCCAAAAAAAAGAAAATCCAAATTCACACCAAGAGAAGATGCACCATTCCGAGTTGTGGAACGCATCAACAACCACTCCTACTGTCTAGAGTTACCTGGCGAGTTAAACATCTCTCTAACTTTCAATATTGCTGACTTAACTCCGTGCCATTGAGGTGAAAAGCTCTGAGGACATACTCTTTTAAAAAGAGGGGATGATACGGACCTAGATGCCAATGGGATGGCCCACAGGCCTAACACTGGTAAAATGCTTACCATGAAACATCGCTAAGGACCTGATCTAGCACAAGGAGATTAACACCAGAATTCAATACGGCTGTGGAGAAATTGATCAGCCTAAAGGACCAAGAAGATCCCTAACACATGCTGAAGACCGTGATCGACCAAAAATACACATAGCCCGAAGAATGGCTGGATAAAGTCCGACGAACCAAGCAACGGTCACACACATGAGACAATCCGATATAGGGAGTAAGAGGCCCAAAAAGCCCTACGCCAAAACCCAATAACTAGCTGCAATTTGAAATAGACGCCATTTAATTATTCATCAAAAACGACATAGCAACATAAGAATTGTAGCCATCAAAACGCATAAACTCGTAGCAACATAAAGCTCTTACTCACACTGAAGTTAATGTTGTTTATGAATTGGTGTTATTTAGTCTTTGTTATAATGATGCTCTTGATTTTGTGTATTAGCTGTGAAATTTGGAAGAAACAAAAATAGAATGGAATTTTAACATGCATTGATAAAGTGGAAAGAGGTATTGAGTGACAAGTTTTTAAGTTGAAGATTCTTGTGTTTCTAGTGTCTTCGTCGTTTTTTAAATATCGATAACGAGAAATTATTCACTTGTTTTTGAACATTGATAACCCTCTTAAGGAGAAATTATTCACTTGTTCCCTTATGCACATGGGAATTTTCCCAGAAAAAAATCATTAAACCTCTTTACGAAATTAAAAAAAAAAATATTCTGAAAAGAGGATCCAGTTCCAAAATCATTCTAATTAAAATTCACCCAAAAAAATCAAAAGATTTAGTAAAAATCTCAACGAAAGGTAAGAGCTTTATCAAGATTTCTTGCATAAAGAGAGAGAAAACTTCACTTTGGGTTTATGACCTAACCCAAGAACACTTAGAGAAAGCACCAACAAAAAAAACTAACAACAAATAAATGATTCTATTCAATCACAATAAGTGATGAAGAATTTCTGGAAATATAAAACAAAGATGTGAAATTTCATATCTACAAAGCTTCTCTTTTTTCTTGAATGGTGTTTATTTTTTCGTTTCTTCTGGGCACAAGTAGCTGATTGAAGGTAAGATTAATGTGTTTAAATCTTTAACCATATGACTGATATGGGTCAATTACACCACTAAGTAGGAAGAGAATGATTATATATTGTTGGAGGTGGGCTACGCCCTCCAAAAAGTCCGAGCTCGACCCAATGTAGGTTTGGCCTATCGTGTCGAATGCCCAATACCAAAGCAGTAGATGCTCCCTTATCGAGAAACCATCGGACAGTTCAGAGACACATCCGATATCACCAACTATCGAGGACGGCGGCGAGCTTCTCTAATGTCAGCATTAAATTGCATTTATGAGCATTTATTGTAAGTAATGATTGCTGCATTGAAAATTATACGAAATTCGAGTATAAAATGAAAGGCTCGCGCCATATGAAAGCGGAAGAAGAGATTTAATAACTCGAACACACTAAAACATAAAATGTTGTAACCAATCTCAGTAATAAAGCACCAAACACTTTTTATTCTCTACTCATTCTCTTCTGTTCCTCATCTAATTCTAGCAATATCTAAGGTTGATCTTGTACATTCTCATCTAATAACTCGAGATCCAACAATTGACGCCGTCTGTGGGGATTATATAAGCAAAAGTCATGTACTCCGCCGTGAAATGGAAGAAACACGTCGCCCTCAACCCCTGGAGCAGGGCCAAACCTCGCAGTCTGAGCAATCACCACCTGCCGGAGAGCTCGGAAGCATCGACGTCTCGAAGAAATCTCCTGTCCATCATTACACGCCTCGATCGCCAAGATGCAGTAGTAGTCGGAACCAACCGACGTCTCGAAGAAATCTCCTCTACGCAAGCGGTCCACCAAGCTCGGCTAGGAGAGATCCAGTATTTGCGCCAAAATCTCTTTGCATGAGACAACGCGTCACCTCCGCCTCATCCGACCTTGCAAGCCGAGTCAAAGCTCGTAGATGCCTCTCATGGAACCTACGCTAACAACCAAGATCTCGAGGCCGTTCGTCAGCAGCTGCAGGACATCGGATCCAGGGTTCACCGAGTAGTAAGTTCGTCCCCAGAGATCGAGCGCATCCTAAAAGAGACACTGAGGACCCCGTTCACCACCCGAATCACGTCCCGGCCATTACGAAACAACTTCAAAATCCACTGCTCGCCATACGGGGGAACTTCGGATCCGAGGAAATTCATGACCGCGTTCACTATCGCAATGGGTCGAGCTCATTTCACCCCGGACGAAAAGGACGCAGGCTACTGCCAGTTGTTCGTCGAAAATTTGGAAGGAGCAGCACTGAGCTGGTTTTCCAAGCTAGAAGCCAACTAGATAGATAGCTTCCATCACTTATCGACGGCCTTCTTCAAGCACTACTTCATGTTCTTCTAGAAGGGAGCATCGAAGTCCGACCTCTGGAACCTGACTCAAGGGGTGAACAAGCCGCTTCGAGAATACATCACCAAGTTCAAACTGGTAGTCTCCAAGATCACAGTAGGTGACGACGCTGTGATCGCTGCCCTCCACAATGGATTATGGTTTGACTCTCGGTTTTGAGATGACCTGATGTTGACGCGCTCAACGACTCTAGAGGACGCACTGCACCGGGCTAGTAGTTTCATCGAGGTCGAAGAAGAACAAGCAACACTGGCGAAGGGGCATGCCACGTCGAAAGCCCCCCTGACCAGAGATCGCTCGAATGAAGACATCCTCGAGCCACGACAACATTACAACAGAAGGAACCAGCGAGACGACAAGCACCAAACTGGCGCATACGTCATCGCCCCTCATGGAGAAAAGCTCTCGTGGAATAAGTATGTACGTCCGGCCCACAAGACCAACAACGCCAGACCGGGCAACCGGGGCCGAGCCCTCGATCCAAAGATGTACTGCGAATTCAATAAACGCTCCGGACACTCGACGGCAGAGTGTCGCGAACTGCTGGAGTTCCTTCGAAACAGAGAGCCACCCCCGACAGATATGCAAAGCCCCGCACCACCAAAGTGGCCAGTCGAGGACCGACCAGACGATCTGCCCCCCGCTCCGAGATGATGCATTAACATGATCATGGGCGGTCTCCTGACTTGCAATGCTTCGGTCTGCTCAATACAGGAGCACAAGCGCCATGCTACAACCTCGCTCAAATGGCTTACTCTACTTGAATGGGACCCAGCATCGCGTTCACAGAAGACGACGCACTCGGGATCGATTACCCGCACAACTGCCCCCTAGTCATCAAACTCCAAGTCGGGGACTGTGAGGTCTCCAGAGTGTTCATCGACAACGGAAGCTCGGTGGACCTGATCTTCAAGAAAACCTTGCGAAAGATGGACATCAAGGACGAAGAGATCAAGCCAGCGACGAGGCCACTGACAAGATTTTTAGGGGAATCGATGATGACTACCGGGACGATCAAACTGTCGGTGTATCTGGGCGGAGCTACCTGGATTGTCAAGTTTTTCATCATCGACAAGCCGGCTACAACGTCATCTTGGGAACTCCGTGAATCCACGCGATGAAGTCCATCGCGTCGACATATCACCGATGTCTCAAGTTCCCTAGTGCGGGTGGGGTTCGAACGGTTCGAGGCAATCATAGCATCTCCAGAGCTTGCTTCATCATAGAGCGCAAGCTGCACCTTCAGCCATAATCTTGCTTTATAGGTGCAAATCTTGTTTCGGCTCGAACCCCTGTCCAGACTCCCAGCGACATCGTTGAGCAAGTATGCCTCGATGACGCCAACCCAACCAAATGTAGCCTTTAGGACCAAACTGCGAGACGAAACCAGGATAGCCCTTTTCGACTTCCTCAAGCAAAACATCTCCACCTTTTCTTGGTCCATGAGCGACATGAAGGGAATTGAACCGAGCATCATGACACACGAGCTCAACATCGACCCTACATATCGCCCCATAAAACAAAAGCGTCGTAACCTCAGCCCCGAGCGAGCTCAGGCAATTAATGACGAGGTAGACAAATTGCTAGTGGCCGGATCCACCACCGAGGTAAAGTATCCCGAATGGCTCACGAACCCGGTGGTTGTCAAAAACAAGAACGGCAAATGTAAAGTGTGCGTCAATTTTACCAACCTCAATAAAGTCTGCCCGAAAGACAGCTTTCCATTATCGCACATCGATCGCCTTGTCGAAACGACGGCGGGAAACTAGCTCCAATCATTCATGGATGCCTTTTCGGGGCACAACCAAATCTTCATGCAACCCAATGATAGGGAAAAGATGGCTTTTATCAAGGACCGTGGGATGTACTGCTACAACGTCATGCCCTTCGGACTGAAAACGCCGGGGTGACCTACTAGCACCTAGTCAACAAGATGTTCGCCGATCAGCTCGGGGAAACCATGGAGGTGTACATCGATGATATGTTGGTCAAGTATCTCTTAGGCAGAAACCACGTTGACCATCTGCGATCCTGCTTCCACATTTTGAACGAGTACGAAATGAAACTCAGTCCAGCTAAATGCTCGTTCGTAGTCACCGCTGGCAAATTCTTAGGTTTCATGGTCACCCAACACGGCATTGAGGCGAAGCCCAAGCAGATCTGTGCCATAACCAAGCTCCCGTCTCCCAAAACCACGAGGGAAGTCCATAGGCTGACAGGTCGGATAGCACCCTCAACCGCTTCATATCGCGATCAACCGATCCATGTATTTAGTTTTATCGCTTGCTGCACGAGAATAAGAAGTTCGAGTGGAACGAGGATTGCGAATGGATGCTTATCTCAAACTCGTCCAGACTTTGGCAGTACAGTTCGACTCCTTCCAGCTGACAAAGATTGCTACAGAAGAGAAAGCCACAACAGACTCTTTGGCCGCTCTCGCGTCATGCTCCAACCCAACCCTTAGCCAGTCCATACCTGTGGAAGCAATAGAAAAACCAAGCATCGCAACCCCCAAAAGCGCCGACCAGGTAGGTGGAGTTCTTGCGTCGACAAAGTAAACGAACCCGTCATTTCTATGGACGTCGACCCCGAAGAACCCGCGCGCAGCTGGCAGACTCTAATCAAGCTGTATATCGCTGACGGGGAAGTCCCGAAAGACAAATGGGCTGCACGAATCCTCAAGATACGATGTGCACCGTACTCTCTACTCGACGGCAACCTCTTTCGACGAAGTATGTCTAGAGTTCTCTTGCGCTGCGTTGATGAACCCAAAGCACGCCAAGTCATGACCGAAACACACGAAAGCGCCGGCGGCAACCATTCCAGCGGACGAGCTCTGGCCATTAAAATCAGAAGTCTAGGCTTCTATTGGTCCACTATGTCCGTTGTCTGTGAAAAAGTCTCCGTGACCCGCGAGAAGTGCCAACGGCACAGTCTTTCGATCAACGCACCTACCAAACTCTTGATGACTGCCACGTCCCCCTACCCCTTTATGCGCTGGGCGATGGAAATCATACGACCGCTGCCGTCCTCTCGACAAAAACGCTTCCTCCTCGTCATGACGTACTACTTCACCAAATGGGTTCAAGCCAAGTCCTACGCCGCAATCAAGGATAAAGATGTGCAGAAATTCGTGTGGAAGTACATCATCTAGCAACATGGGCTGCCATACGAGATCGTCATCGATAACGGGTCCCAATTCATCTCTCAATACTTGGAAGGATTCTGAATAGCTGGAACATCCGGGTCAGCAGGTCGACACCACAATACCCGCAAGGCAATGGACAAGTGCAAAGCAACCAACAAGACAATACTCACCAGGCTCAAAAAATGGTTGGATGACAAGAAAGGTGATGTAAGATTGAGTATAAATCTCACAAGCGGTACGACCGTGACTCGCAAGGCTTAGAATTTCTCTTGGCTTATGCGGGCAAGGGAACTAAAAGGAGGGGTTTTGATAGAATCACACGATCAAAGGTTAACCAAGGTAGTTTGAATCTCTCAAACTAACCTGGCCGTGGATTCAATAGAAAGGAAGTGAATCACACACTTAGTTTCTAAAGAATAAGAACAAGTTTAAACACAAGGCTTTGAAAAAATACTTTGTATTCAACTTTTTATTTCAATGGTGATCTGTCTTTACAACGAGGTTGTGCTGAGTTTATATAGTGCTCATAGCAACGGTCCTAAACCTAAAAAAGAGAAAAGGAAATCATACATTTAAAATATATGGTTGTTGGCTATTAATGTCTAGTTGGATTAATAAGGAAAATATATATGCTTGTATCTTGAGAGCTTTGGGGCGAATGTAAGGTGTCTAGGTACATCATGTATGGTTAAAAAGTCTCCAATGCGTGCCCAAGTTGCAAGGAATAGAGATATTGCAATCTGAACACATTAAGTGCACTTCGGTCCATATATGGTAGGTCTTGGAGGAAATGGATTCGCCTGATCCTATGGTGGCTGGTGCATGGTAGGTTTATTTTGGGCTTCCTTATATTTTGGTTTGCAAGTGATTAAACCAGGTGGCCATCTCACTTGTCATAAACGGCTCCAATCGGTTCATTTGAAGGCACGGATGGACCCGCCTGGTCCAAGGCGTATTTGCACTTCTAGAAGTGCTTAACGGAACTTCTAGAAGTACCAAAAGTCTCCTGGTCACCAAAGAAACGTTTGGAGGCCTTGATATAAGGAAAGTTTCAAATATGGTAAGTCTCAAAAACTCCAACTTGATGTATGCTGCATGACTTGATCTGGTCTATTTTGGGGTGAGCTCTATGTCGCCGCATGTCCTTTGTAAGTCAGGATTAAAGGCCAGGTTTTGTCTTGGCTGGCCGCTTCTTGGTTAGGCTTGGTGATGAGGACATCAGATCGTCTGGCCGGCCAGAAGACCAAAATGGCTGACCATAAGGCTTGCCCGAGACAGCCGGGCCATTTGGCACGTCTGCCGGGCCAAGCGGTACCACCGGCCCGATGATTAGCCGAGCCGGGCCGACCAACTTTTCTGACAAAAAGGCCCAAACCTCCGGTCCAACTGGTGATGCCGCCGGCTCACAAATCGATCTTGCTGGCTCCGATCTCAACTCGGCCAGCTCCATGGACAATCCAGCCGGCTCACGCGATTGCACCACCATTTCCACCACTACACAAGGAGACTCGGATCAACTGAGCTTCAAGGCATGAACCAGGATGAAGTCTCTACACCAGTGGTGCCACCAGGAGCCACGACAAGGAGCAGGACAAGGGCACTTTTCCACAAGTTCAACTTGTGGGTAGACAAGCTCCTACAAGACCAACGACAAGGAGCATTGGACCAATAGTACAAGGAAGAATCCAAGGGCTTCTAAACATTGCAAAGTACTACAGAGACTTTGATACAAGCCTTGATTCAAGGATGTATGCGCGTGGTCTGTTTGTAGAAGATTAGGTGAGAAACTCAACCTTAGGTTTCTGGATAGGGGTTTTCTGGTAGGTAAAAGATGGAAGGGTGAAGTGAACCACACGAGGGGTGATGAACCTCGTGATAAATCACAAACTTAGAGCTAGGAGGGCTGGTCTCAACTAGGTTCTAAGCGCACAAGCTTCTTTGAGAGAATAACTTGTAAAGAAAATTCGATCTTTATTAATTAGCAAAAAAGGTTGTCGAACTACAATGCTGGAAGGAGCCTTATTAATATGCTCGACAGCTTGACCTTCTAGGGTCGACACAAATAAAGAAAAGGAAAGTTTACAAAAGTGCACAAAAGGAAAAGATACAAAAGTGTATAACCGAAAAAGGACATATTCCTAAAATGTTCTTGACTCAAAAATGTAAAGCAACTAGATCCTACCCTGCAAAACAGAAAGAGGCATATATTCGAATGTAAACTTACCTTAACTCACCTCATGGCCAAGAAATGGAAGGTGGCCATCCTTGTGGCATGCACGCGCCTTGCTCCTAGTCTTCGACTTGGAGTAGGGTTACAAATCTCTGGGCCTTGACCTCTCTTGCCACTAAAGCCCAAGTCTCTGATGTCCCTTGTGTTGTTGAGAAGCTATTGGACTCTTCCTTGTACTTTTGGCCCATTGTCCTTAGTCGATCTTCCTCTAGGAGCTTGTCGACCCATAGGCTGAATTTGTGAAAGAGTGCCCTTGATCTGCTTCTTGTCATTGCTCCTTGAGGTACCACTGGTGTTGAGACTTCCTCTAAGTGCATGTCCTGGAGCTGGTAGCTCATTTGGTCCGAGTCCTCTTGTGTAGAAGTGCAAGTGCGCGTGTACCCGGCTGGATCGGCTGTACCGGCTGGATTGTGCGTGGTACTGGCCGGAATGACTTCAGGACCGGCCAAGTTGATCCCGGAGTCGGCGGTGTCATCAGAGGGACCGGCGGTGTCATCCACGCCCCCACCAAGTGTGCCGGAAGCTTGGGCCTCTCCGCTGGCAATGTTGACCGGTCTGGTCCTATAGGTCGAGGGTCCGGCGGTACTGTCTGGTCCGGCAGGCGCGCCAGATGGTCCTGCTGTCTCGGGCAAGCTTCCTGGTCGGCCAGTCTGGTCTCCTGGCTGGATGTACGACCTGATGTCCTCATCATTCCCTCCCTCTTCAGTAGGTTTTGTCCTCAAAACTGGTTCATCTGCATGGAAAGGGGCCAAGTCAGTAACATTAAACGTATTGGACACATTAAACTCACCTGGAAGCTCGATCCGATAGGCGTTGTTGTTGATCCTCTCGAGCACTCTGAATGGTCCATCTCCTCTTGGTGCTAGCTTGGAACTCCTTAGGTTTGGGAACCTCTCCTGCCGTAGGTGTAGCCACACCCAATCGCGTGGTTGAAAGATCACCTCCCTTCTTCCTTTGTTGGCATGAGTCACGTACTGTCCGGTCCTCTTCTCCAAGTTTTCTGCTACCTTCTGGTGTAACCTCCTTATGAACTCTGCTTTGGATGCTCCGTTGAGGTTGGTCATCTCAGCTGGTGGCTGTGGTGTTTGCTCCAATGGGGTGAGAGGGTTGAAGCCGTATACCACTTCAAATGGTGTCTTCTTGGTTGCTGAGTGCACGGCTCGGTTGTAAGCAAACTCTATGAATGGCAGGCACTCCACCCAAGTCTTTAGGTTCTTCCCTAGTGTAGTCCTGAGAAGGGTTGATAGTGTCCTGTTGACAACTTCAGTTTGGCCATCGGTTTGAGGATGGCAGGTGGTAGAGAAGAGTAGCTTCGTGCCTAGCTTTCTCCAAAGGGTCCTCCAGAAATGGCTGAGGAACTTGGTGTCCCTGTCTGATACGATGGTCCTTGGCACTCCATGAAGCCGTACTATCTCCCTGAAGAACAGCTCAGCTGTTTGTGTGGCATCATTGACATTGGCACATGGAATGAAGTGTGCCATCTTGGAGAATCTGTCCACCACTACAAAGATTGCGTCTTTGTGGTTGATCTTGGGCAGACCTAGAACAAAGTCCATCGAGATGTCCACCCATGGATGTGTGGGTATGGGCAGTGGGAGATACAACCCGTGAGGTTGCACTCGGGACTTTTCCTTCTTGCAAGTGATGCATCTTGCACAATGAGCTTCTACTTTCCTCTTGATGTGTGGCCAGTAGAAGTGCTCCTTGACCACTGCTAGAGTCTTGTCGACACCAAAGTGGCCCATGAGTCCTCCTCCATGAGCTTCTCGGATGATAAGCTCCCTTAGTGATCCCTGTGGTATGCACAGCCTTCTTTCTCGGAACAAGAATCCCTCATGGATGTAGAATTTGCCATGACTCCCTGTGCTACACTCCTTGTAGCTTTCAGCAAGGTCAGGATCATCCTTGTATAGATCCTTGATGTGCTCGAATCCTAGGACCTTTGCCTCCATGGTTGATATCAATGCAAACCTCCTTGATAGTGCATCGGCTACCACATTATCTTTGCCCTTCTTGTACTTGATGATGTACGGGAAGGTCTCTATGAACTCCATCCACCTGGCATGTCTCCTCTTGAGATTGGTTTGCCCTCTGAGGTGTTTGAGAGTCTCGTGATCAGTGTGGATCACAAACTCCTTGGACAGCAAGTAATGCTGCCAAATCTCCAATGCTTGGACAAGGGCATAGAGCTCCTTGTCATAAGTGGGGTAGTTCAGTGAGGCACCACCTAGCTTCTCACTGAAGTATGCCACTGGCCTCCCTCCTTGGGTTAGCACTGCTCCTATGCCTATTCAAGAGGCATCACACTCCACTTCAAACGTCTTGTTGAAGTCGGGAAGGACTAACACTGGTGCGTGTGTAAGGCTGTCCTTCAAGGCCTTGAATGCCTTCTCCTGAGCTTCTCCCCAACTGAATTCCACGTTCTTCTTCACTACTGCCGTCAGTGGTGAGGCAATACTGCTGAAGTTGGACACAAATCTCCTATAGAAGCTGGCCAGTCCGTGGAAGCTCCTCACTTGGCTGATGTTTCCTGGTGTTGGCCATTCTTGTATGGCTTGAATCTTCTCTTCATCAACCTGTAGGCCCTGTGTACTCACAACAAAACCTAAAAAGACAAGTTTATCAGTACAAAAGGTGCACTTCTTGAGATTGGCATAAAGCTCTTCTTGTCGAAGGGTTTTAAGTACCATCTCAAGATGTGTGAGGTGTTCCCGTAGGCACTTACTATAAACCAAAATGTCATCAAAGTAAACTACTACGAACTTACTGATGTACGCCCTAAGAACTTGGTTCATAAGGCGCATGAAGGTGCTTGGGGCATTAGTCAAGCCAAATGGCATGACTGTCCACTCATAGAGCCCTTGCTTTGTCTTGAAAGCAGTCTTCCACTCATCACCTTCCTTCATTCTTACCTGGTGGTATCCACTTTTGAGGTCTATCTTGGAGAAGACCGTGGCTCCACTCAGCTCATCTAGCATGTCATCCAGTCGTGGTATTGGATGCCTGTACATGACTGTGATGTTGTTAATTGCTCGGCAGTCCACGCACATGCGCCAAGTCCCATCCTTCTTGGGCACTAGTAGCACTGGTATGGCACATGGACTGAGGCTCTCTCGAACATATCCTTTCTCCAGGAGTTCCTTGACTTGCTTCTCAAGCTCCTTGGACTCCTCTGGGCTCATCCGGTTGGCTGGCCGGTTGGGCAGGGCTGCTCCGGGCACTAGATCAATCTGGTGTTCTATGCCGCGTAAAGGAGGCAAGCCTGCTGGTATCTCCTCTGGAAATACATCCTGGAATTTGTTGAGGAGAGTTGCTACTTCAGGAGGTAGCTCTACCTGTCCCTGTTCTACACTCAAAACTTCTTTCAAGACCATTAGTAACATTAAATCCTTCGAGGCTAAAGCTCTCCGGACATGGCTTGGTTGAATAAGAAAATTAGACTTGATCAGTTTCGTTTCCTTACTCATTTGGACTTGTAGCTCGTGTACCTGAGCAGGTGTAAGAGGAGCTAGGCTGACCTTTCTCTTGTCATGCACGAAGGTGTAGAGATTGGTTCAGCCATCATGCCTGGTCTCTTTGTCAAACTGCCATGGTCTTCCTAGTAGAAGATGGCCAGCTTGCATGGGCACCACGTCGCATATGACTTGATCCTGGTACTTGCCCACACTGAATGGTACAATGACTTGTTCATGGATCTTTAGCTCCACTTTGTCATCGAGCCATCTCAGTCTATATGGTCGAGGATGCTTTGTCTTCTCTAGACCTAGCTTATCAACCAATATATGCACTAGCAACGTTAGTGCAAGAACCACCATCTATGATGAGGTTACATACCTTGCCCTTGATGGTGCAACGGCTGTGGAAGATGTTCTCCCTTTGGATGGTCTCTGAAGGATCCACCATTGCACTGAGGATACGTCTAGTGACCAGCACTTCCCCCACATCAGGGTACTCAATGTTACCATATTCTCCTTCTGGTTCATAGTCCTCTTCATCTTGGGACTCATATTCTCCTTCCTCCGTAATCAGCATGACTCGGTTGTTTGGGCCCTCCCTTGAGATGTGTCCACGTCCCCTGCACTTGAAACAAGTTATGTCACGTGATCTTTGGGGATTAGAAGACTTACCAGGCTCTCTCTGGTCACGGGTGGGTTCAGGAGGCTTGCTCTTGAACCTTGACTCGATCTCTATGCTTTTGCCTTTGTCTACAGGCTTGGGCATGTTAATTGGTGCCCAAGGTGTCTTAGGCTTGCTGCGGATGTCTTGGCTCTTACGTTTGATGTGCTGCTCAGCTTGCACAGATAGGTGGAACAAGTCTTTGAAGTTATTCTAGATTTGCTTTTCCACCTTGCGGCTGATCCTTTCTTGGAGTCCATCCAAGAATTGTGCCATCAATGCTTCTTCATCATCATTGAGCTCCAATCTGTTCCTTAGCTTCTCGAACTCTTCATAGTATTCTTCTACTGATCTGGTACCCTGCTTAAGAGTACGAAAACGACATTGCAAATCTCTATGAAAGTAAAGTGGAACAAACCTTTGTCGCATGAGGTCTTTCATGTCGACCCATGAGTCTACGGGCCTCATTCTCTTCCTCCTTCTGTCAGATACCTCACGATCCCACCAGATGAGGGCATTGTCAATGAGTTGTGCTACTGCCATTGAGACTCTCCTAGGTCCTGGTTGGTTGTAGTGATCAAAGATATAATCCATTCTCCTCTCCCAATCTAGGTAAGCCTCGGGGTCTACTTTTCCTGCAAAACTAGGAGGAGTTAGTTTAACATCAGGATGAATTACCTGGTTGTAGGTGTGTTCAGCTCCATCCTCATGACGTCTAGGAGGCATTCTTGGTCTCTGGTGAAGACCATATGGCTCAAAGCCATCATCTTCTGCCTCTGGTTGCCGTGGAGGTTCTCTCGGCCTATGGTGATAGTTATGAGTTTGTGTGTCCTCATCTCCATCTGGCTGGGGTTCCTCCTGTTCGTGCCGTGTCCTAAGGTACTCAGGACCCTCAGGACGGTCTTGCTCAGCTCTCACGTGCCTTATGGCCTGGAATCTCACCGGTCTTTCCACGCGCTCCAACCTCTCGCCTATGGATGCGAGTTGTGTTTGGAGTGTGGTGAACATGGCCATCATGGCTTCGGCTGCGTCTCTATTCTCTTCTCCCATGGTGTGCTACAAAGAAAGAAGACAAATTAGGGTGCTCCTAATTTATTAGGAGGGTTTTCTTTTTATATGGGGTTTGAAAAAAAATGCAAAAAGGAAAAATCCTAAGGAAAGGAAATTCGACTACAAGAAAAAGGAAACTTCCTAGACAACTTGTGCTAGCTGTCCAATTCGAAATATCTTGGGTATTTTCCTATTCTCTTTTCTTTCCTTTTTCTTTTCGTTTCTTTTCTTTTTAATTTAACTTAAAATTAATGGAAATATGAATTAAACAAAAAGGAAAACGTGATTGGCAATGCAAAAGTGAATCTAAACCCTAGTGATACACATAGGAGGCTAGATGCACTCGGTTTGGAGTTTGATGTTGTTTTTTTATTTTTCTTGAATGCGACTTAAACTAATGCAAGAACTAAAAACAAGACAAGCAAAAGGATAGAAAAAACCTGGTTTAGGAGCTTTAAGCTCTGATACCAAAATGATACAAGCCTTGATTCAAGGATGTATGTGCGTGGGCTGTTTGTAGAAGATTAGGTGAGAAACTCAACCTTAGGCTTCTGGATGGGGGTTTTCTGGTAGGTAAAAGATGGAAGGGAGAAGTGAACCACACGAGGGGTGATGAACCTCGTGATAAATCACAAACTTAGAGCTAGGAGGGCTGGTCTCAACTAGGTTCTAAGCGCACAAGCTTCTTTGAGAGAATAACTTGTAAAGAAAATTCAATCTTTATTAATTAGCAAAAAGGTTGTCGAACTACAATGCTGGAAGGAGCCTTATTAATATGCTCGACAGCTTGACCTTCTAGGGTCGACTCAAATAAGAAAAAGGAAAGTTTACAAAAGTGCACAAAAGGAAAAAATACAAAAGTGTATAACCGAAAAAGGACCTATTCCTAAAATGTTCTTGACTCAAAAATGTAAAGCATCTAGATCCTACCCTGCAAAACAGAAAGAGGCATATATTTGAATTGAAACTTATCTTAACTTACCTCACGGCCAAGAAATGGAAGGTGGCCATCCTTGTGGCATGCACGCGCTTTGCTCCTAGTCTTCGACTTGGAGTAGGGTTACAAATCTTTGGGCCCTGACCTCTCTTGCCACTAAAGCCCAAGTCTCTGATGTCCCTTGTGTTGTTGAGAAGCTATTGGACTCTTCCTTGTACTTTTGGCCCATTATCCTTAGTCGATCTTCCTCTAGGAGCTTGTCAACCCATAGGCTGAATTTGTGGAAGAGTGCCCTTGATCTGCTTCTTGTCATTGCTCCTTGAGGTACCACTGGTGTTGAGACTTCCTCTAAGTGCATGTCCTGGAGCTGGTAGCTCATTTGGTCCGAGTCCTCTTGTGTAGAAGTGCAAGTGCGCGTGTACCCGGCTGGATCGGCTGTACCGGCTGGATTGTGCGTGGTACTGGCCGGAATGACTTCAGGACCGGCCAAGTTGATCCCGGAGTCGGCGGTGTCATCAGAGGGACCGGCGGTGTCATCCACGCCCCCACCAAGTGTGCCGGAAGCTTGGGCCTCTCCGCTGGCAATGTTGACCGGTCTGGTCCTATAGGTCGAGGGTCCGGCGGTACTGTCTGGTCTGGCAGGCGCGCCAGATGGTCCTGCTGTCTCGGGCAAGCTTCCTGGTCGGCCAGTCTGGTCTCCTGGCTGGATGTACGACCTGATGTCCTCATCAGACTTGGGCTCTCATGGCAAAAGAGGTCAAGACCCAACATTTCGTCACCCTACTACAAGTTGAATACTAGGAGCTAGACGCGTGCATGCCACAAAGTCGACCACCTTCCATTTCTTGGCCGAAAGGTAAGAAAGGTAAATTTTCAATTATACACTTGCCTTTTCTATTTTGTAGAGTAGGAGTACTAAGTTTTCCATTTATTAAATCAAGAACAATTTAGGTAGTTGTTCTTTTTCGATTATTTCCTTTTTGTAATTTTACTTATGCACTTTTGTAACTTTTCCATTTTTTAATTGGGTTGACCCTAGAAGGTCAAAGATGCCAAGCATATAAATAAGGCTCCTTCAGCATTGTATTTCGACAACTTTTGATTATTAATAAAGATAGAAATTTTTCCTACGAGTTTTTCTCCTAAAACTCTATAGCTTAATCCTAGTTGAGACCAGCCCTTTTAACTTCTAAATTATGATTTATCACGAGGTTCATCATCCCTCATGTGGTTCACTTCACCTCACCATCCAATACCCACCAGAAAACCCCTATCCAGAAGCCTAAGGTTGAGTTTCTCGCCTAATCTTCTTCAACCAGTCCTCGAGTGTTACGGTCTTGATTCAAGGCTTGTATCACTTGGATTCATGAAGATACACCCATGTATCGTTTTGCGCATATTTGACCGCCTTTGTGTTCCTTGGGCCGGCAGGGCCGGACAGTTTGCCCGGGGTTGTGCTGATGACCTCATCAAAAGGGCTTTAGGTAGACGAACTCGATGGCGTCTTTTGGTCCTACAGAAGCACTTCGCACCGCGCATCGGGCTACACCCCATTCTTCCTTACACATGGAGTCAAAGCCCTAGCTCTAACCAAAGCGGCGATTCCGACCCTCAGATGGACCGAGCTCCCGCATCAGGCGTAAGCAAACAAACCTCTATTATGCCACGCCATTGATGACCTCAAAGAGTAGCGCGACCGAGCCCTGCTCCGTATGCAAAACTATCAACAACAATCAGCTCGATACTACAACAAAAGAGTTAAGGTCCGCCACTTCCAAGAAGGCGATCTCGTCCTCTGAAAGATCTTTGAAAATACCGCTGAGCTCAACACCAAAAAGCTCGGCGCCAACTGGGAAGGACCTTACCAAATCTCAAAAATAACAAAGCCCGGCGTGTACGAGCTTTTCACGTTGGAGGGCAACCAGGTTCCTCGCTCTTGGAACTCGGCCAACCTCAAGCGTTTCTACTAATAGATCGACGCCCTACCTAACCTTACCCCTTGTCAATCAACCTCTTTTGTTTCGATTAAATTTCCTCGTTTTTACTAGATTTTTTCTTTCTTTCTAGTTCGTTCGACTGTACAATCACAAGGGAACAATCCACCTTAATGGACGACCTACCAGATTTCCAATCTATATATCGATCTATGAGTAATATATGGAAAAAATACGAGATGACAATTTCAACAAAAACAAAAAGGGCATTTCATAAAAAGGTGGATAAAGCCGTTCAAGCACCAAGGTTTTTCAAAATCAAAACCGGGAGCTAAACACTCCAGTCGGAACACGACAATATAAATAAAAGAAGAAGGAGAGGGGGAAGGAGAGGAAGGCAGAGCGCGGTTTCATGGCATCTTTCCTTTGCACTTGACCCTGCCGGCCTCCTCCGGATGGCCTAACGTGCTTGAGGGAGCCTCCTCACGGGGGAGCTTAGCCCTCGCCGCCGTGTCCTCATGGGCGAGCTTGGTCCTTGCCACGATCCGCACCGCTCTCTTCTCCGCCTGGAGCTCGACTATCCTCCAGCCCACTTCGTTTACCTGCTCACCGATCTCGCGGGGGTCGTAGTATACCCCAAAGAAGGGGTTATCACTACGGAACTCCTCCAGCGGGTCGGGAGACCTGTCTCAAGGTTGCACCTCCTAAATGCAAGACGTCAACAACTAAAACACAACAACAAAAAGGGCAAATAGACAATCTAGAGGCAAGAGCCAAACTTACGATGTAACGCTGGAGCATGGCCTCCACCGCCTTCAGCTCCACAAGCTGCCCCCTTGGTGGTGGATCGAAGTATGGAATCTTCCCCAACCTCTCGCACAGCGCCTCCTGGAGTTCCTCCGAGGTCGCCTTCGCCAACCGTTTCTTCTCCAACACGGAAAACAACATTCTCTTAGAGCTCGTTTAAGTGTTTTGGATGTGGGATGATTTCTCCAAATCATGGAATCCTCTTTTTATACTATTCCAACTTCATTGGAAACGGTTACCATGATCAAATCATCCTTTATTACGCACCAAAGCCAAAGGTTCAAGAGCAATTACTCAAATTTACTCCACTTCTTCGGAACACGCGTATGCCACTTCAACTTCCAAACACATACACTGTACCTGACACTTCTACGAAGTCTAATTTTCAGCTCGACTGACACATCTACACGCAGCCGGGCTGAGTTGGTGATGTAAGATTGAATATCAATCTCACAAGCGGTACGGCCGTGACTCGCAAGACCGAGAATCTCTCTTGGCTTAAGCGGGCAAGAGAACTAAAAGGAGGGGGTTTTGATTGAATCACACGATCAAAGGTGAACTAAGGGAGTTTGAATCTCCAAACTAACCTGGCCGTGGCTTCAATAGAAAGGAAGTGAATCACACACTATATTTCTAAAGAACAAGAACAAGACTCAAAGACAAGGCTTTGAAGAAAATACTTTGTATTCAAATTCAATTTCAATGGTGGTCTATCTTTACAATGAGGTCGTGCTGAGCTTATATAGTGCTCCTAGAAATGGTCCTAAACCTAAAAAGGAGAAAAGGAAATCATGCATTTAAAATATATGGTTGTTGGCCATTAATGTCTAGTTTGGCCAACAAGGAAAGTGTATATGCTTGTATCTTGAGAGCTTTGGGGGCGAATGTAATGTGTCTAGGTACATCCTGGATGCTTTGGAAAGTCTTCAATACGTGCCCAAGTTGCAAGGAATAGAGATATTGCAATCTGAACCAATTAAGTGCACTTCGGTCCATATATGGCAAGTCTTGGAGGAAAGGGATTTGCCTGATCCTCTGGTGGCTGGTGCATGGTAGGTTTATTTTGGGCTTCCTTAGGGCCTTAATAATATCTCTTGGATGCCATGTTTTGGTTTGTAAGTGATTAAACCAGTTGGCCATCTCACTTACCATAAACGGCTCCAATCGGTTCATTTGAAGGCACGGATGGACCCGCCTGGTCCAAGGCATGTTTGAGCTTCTAGAAGTGCTTAAGGGAACTCCTAGAAGTATCAAAAAATCTCCTGGTCGCCAAAGAAACGTTTGGAGACTTTCATATAAGAAAAGTTCTAAATATGGTAAGTTTTAAAAATTCTAATTTGATGTATGGTGCATGACTTGATCTGGCCTTGTTTTGGGTGAGCTGCATGTCACCGCGTGTCCTCTGTGAGTCAGGATTATAGGCCAGGTTTGGTCTTGGCTGGCCGCTTCTTGGTTAAGCTTGGATTCATGAAGATACACCCATGTATCCTTTTGCGTGTATTTGGCCGCCTTTGTGTTCCTTAGGCTGGCCGGGCCAGGAAGTTGGCCAGGGGTTGTGCCGATGACCTCATCAGTTGGCCATCTCGTTGACCCTCTATTTGCCAAAAAAGAAAAAAAAGGATCGGCTCGCTCAGGTCCAGATCAAAGCTCATCACTCATCTATAACCTACACGCGCTAAGGTTCAGGTCGCTCATACGGTCCTCAACGGATCTCTTCTAAGCCCAAACAGACGTCATCATTAGACACTCTGTTTGTGGGACCATGTCCGTTTTGAAGGTCAAACGTCATCGAAAGACACTCTGTTAAAAGCCAGGCTCAGGCCCGCACCAAACATACGTCATCGTCAGACACTCTGTTCCTCCGATCACGTCCGAACCAAAGGCCTGACATCGTCGAAAGACACTCTAACGAAGTCGGATTTCGATCCAAACCAGCAGGTATCGTCGCTTGATACCCGGTTTGCCGGAGCACGTCCGAGCTAAAAGATAAGATGGGGAATCCCCGTAATCTTACAAACGAGCCGAACCGATCATGATCCATTCGTGACCTCGGTAAAAGAAAAAGGGGTATTGAGCCTCTCCCGTCAGAGAAGCCGATACTTAGGAAAAATTATCGATTCGCATAAAAAATGATAGCATAAAACGGCAAAGTTTGTACAAAATGCGGCGTATGACCCCAATAGTTCGAAACAATAAAAAAATAGAGATAACTAACAGAAAGAAGA
>CM032155.1:31875424-32184251 GCA_018901935.1 Pugionium cornutum | reverse complement strand
AAGATAATTTTGTTCTAGTGAAATTGTGAAGGACCATAGCGTATTTATATTGAAAATTAGATAATTATCACAAATTTTTAACAGATTATTATAAATTTTAACTGATTATGAATTTTTAACAGATAATCGCAAATTTTAAATAGATTATTCTTCATAATATTCCTCTTTCCGACGGATTTACGATGTTTGCTGAACACTGCTGGATATTTCCGACGACGAACCGATGATACTCGACGTCAGCCACGGATATATTCTGGACGGATTCCAGACCGATGGTAAAAATCACATTCCATCGGGAAATCGTCGGAAATAACCGACGGCTTATATTTCGTTAGTAATGTGCGATGGTTTCGTGAGGATATCCCGACACCTACGTTTTCATGGGAAACCTGAAGGAAAGCCGTCAGGTTTTACCATAGATTTCCCGAAGGTAGTGCAAACGTTGGGATTTACCGACAGAACACCGATGCAATAATTTCCCTCGGTATTCTGTTGGAAAACCGTCGCATAGGCATTAGAAAATTCCGATGGTTTTACTTCCATCAGAAATGCCGTCGGAAATATTAATGTTTTCTTCTAGTGGTAATCTAATCTACCCCAAACTGCGCGATTCCATAGATTATGCTTCATTTATAAGCGTTTACTAAATGAGTACCAATGATCAGTTTATAATAGTAATATTAACTGGTTGATCGACTTGACATGTACGCACTAAATCATCCATAAAATTTGATTTAGAGCTCAAAATGACACGAATCCAACACCCACGTTTTAGCTCAATTTTCAATAATTTGACAAACTTTGAGATAGAACTAGATATAACAAAGCGTCCAAGTAATCCAATCTATCAAAAGCTGCGAGATGCCATGCATTATGTTTCATTCATAAACCTTTACACAAAATGAGCACCAATGATCAATTTAGAGTGATTATTTTGACTGGCCGATCAACTTGACATTTCTGCACTAAATTTGCCGTAACTTTTGATTTATAGCTTTGAATGACATGAATCCAATGCCAACGTTAAACTAGTTCAATTTTATATTTCATGACAAAATTTGAGACAAAACTACATATGACAAAGCGCCGAAGTTTTCCAATATATCTCAAACTGCGTGATGCCATGCATTATGCTTCATTTATAAGCCTTCACTCAATGAGCACTAATGATCAGTTTAGAATAATCATATTAACTGGCCGATCAACTTGACATGTCCACACGAAATCGTCCGTAAATTTTGATTTATAACTCAAAATGAAATGAATCCAATGCCCATGTTAAGCTAACTAAATTTTCTATATTGAGACAAATTTGAGACAGAAATAGATACGACAAAGCGGCCTGGTAATCCAATCTATCCCAAACTATGTGATACCATGCATTATGCTTCATTTATAAGCCTTTACTCAAGGAGCACCAATGGTCAGTTATCTATGATCATTTTAACTGGCCGACCTATTTGACATTTCTGCACTAAATTGTTCGTATCTTTTTATTTATATCTCAAAATGACACGAATCGAATGCCCATATTAAGCTAGATCAATTCTCTATATTGAGAAAAAATTTGAGACATATATAGATACGACAAAGCATTCAAGTTATCCAAGCTATCCAAAAATGCATGATGTCATCATTATGCTTCATTTCTAAGCGTATACTCAATGAGCACCAATGATCAGTTTAGAACGATCATATTAACTGGACGTTCAACTTGACATGTTTGCACTAAATCGTCTGTAACTTTTGATTTAGAGCTCAGAATCACAGTAATCCAATGCCCACATTAAGCTAGCTAAAATTTGAGACACAAATATATATGACAAAGCATCCAAGTAAACCAATATATCCCAAACTGCGTGATGCCTTGCATTATTCTTCATTTATAAGCTTTTACTCAATGACCACCATTGATCAGTTTGCAATGATCATTTTAAATGGCTGCTCAACTTGTCATGGCTGCAATCAATCATCCGTAACTTTTGATTTATAGCTCAGAATGACACGAATCCAATGCCCACGTTAAGCTAGTCATTGTTTCTATATGATGAAAAAATATGGGACAGAACTAGATATTACAAAGCATTCAAGTAATCCAATCTATCCCATACCGCGTCATGCCATGCAGTATGATCAGTTTAGTTTAATCATATTAACTGGCCAATCCACTTGATATGTCCGCACTAAATTGTCCGTAAATTTTGATTTAGAGCTCAGAATGACACAAATCAAATACCCACGTTAAGCTAAATCAATTTTCTATATTTTGACAAAATTTGAGACAGAACTAGATACGACAAAACGTCCAAGTAATCCAATCTATCCGAAATGGCGTGATGCCATGCATTATGCTTCATTTATAAGCCTTTACTCAATGAGTACCAATGATCAGTTTTGAATACTCACATTAACTCACCGATGCACTTGACATGTCAATATTAAATCGTCCGTAAATTTTGATTTAGAACTCCGAATGACACGAATCCAATTCCCACGTTAATGTAGCTCAATTTTCTATATTTTGACAAAATTCAAGATAGAAATAGAGATGACAAAGGATCCAAGTAATCGAATCTATCCAAACTGCTTGATACAATGCTTTATGCTTCATTTATAAGCCTATACATAATGAGCACCAATGATCAGTTTAGAATGATCACTTAACTGACCGATCGACTTGACAAGTCCACACTAAATCGTCCGTAATTTTTTATTTAGAGTTCACAATGACACGAATCCAATACCCACGTTAAGCTAGCTCAAATTTCTATATTTTGACAAAATTTGAGACAGAAATAGAGACGACAAGACGTCCAAGTAATCCAATCTATCCCAAACGGCGTGTTGCCATGCTTTGTGCTTCATTTATAAGCCTTTACTCAATGGGCACCAGTTATAAGTTTAGAATGATCACTTTAACTGGCCGATCAACTTGACATGTATGCACTAAATCGTCCATAACCTTTGATGTAGAGCTCCGAAACACACAAATCCAATGCATACGTTAAGCTAGCTCAATTTTCTATATTGTAACAAAATTAATGACACAACTGGATACGACAAAGCGTCCAAGTAATCCAATTTATCCAAAACCGCATGATGCCATGCATTATGCTTCATTTACAAGCCTTTCCACAATGCATACCAATGATCAATTTAGAATAATCATATTAACTAGCCGATCCACTTGACATGTCCGCACTAAATAATCCGTAAATTTTGATTTAGAGCTCAAAATGACATGAATCCAATGCCCACATTAATCTAGTTCAAATTTCTATGTTTTGAAAAAATTTGAGACCGAACTAGATACGTCAAAGCGTCCAAGTAATCAAACCTATCTCAAACCGCGTGATGCCATGCATTATGCTTCATTTAAAGCCTTTACTCAATGAGTACCAATGATCAGTTCTGATTAATCATATTAACTGGCTGATCAACTTTACATGTCCGCACTAAATCGTCCGTAAATTTTGATTTAGACCTCAGGAGGACACGAATCCAATGCCCATGTTAAGCTAGCTCAATTTTCAATATTGTGACATAATTTGAGGCAAATCTATCATGAACGACGTGATGATATGCATTATACTTTATTTATAAGCCTTTATTCAATGAGAACCATTGATCAGTTTAGAATGATCATTTTAACTGGCCGATCCACTTGACATAGTTGCACTAAATCGTTTGTAATTTTATTTTATAGGTCGGAATGACACGAATCCAATGCCCACATTAATCTAGTTCCATTTTCTATATTGTGACAAAATTTGAGACAGAATTAGATACGACAAAGCGTCCAAGTAATCCAATCTATCCCAAACCGCGTGATGCAATGCATTATGCTTTATTTATAAGCCTGTACCCAATGCGTATCAACGATCAGTTTAGAATAATCATATTAACTGGCCGATCCACTTGACATGTCCGCCCTAAATCATTGGTAAATTTTGATTTAGAGCTCAGAATGACACGAATCCAATGCCCACGCTAATCTAGCTCAAATATCTGTATTTCAAAAAAATTTTAAGACAGAATTAGATACGGCAAAGTGTCAGAGTAATCAACCTATCCCAAACCGCGTGATGCCATGCATTTTCCTTCATTTAAAAGCCTTTACTCAATGAGTAACAATGATCAGTTTTGAATAATCATATTAACTGGCCATTCCACTTGACATGTCTGCACTAAATCGTCTGTAAATTTTGATTTAGTGCTCAGAATTACACGAATCCAATGCCCACGTTAAGCTAGCTCAATTTTTTATGTTTTGAGAAAATTTGAGATAGATGTAAAGATGACAAAGCGTCCAATCGTTTGATGTCATGCTTTATACTTCATTTATAAACTTTTACTTAATGAGCACCAGTGATCAGTTTAGAATGATAACTTTAACTGGCCAATCAACTTGACATGTCCGCACTAAATCGTGTGTAACTTTTGATTTAGAGCTCAGAAACAAACAAATCCAATGTCCACATTAATCGATCTCAATTTTCTATATTGTAACAAAATTTGAGACATAAATGATACGACAAAGCGTCCAAGTAATCCAATCTAACTAAAACTGTGTGATGTCGTGCATTATGTTACATTTATAAGCCTTTACTCAATAAGCACCAATGATCAGTTTACAATGATCAGTTTAGAATAATCACTTTAACTAGCCGATAAACCTGACATGTCCGCGCTAAATCGTCCGTAACTTTTGATTTAGAGCTTTGAATGACTCGAATCCAATGCCCATGTAAAGCTAGCTAAATTTTCTATATTGTGACAAAACTTGATACAGAAATAGATCCGATAAAGCATCTAAGTAATCTGATCCATCCCGAACTGCGTAATGCCACACATTATTTTTCATTAATAAGCTTTTACTCAATGAGCACCAATGATCAGTTTAGAATGGTCATTTTAACTGGCCGATCAACTTGTCATGTCTACACTAAATCGTCCATAAATTTATTTTATAGCTGAGAATGACACGAATCCAATGCCCACATTTAGCTATTTCAATTTTCTATATTTTGACAAAATATGAGACAGAAGTTGAGACGAAAAAGTGTCCGAGTAACCCAATCTATCCCAAACTGCATGATACCATGCCTTATGTTTCATTTATAAGCCCTTACTTAATGAGCACCAATGATCATTTTAACTGGCTGATCAACTTGACATGTCTGCACTAAATCATCCATAACTTTTGATTTAGAGCTCCGTTTGACACGAATCCAATGGCCACGTTAAGCTAGCCTAATTTTATATGTTTTGGCAAAAATTGAAAAAGAAATAGAGACGACAAAGCGTCCAAGAAATCCAATCTACCCATACTGCGTGATGCCAAGCTTTATGCTTCATTTATAGCCTTTAGTTTATGAGTACCAATGATAAGTTTACAATGATCAATTTAACTGTTCGATCAACTTGACATGTCCGCACTAAATCATCCCTAACTTTTGATTTAGAGCTCGGAAACACATGAATCCAATGTTAAGCTAACTCAATTTTGTATAGTCCAACAAAATTTGAGACATATATAGATACCATAAAGCGTCCAAGTAATCCAATCTATCCAAAATTGTGTGATGTCATTCATTATGCTGCATTTATAAGCCTTTAATCAATGAGCACCAAGATCACTTTAGACTGATCACTTTAACTGGTCGATCAACTTGACATGTCCGCGCTAAATCGTGTATAAATTTTGATTTACAGCTCAGAATGACACGAATTCAATGCCCACCTTAACTAGCTCAATTTTCTATATTTTAACAAAATATGAGGAATAAATGAAGATGACAAAGCGTCCAAGTAATCCCATGTATCCAAAATGTGTGATGCCATGCTTTATTCTTCATTTATAAGCTTTTACTTAATGAACACCAATGATCAGCTTAGAATGATCATTTTAACTGACCGATCAATTTGACATGTCTACACTAAATCGTCCATAATTTTTGATTTATAGCTCAGAATGACACGAATCCAATGCTCACATTAATGTAGTTCAATTTTCTATATTGTGACAAAATTTGAAACAGAACTAGATACGACAATGCGTCCAGGTAATCCAGTCTATCCAAAACTGTGTGATGCCATTCATTATGCTTCATTTATAAGCCATTACTTTATGAGCAGCAATTATCAGTTTAGAATGATAATTTTAACACATCGATCAACCTGACATGTTCGCAATAAATCATCCGTAACTTTTGATTTAGAGCTCGGAAACACACGAATCCAATGTCCATGTTAAGCTAGCTCAATTTTCTATACTTTTACAAAATTTGAGACAGAAATAAAGACGAAAAAGCATCCAAGAAATCCAATCTATCCCAAACTGCGTGATGCCATGCTTTATGCGTTATTTATAAGCCTTACTCAATGAGCACCAAGGATCAGTTTAGAATAATCATATTAACTAGCCGATCCACTTGACATGTCCACACTTAATCATCCGTAAATTTTTATTTAGAGCTCACAAACACACAAATCCAATGCCCACATTAACATAGCTCAATTTTCTATATTTTGACAAAGTTTGAGACACAACTAGTTACGGCAAAGCGTCCAAGTAATCCAACTTATCTCACACCGCATGATGCCATGCATTATCCTTCATTTATAGGCCTTTACTCAATGAGCACCAATGATCAGTTTTGATTAATCACATTAACTGGCCGATCTACTTTACATGTCCACACTAAATCGTCCAAATTTTTTTATTTAGACCTCAGAATGACACGAATCCAATGCCCACGTTAAGCTAGCTCAATTTTCAATATTATGAAAAAATTTGAGGCAGAAATAGTTTTGACAAGGCGTTCAAGTAATCCAATCTATCTTGAGCTGCATGATGCTATGCAGTATGCTTCATTTATAAGCCTTTATTAAATGAGCACCAATGATCAGTTCAGAATGATCATTTTAACTGGCCGATCCATCTGACATGGTTGCAATAAATCGTTGGTAACTTTTTTTTATAGCTCAGAATGACACGAATCCAATGCCCACGTTAAGCTAGTTCATTCTATATTGTGACAAAATTTGAGGTAGAATTAGATACGACAAAACGTCCAAGTAATCCAATCTGTCTTGAACCGCGTGATGCCATGCATTATCCTTCATTGAAAATCCTTTACTCAATGAGTAACAATTATCAGTTTCGAATAATCATATTAACTGGCCGTACCATTTGATATGTTTGCACTAAATCGTCCGTAAATTTTGATTTAGTGCTCAGAATTACACGAATCCAATGCCCACATTAGGCTTGCTCAATTTTCTATATTTTGACAAAATTTGAGTCATATGTAGAGATGAAAAAATGTCCAATCGCTTGATGCCATCCTTTATACTCATTTATAAACTTTCACTTAATGAGCACCAATGATCAGTTTAGAATGATCACTTTAATTGGTCAATTAACTTGACATGTCCGCACTAACTCGTGCGTAACTTTTGATTTCGAGCTCAGAAAAAAACGAATCCAATGTCCACGGTAAGCTAGCTCAATTTTCTATAGTGTAACAAAAATTGAGGCAGAATTAGATACGACAGAACGTCCAAGTAATCTAATCTATCCACAACTATGTGATGCCATGCATTATGCTTTATTTACGTGACTTTACTCAATGAGCACCAATGATCAGTTTATAATGATCACTTTAAGTGGTCGATAACCTTGACATGTCCGCACTAAATTTTGATTTAGAGCTCAGAATGACACGAATCCAATGCCCACGTTAATCTAGCTCAATTTTCTATATTTTAACAAAATTTGAGCCATAAATAAAGACGACAAAGCATCCAAGTAATCCCATCTATCCCAAACTGTGTGATGCCATGCGTTATTCTTCATTTATAAGCTTTTACTTAAGGAGCAACAATGATCAGCTTAGAATGATCATTTTAAGTGACCGATCAACTTGACATGTCTGTACTAAATCGTCCATAACTTTTTATTTATAGCTAAGAATGATAGGAATCCAATGCCCACATTAAGCTAGTTCAATTTTCTATATTGTGACAAAATTTGAAACAGAACTAGATACGACTAAGCGTCCAGCAAATCCAATATAACTCACACTGCGTAACGCCATACATTATGCTTGATTTATAAGCCTTTACTCAATGAGCACCAATGATCAGTTTAGAATGATTACTTTAACTGGCCGATCAAGTTGGCTTATCCGCACTAAATTGTACGTTACTTTTCATATAGAGCTCAGAATGATACGAATCCAATGCCCATGCTAAGCTAGCTCAATTTTCTATATTGTGAAAAAATTCAAGACCGAAGTAAATACGACAAAGCGTCCAAGTAATCCAGTCAATCTCAAACTGTGTGATGCCATACATTATTCTTCATTTATAAGGTTTTACTTAATGAGCACCAATGATCAGCTTAGAATGATCATTTTAACTGGCCGATCAACTTGACATATTTGCACTAAATCGTCCATAACTTTTGATTTAGAGCTCAGAATGACACGAATCCAACGCCCACCTTAAGCTAGCTCAATTTTCTACGTTTTGACAAAAGTTGAGAAAGAAATAGAGACGACAAAGTTTCCAAGTAATCCAATCGACCCAAACTGTGTGATGCCAAGCTTTATGCTTTATTTATAGCCTTTACTTAATGAGCACAAATGATGAGTTTAGAATGATCACTTTAACTGTCCGACCAACTTTTCATGTCCGCACTAAATCATCCGTAACTTTTGATTAAGAGCTCGGAAACACATGAATCCAATGCCCATGTTAAGCGAACTCAATTTTCTATAGTGCAACAAAATTTGAGACATATATAGATACGAGAAAGCGTCCAAATAATCCAATATATCCACATTAAGCTAGTTCAATTTTCAATAATGTGACAGAACTTGAAACAAAACTAGATACGAGAAAGCGTCCAGGAAATCCAATATAACTCAAAATGTATAATGCCATGCATTATGCTTCATTTATAAGCCTTTACTCAATGAGCACCAATGATTAGTTTAGAATGATTACTTTAACTGGCCAATCGACTTGACATGTCTGCACTAAATTGTACGTAACTTTTGATATAGAGCTTAGAATGACACGAATCCAATGCCCACGTTAAGGTATCTCAATTTTCTATATTGTGACAAAATTTGAGACATAACTTGATATGAGAAAGTGTCAAGTAAGAGAATCCATCCCAAATTGTGTGATGCCATGCATTATTCTTCATTTATATGCCTTTACTCAATGAGCACCAATGATCAGTTTAGAATGATCATTTTATGTGGCCGACAACCTTGACATGTCTGCATAAATCGTTTGTAACTTTTGATTTAGGGCTCTGAATGACACGAATCCAATGACCAAACTATCTCAATTTTCTATATTGTGACAAAATTTGACACAGTAGATACGACAAAATGTCCAAGTAATCCAATCTATCCACACTACTTGATGACATGCTTTACTATTCGTTTATAAGCCTTTACTTATTGAGCAACAATTACCTGTTTGGAACGATCTCTTTAACTAGCCAATAAACTTGACATGTCCACAATAAATCGTTTATAAATTTTGATTTATAGCTCATAATGACACGAATCCAATGCCCATGTTAAGCTAGCTCAATTTTCCATATTGGGATAAAATTTGAGACAAAAATAGATACGACAAAGCGGCCAAGTAATCGAATCCATTTCAAAATTCGTGATGCCATGCATTATTTTTCATTTATAAGCTTTTACTCAATGAGCACCAATGATCAGTTTAAAATGATCATTTTAACTGGCCGCTTGTCATGTCTACAATAAATCATCCATAACTTTTTATTTATAGCTCAGAATGATACGCATCCAATGCCCACATTAAGATATGTCAATTTTCTATATTGTGACAAAATTTGAAACAGAATTAGATACGACAAAGCGTCCGAGTAATCCAATCTATCCCAAACTACGAGATACCATGCATTATGCTTCATTTATAAGCCTTTACTCAATGAGCACCTATGATCAGTTTAGAATAATCACTTTAACTGGCTGATCAACTTGACATGTCCGCACTAAATCGTCATTAACTGTGTGATGCCATGCTTTATGCTTCATTTATAAGCCTTTACTTAATGAGCACCAATGATCAGTTTATAATGATGACTCTAACTGGCTGATCAACTTGACATGTCTGCTTTAAATCGCCGTAACTTTTGACTTAGAGCTCAGAATGACACAATCCAATGCCCATGTTAAGCTAGCTCAATTTTCTATATTGGGACTAAATTTGACACAGAAATATGTACGACAAAACGTCCAAGTAATCGAATCCATCCCAAACTGCGTAACGCCATGCATTTGTTTATCATTTATAAGCTTTTACTCAACGGGCACCAATGATCAGTTTAGAATGATCATTTTAACTGGCCGATCAACTTGACATGTATGCACTAAATTTTCCATAACGTTTGATTTATAGCTAAAAATGACACAAATCCAATTCCCACATGAAGCTAGTTCCATTTTCTATATTGCGATAAAGTTTGAGACAGAACTAGATATGACAAAGTGTCCAAGTAATCCAATCTATCCCAAACTACGTGATGTCATGCATTATGGTTCATTTATTAGCCTTTACTCAATGAGCACCAATGATCATTTTAGAATGAAAACTTTAACTGGCCAATCAACTTGGCATGTACGCATTAAATCATCTCTGACTTTTGATTTAGAGCTTAGAATGACACGAATTCAATGGCCTCGTTAAACTAGCTTAATTTTCTATATTATGACAAAAATTGAGACAGAAATAGATACGACAAAGCATCCAAGTAATTCAATCCCTCCCAAACTGCGTGATGACATGCATTATTTGCATTTATAAGTTTTTATTTAGTGATCACCAACGATCAGCTTAGAATGATCATTTTAACAGGCCGATCAACTTGTAATGTCTGTCCAAGATCGTCCAAAACTTTTGATTTGTAGCTCAGAATGATGCGAATCCAATGCCTGCAATAAGCTAGTTCAATTTTCTATATTGTGAGAAAATTTAAAACAAATCTAGATACGACAAAGCGTCCAAGTAATCCAATCTATCTAAAAAAGTGTGATGCCATGCATTATTCCTCATTTATAAGCTTTTAGTCAATGAGCACCAATGATGAGTTCAAAATGATCATTTTAACTGACCGATCAACTTGACATTTCTACACCAAATCGTACATAACTTTTGATTTATACGTCCGAATGATATGAATCCAACACCCACATTAAGCTAGTTCAATTTTCTATATTTTGATAAAATTTAAAACAAAATTAGAAGCGACAAAGCTCCCAAGTGATCCAATATAACTCAAACTGCGTGATGCCATGCATTATGCTTCATTTATTAGCTTTTACTCAATGAGCACCAATGATCAGTATAGAATGATCACTTTAACTGGCCGATCAACTTGACAAGTCCGGACTAAATCGTACATTACTTTTGATTTAGAGCTCAGAATGACATGAATCCAATGCCCAAGTTAAGGTAGCTCAATTTTCTCTATTGTGACAAAATTTGAGACAGAAATAGAAACGACAAAGCGTCCAAGTAATCCAGTCCATCCAAACTACATGATGCCATGTATTATTCTCCATTTATAAGATTTTACTCAATGAGCACCAATGATTAGTTTAGAATGATCATTTTAACAGGTCGATCAACATGACATGTGTGCACTAAATTGTCCATAACTTTTGATTTATTGCTTAAAATGACACGAATCCAATGCCCACATTAAACTAGTTAAATTTTCAATATTGTGACAAAATTTGAAACAAAACTAGATACCATAGAGCTCCCAAGTAATCCAATGTAACCAAAACTTTGATGCCATGTATTATGCTTCATTTATAAGCCTTTACTTAACGAGCAACAACGATTAGTTTAGAATAATCATTTTAACTGGCCGATACACTTGATATGTCTGCACTAAATCGTCCATAACTTTTGATTTAGACCTCAGAATGACACAATCCAATGCCCATGTTAAGCTAGCTCAATTTTCTATATTGTGACTATATTTGACACAGAAATATGTACAATAAAATGTCCAAGTAATCAAATCCATACCAAACTGCGTGATGCCATGCATTTTTTTCATTTATAAGATATTACTCAAGGGGCACCAATGATCAGTTTAGAATGATTATTTTAACTGGCCGATAAACTTGACATTTGTGCACTAAATTGTCCATAACTTTTGATTTATAGCTTAGAATTACACGAATCCAATGTCCACATTAAGCTAGTTCCATTTTCTATATTACGATAAAGTTTGAGACAAAACTAGATTTGACAAAGCGTATAAGTAATCCAATCTATCCCAAACTGCGTGATGTCATGCATTATGGTTCATGTATTAGCCTTTACTCAATGAGCACTAATGAGTATTTTAGAATGAAAAATTTAACTGGGCAATCAACTTGACATGTACGCACTAAATATTGACATAGGAAAATCAAATAAGACCTATCTTGACCTACAAGGCAAGTGTGAGCACGAAAATTCAGTTTGAATAACAAGGGAAATGAAAAAGGATGGGTTATTATTAACCACATGGTTGAAATGGTTAAATAGCTACCTTGGGAGAAGAATCAAGGTGAAAAAGTCATGCCCATGCTGCACACAGTCTTGGCAACCACACCAAACAGTCATGCCCATGCTGCACACAGTCTTGGCAACCACACCAAACAGTCATGCCCATGCTGTCTCCTCTCTTCTCATTGGTTGTTGACAGGCTCCTCCTCTATTCAAACTCATCCACAAGTTTGAATTCGTTTTCTTTTGTGTTCACATTGTAAATCCTCTATAAAAGGGCTGTAAAGACTCAATGTATCATAAACTCTTAGGAGATTCTTCTCCATAAGTCTAAGTCATTTCTCATTTTCTCATACTTCTCTTTGAGTTTTCAGATTCAATTCTTCACATTTCTCCTCTATAATCTCAATATTCTTACATGGTATCAGAGCATAAGATCATTCTCTTATCTTTTCTACTCAAATCTCTCAGTTTCTAATCTAAAATTCTGTCAAAAATCTCTCAGTCTTTAGACTAAAAAAAAAAACTCACGGTTTCATTCAACCATAAAAGCTGCTTCCTTTGAGCTCTTCAAAGCCTAACAATGGAGGATACAGTTCAAATTAGTTCCAGCCTGAAACCTACGGTGATAGCAGTAGTTCTCAAAGGCTTGAACTACACATTATGGTCAAGAACCATCAAGACAGCCATTTGTGGCAAAGGACTTTGGAATCACATCTTGGAGGATAATACTCCATCTATAGATGATCCAAAGGAGAAGAAGGATGAGGCAAAAAGAAAAGAAGAAGCTAGGTGGTTCCAAGAAGATCAATCAGTCCTTGGATACCTCCAAAATTCATTGGACCCATCCATTTTTGAAGCTTATTCACATTGTGAAACTGCCAAGTCTCTTTGGGACACTCTCAAGAGGGTGTATGGGGATGTTTCAAACCTCAGCCGTGTGTATGAGGTTAAGAAGGCTCTCAATGATCTACACCAAGAGGATATGGAGTTCACAAAATTCCTGGGCAAGTTCCAGTCAACATGGTCCGAGCTTGACATATTGAGACCAAGTTCTATGGATCCAAAGGTGCTTAATGAAAGGAAGGAACAAGACAAGATATTTGGGCTCCTTCTCAACCTAAATCCAGCCTTTAAGGATGTGATTAAGTCCATCCTGAGAGAGCCAAAACTCCCTGATTTCAAAGAGGTGTGCTCACGGATTCAAAGGGAGCAAGGCAACATTGGTTTGTTTGGTGGTAAAGGAGAACTAGTCATGGCCAACAAAAGCGTGTTTAAGCAAGAGGATAGGAAGAGTGTGATGTGTGAGCATTGTAAGATGAATGGCCACATCAAGGACAAGTGCTGGATACTTCATCCTCATCTCAAGCCAAACCGGTTCAAGGATTCAAAGGCTAACATCTCTCAAATGGTTGCGACTGAACCGGCAAGTTCATCCAACCAAGGAGGGGAGCTAGCTATGAATGTATCCATGGAGTATGTTAAGAAGAGTGACTTGGAGGATCTCATCAAGGCCTATGCCTCAAAACTCTCCGGTATCACACTCCACTCCCATAAATCGCTTGATAAACCAGATCATAAGTTGGTAGTGGATTCAGGTGCTTCTCACCATATGATTAGCAATGCTAGGTTGTTAAAGAACATTTAACCATGTCTAGGACAAGTAACTATAGCTGATGGTAAGGGTATTCCAATTGAAGGAACCGGAAAATTAAGACTATTTGACAAAGAAACTAATGCATTCTTTGTACCTAAATTTAAGTCTAATCTAGTTTCTGTCAAAAGGCTACTAAAGACCTCAATTGCAATGTTACATTTGGGCCTAACAATGTTTACTTTCAGGATATTAAGAGTGGTAAGATACTTGGAGGTGGTGTAACTCAAGATGAGCTCTATGTTCTTGAAGACCCTCCAAGCAATTTGGATTCCTTAGCTTTCAAATCCTGTGTTTTGCTAATAAAGATGTCTTATGGCATGCTAGATTAGGACATCCTCATGCTCGTGCTTTAAGCTTAATAATTCCTAATGTCGCTTATGATCACTCAGTTTGTGAGGCTTGTATCCTTGGCAAACATTGTCGTGTTGTTTTCCCTAAATCGTCTACAATTTATGAGCATTGCTTTGATTTAGTACATTCCGATGTTTGGACCTCACCTTACATGTCTAGAGATAGGAATAAATACTTTGTGACCTTTATAGATGAGAAATCGAAATATACATGGGTTACATTACTTCCATCTAAAGATAGGGTTTATGAGGCATTTATAAACTTTCATAATTATGTTACTAATCAATTCAATGCCAAGATCAAAGTGTTGAGATCAGATAATGGAGGGGAATACACAAGTCAAAGATTCAAAGCTCATCTAAACAAACATGGAATACTACATCAAACTAGCTGTCCACACACACCACAACAAAATGGAGTTGCTGAAAGGAAGAATCGACACTTAATGGAAGTAGCAAGATCCATGATGTTTCATACCAATGTTCCTAAAAGTTTTTGGGGAGATGCAGTCTTGGTTGCTTGCTACCTCATCAATCGGATTTCAACCAAAGTCTTGCAA
This sequence comes from Pugionium cornutum, assembly GCA_018901935.1. Taxonomy (NCBI): domain Eukaryota; kingdom Viridiplantae; phylum Streptophyta; class Magnoliopsida; order Brassicales; family Brassicaceae; genus Pugionium; species Pugionium cornutum. The sequence goes on along the minus strand of CM032155.1, from coordinate 32,169,120 downwards.
GATATATCCCCATTTGAGGTACTCAATAAAACTAAACCTTCCATTGATCATTTACGTGTATTTGGGTGTGTGTGCTTTGTGTATGTTCCAGGTGATCTAAGAAACAAGTTGGAGGCAAGGAGCATCAAGTGTATGTTCCTTGGATATTCGACAACACAAAAGGGTTATAAGTGCTATGATCCGAGCAACAACAGGACATATGTGTCTAGAGATGTCAAGTTCATAGAAGAACAAAGCTATTATGATCAGAAAGATTGGGAAGGATTGAAGGATCTCTCCAGGTCACCTTCTGATTTGGCTACGAGTTTGAGGTTTCTCTTGAATCATTTGGGAAATGATCTGCCAAAGGATTCAAGACACGAAGAAACAAGAACCTTAAGTAGTTCACAAGATACCCAAGAGAATGAACAAGGGGTGGTAACTCAAGAACCAACTCCAATCCAAGAAGAAGCTATGGCCCAAAATCAAGAACAAGGCGACTTGGAAGTGGGTATAGAGGAACCTATTCACCAAATGGAAGAGGAAACGGTTGTAGAGGAGGCTGCACCACCTGTTCAGCATTTAAGGAGGAGTACTAGACTTAGGAACACTAGGGTATTCTACAACAACCAGGCCGTGGCTCATCCCATACAAGCTGTTTGTTCCCTTGACCTCTTGCCATCTAGTCATCAAGCATTCCTTGGAAAGATTGAACAAAGTCAGATTCAAAGGACTTATGAAGAAGCTGAGAGCAAGAAAGAATGGTTAGATGCAGTAAGAGATGAGAAGGGAGCTATGGAAAGGAATCATACATGGGATATACAAGAACTTCCCAAAGGCAAGAAGGCTGTGAGTTCCAAGTGGGTGTTCACCATCAAGTATAAGAGCAATGGGGACATAGAAAGGTTCAAGGCACATCTAGTTGCAAGAGGTTTCACTCAAACATATGGGGAGGACTATACTGATACTTTTGCACTAGTGGCTCAGCTACACACTGTAAGGGTTGTTCTTTCACTAGCTACGAATCTGACTTGGGACTTATGGCAAATGGATGTCAAGAACGCATTCCTACAAGGAGAACTTGAAGAGGAAGTGTATATGACTCCACCACCAGGCCTTGAAGATCTTTGCAAAGAGGGACAGGTTCTAAGACTTAGGAAGGCAATATATGGGTTGAAGCAGTCACCAAGGGCCTGGTATCACAAATTAAGCTCCACACTTACTGATAATGGGTTTAGGAAATCCCATTCAGATCATACTTTGTTCACTCGTCAAAACTCCAAAGGAATCGTGGCGGTCTTGGTTTATGTGGATGACCTTATCATCACAGGAGATGATAAGGAAGGAATTCAGTCCACAAAGGCCTTCTTAAACAGATGATTTGACATCAAGGATCTTGGAGAGTTGAAGTACTTCTTGGGTATTGAAGTGTGTCGGTCTCAAGAAGGGCTCTTTCTATCCCAAAGAAAGTATGCTCTTGATCTGTTGACAGACACGGGAAAGCTTGGGGCTAAACCGGCCAAAACTCCTCTTGAAGATGGCTACAAGGTCAACGGAAAGGGGAGAAAGCTGATGAGTTATTTAAGGATGTTTCTCAGTATAGGAGACTAGTTGGGAAGCTGATCTACCTCACCCTCACACGACCAGACTTGTGTTTTGCTGTGAATCAAGTAAGTCAACATATGCAAAAGCCTACTGTATATCATTGGAGCATGGTAGAAAGGATCCTTAGATACATCAAAGGATCTCCTGGTCAAGGTATATGGATGGGCAAGAATGGGAACACTGAGATTGTCGGGTATTGTGATGCGGATTGGGCTGGTGATAGGGTGGATAGGAAATCAACCACTGGGTATTGCACCTTCGTTGGTGGGAACTTAGTCACTTGGAAGACTAAGAAGCAGAAGGTGTGATGAGGACATCAGGTCGTACATCCGATTGCCCGAGGCAGCAGGACCAGCTGGCGCGCCTGCCGGACCAGACAGTACCGCCGGACCCTCGACCTATAGGACCAGACCGGTCAACATTGCCAGCGGAGAGGCCCAAGCTTCCGGCACACTTGGTGGGGGCGTGGATGACACCGCCGGTCCCTCTGATGACACCGCCGACTCCGGGATCAACTTGGCCGGTCCTGAAGCCATTCCGGCCAGTACCGCACACAACCCATCCGGTACAGGCCATCCAGCCGAGTACACACGCATTTCCACTTCTACACAAGAGGACTCGGACCAAATGAGCTACCAGCTCCAGGACATGCACTTAGAGGAAGTCTCAACACCAGTGGTACCTCAAGGAGCAATGACAAGAAGCAGATCAAGGGCACTCTTCCACAAATTCAGCCTATGGGTTGACAAGCTCCTAGAGGAAGATCGACTAAGGATAATGGGCCAAAAGTACAAGGAAGAGTCCAATAGCTTCTCAACAACACAAGGGACATCAGAGACTTGGGCTTTAGTGGCAAGAGAGGTCAAGGCCCAGAGACTTGTAACCCTACTCCAAGTCGAAGACTAGGAGCAAGGCGCGTGCATGCCACAAGGACGGCCACTTTCCATTTCTTGGCCATGAGGTAAGATAAGGTAAGTTTACATTCGAATATATTTGCCTCTTTCTGTTTTGCAGGGTAGGATCTAGTTGTTTACATTTTTGAGTCAAAGACATTTTAGGTATAGGTCCTTTTTTCGATTATGCACTTTTGTATCTTTTCCTTTTGTGCACTTTTGTAAACTTTCCATTTTTCTTTATTTGTGTCGACCCTAGAAGGTCAAGCTGTCGAGCATATTAATAAGGCTCCCTCCAGCATGTAGTTCGACAACCTTTTTGATAATTAATAAAGATCGAATTTTCTTTCAACAAGTATTCTCTCAAGAGACTTGTGCGCTTAGAACCTAGTTGAGACCAGCCCTCCTAGCTCTAAGTTTGTGATTTATCACGAGGTTCATCACCCCTCGTGTGGTTCACTTCACCCTTCCATCGTTTACCAACCAGAAAACCCCTATCCAGAAGCCTAAGGTTGAGTTTCTCACCTAATCTTCTACAAACAGCCCACGCGCATACATCCTTGAATCAAGGCTTGTATCATTTTGGTATCAGAGCTTAAAGCTCCTAAACCAGGTTGTTTCTATCCTTTTTTGCTTGTTTTGTTTTGTGTTCTTGCATTAGTTTCATTCGCATTCAAGAAAAAAATCCAAAAAAAATAACCTCAAACTTCAAACCGAGTGCATCTAGCCTCCTACGTGTATCACTAGGGTTTAGAATTCACTTGTTGCATTGCATACGAGTTTTCCTTTTGTTTTATTCTTATTTCCATTAGTTTTAAGTTAATTTAAAAAGAAAAGAAAAGAAAAGAAAGAGAAAAGGAAAAGAAAAGAGAAAGGAAAGAGGAGATATTTCGAAATTGGACAGCTAAGCATAAGCATCTAGAAGGTTTCCTTTTTCTTGGTCGAATTTCCTTTCCTTAGGAATTTTGCCTTTTTGCATTTTTTCAAATCCCCTATAAAACGAAAACTCTCCTAATAATTTAGGAGTAACCTAATTGTCTTCTTTCTTTGTAGCATACATGGGAGAAGAGAATAGAGACGCAGCTGAAGCCATGATGGCCATGTTCACCACACACCAAACCCAACTCGCATCCATAGGCGAAAGGTTGGAGCGCGTGGAGAGACCAGTGAGATTCCAGGCCATAAGGCACGTGAGAGCTGAGCAAGACCGTCCTGAGGGTCCTGAGTACCTTAGGACACGGCACGAACAGGAGGAACCCCAGCCAGATGGAGATGAGGACACGCAACCCCATAACTATCACCATAGCCCGAGAGGACCTCCACGGCAACCAGAGGCAGAAGATGATGGCTTTGAGCCATATGGTCTTCACCAGAGACCAAGAATGCCTCCTAGACGTCATGAGGATGGAGATGAACACACCTATAACCGGGTAATTCATCCTGATGTTAAACTAACTCCTCCAACTTTTGCAGGAAAAGTAGACCCCGAGACTTACCTAGATTGGGAGAAGCGTATGGATCATATCTTTGATCACTACAACCAACCAGGACCTAGGAGAGTCTCAATGGCAGTAGCACAACTCACGGACAATGCCCTCATCTGGTGGGATCGTGAGGTATCTGACAGAAGGAGGAAAAGAATGAGGCCCGTAGACTCATGGGGCGACATGAAAGACCTCATGCGACAAAGGTATGTTCCACCTTATTTTCATAGAGATTTGCAACGACGTTTTCGTACTCTTAAGCAGGGTACCAGATCAGTAGAGGAGTACTATGAAGAGTTCGAGAGGTTGAGGAACAGATTGGAGCTCAATGATGATGAAGAAGCATTGATGGCGCAATTCTTGGATGGACTCCAAGAAAGGATCAGCTGCAAGGTGGAAAGACAAATATACAACGACTTCAAGGACTTGTTCCACCTATCTGTGCAAGCTGAACAGCACATCAAACGTAAGGGCCAAGACATCCGCAGCAAGCCTAAGACACCTTGGGCACCAAGACACATGCCTAAGACAGTGGACAAAGGCAAAAGCGTGGAGATCGAGTCAAGGTTCAAGAGCAAGCCTCCTGAACCCACCCGTGACCAGAGAGAGCCTGGTAAGTCTTCTAACCCTAAAAGATCACGTGACATAACTTGTTTCAAGTGCAGGGGACGTGGACACATCTCAAGGGAGTGCCCAAACAACCGAGTCATGCTATTTACGGAGGCAGGAGAGTATGAGTCCCAAGATGAAGAGGACTATGAACCAGAAGGAGAGTATGGTGACATTGAGTACCCTGATGTGGGGAAGTGCTGGTCACTAGGCGTATCCTCAGTGCAATGGTGGATCCTTCAGAGACCATCCAAAGGGAGAACATCTTCCACAGCCGTTGCACCATCAAGGGAAAGGTATGTAACCTCATCATAGATGGTGGTTCTTGCACTAACGTTGCTAGTGCGTATATGGTTGATAAGCTAGGTCTAGAGAGGACATGGCATCCTCGACCATATAGACTGAGATGGCTCGATGACAAAGTGGAGCTCAAGATTCATGAGCAAGTCATTGTGCCATTCAGTGTGGGCAAGTACCAAGACCAGGTCGTATGCGACGTGGTGCCCATGCAAGCTGGCCATCTTCTGCTAGGAAGACCATGGCAGTTTGACAAAGAGACCAGGCATGATGGCAGGACCAATCTCTACACCTTCGTGCATGACAAGAGAAAGGTCAGCCTAGCTCCTCTCACACCTGCCCAAGTACATGAGCTACAACTACAAATGAGTAAGGAAAAGAAAATTGTCAAGTCTAATTTTCTTATTCAACCTAGTCATGTCCGGAGAGCCTTAGCCTCGAAGGATTTTATGTTACTAATGGTTTTCAAGGAAGTGTTGAGCATAGAACAGGGACAGGTAGAGCTACCTCATGAAGTAGCAACACTCCTCAACAAATTCCAGGATGTGTTTCCAGAGGAGATACCAGCAGGCTTGCCTCCTTTACCTGGCATAGAACACCAGATTGATCTGGTGCCCGGAGCAGCCCTGCCCAACCGGCCAGCCTACCGGATGAGTCCAGAGGAGTCCAAGGAGCTTGAGAAGCAAGTCAAGGAGCTCCTGGAGAAGGGATATGTTCGAGAGAGCCTCAGTCCATGTGCTGTACCAGTGCTGCTAGTGCCCAAGAAGGATGGGACTTGGCGCATGTGTGTGGACTGCCGAGCCATCAACAACATCACAGTCAAGTATAGGCACCCAATACCACGACTGGATGACATGCTAGATGAACTAAGTGGAGCCACGGTCTTCTCCAAGGTAGACCTCAAGAGTGGATACCACCAGGTAAGGATGAAGGAAGGCGATGAATGGAAGACTGCCTTCAAGACAAAGCAAGGGCTCTACGAGTGGACAGTCATGCCATTTGGCTTGACTAATGCCCCAAGCACCTTCATGCGCCTTATGAACCAAGTTCTTAGGGCATACATCAGTAAGTTCGTTGTAGTTTATTTTGATGATATACTTGTTTACAGTAAGTGCCTACGGGAACACCTCACACATCTTGAGATGGTCCTTAAAACCCTTCGACAAGAAGAGCTTTATGCCAATCTCAAGAAGTGCACCTTTTGTACTGATAAGCTTGTCTTTTTAGGTTTTGTTGTGAGTTCACAGGGCCTACAGGTTGATGAGGAGAAGATTTGAGCCATACAAGAATGGCCAACACCAGGGAACATCAGCCAAGTGAGGAGCTTCCACGGACTGGCCAGCTTCTATAGGAGATTCGTGCCCAACTTCAGCAGTATTGCCTCACCACTGACGGCAGTAGTGAAGAAGAACGTGGGATTCAGCTGGGGAGAAGCTCAGGGGAGAAGGCATTCAAGGCCTTGAAGGACAGCCTTACACACGCACCAGTGCTAGTCCTTCCCGACTTCAACAAAACATTTGAAGTGGAGTGTGATGCCTCTGGAATAGGCATAGGAGCAGTGCTGACCCAAGGAGGGAGACCAGTGGCATACTACAGTGAGAAGCTAGGTGGTGCCTCACTGAACTACCCCACTTATGACAAGGAACTCTATGCCCTTGTCCGAGCCTTGGAGACTTGGCAGCATTACTTGCTGTCCAAGGAGTTTGTGATCCACACTGATCACGAGACTCTCAAACACCTCAGAGGGCAAACCAATCTCAAGAGGAGACATGCCAGGTGGATGGAGTTCATAGAGACCTTTCCGTACATCATCAAGTACAAGAAGGGCAAAGACAATGTGGTAGCCGATGCACTATCAAGGAGGTTTGCCTTGATATCAACCATGGAGGCAAAAGTCCTAGGATTCGAGCACATCAAGGATCTATACAAGGATGATCCTGACCTTGCTGAGAGCTACAAGGAGTGTAGCACAGGGAGTCATGGCAAATTCTACATCCATGAGGGATTTTTGTTCCGAGAAAGAAGGCTGTGCATACCACAAGGGTCACTAAGGGAGCTTATCATCCGAGAAGCTCATGGAGGAGGACTCATGGGCCACTTTGGTGTCGACAAGACCCTAGCAGTGGTCAAGGAGCACTTCTACTGGCCACACATCAAAAGGACAGTAGAAGCACATTGTGCAAGGTGCATCACTTGCAAGAAGGCAAAGTCCCGAGTGCAACCTCACGGGTTGTATCTCCCACTGCCCATACCAACACATCCATGGGTGGACATCTCGATGGACTTTGTTCTAGGTCTGCCCAAGATCAACCACAAAGATGCAATCTTTGTAGTGGTGGACAGATTCTCCAAGATGGCACATTTCATCCCATGTCAATGATGATGCCACAAACAGCTGAGCTGTTCTTCAGGGAGATAGTACGGCTTCATGGAGTGCCAAGGACCATCGTATCAGACAGAGACACCAAATTCCTCAGCCATTTCTGGAGGACCCTTTGGAGAAAGCTAGGCACGAAGCTACTCTTCTCAACCACTTGCCATCCTCAAACCGATGGCCAAACTGAAGTTGTCAACAGAACACTATCAACCCTTCTCAGAACTACACTAGGGAAGAACCTAAAGACTTGGGTGGAGTGCCTGCCATTCATTGAGTTCGCCTACAACCGAGCCGTGCACTCAGCAACCAAGAAGACACCATTTGAAGTGGTATACGGCTTCAACCCTCTCACCCCATTGGAGCAAACACCACTGCCACCAGCTGAGATGACCAACCTCAACGGAGCATCCAAAGCAGAGTTCATAAGGAGGTTACACCAGAAGGTAGCAGAAAACTTGGAGAAGAGGACCGGACAGTACGTGACTCATGCCAACAAAGGAAGAAAGGAGGTGATCTTTCAACCAGGCGACTGGGTGTGGCTACACCTACGGCAGGAGAGGTTCCCAAACCTAAGGAGTTCCAAGCTAGCACCAAGAGGAGATGGACCATTCAGAGTGCTCGAGAGGATCAACAACAACGCCTACCGGATCGAGCTTCCAGGTGAGTTTAATGTGTCCAATACGTTTAATGTCACTGACTTGGCCCCTTTCCATGCAGATGATCCAGTTTTGAGGACAAAACCTACTGAAGAGGGAGGGAATGATGAGGACATCAGGTCGTACATCCGATTGCCCGAGGCAGCAGGACCAGCTGGCGCGCCTGCCGGACCAGACAGTACCGCCGGACCCTCGACCTATAGGACCAGACCGGTCAACATCGCCGGCGGAGAGGCCCAAGCTCCCGGCACACTTGGTGGGGACGTGAATGACACCGCCGGTCCCTCTGATGACACCGCCGACTCCGGGATCAACTTGGCCGGTCCTGAAGCCATTCCGGCCAGTACCGCACACAACCCATCCGGTACAGGCCATCCAGCCGAGTACACACGCATTTCCACTTCTACACAAGAGGACTCGGACCAAATGAGCTACCAGCTCCAGGACATGCACTTAGAGGATGTCTCAACACCAGTAGTACCTCAAGGAGCAATAACAAGAAGCAGATCAAGGGTGCTCTTCCACAAATTCAGCCTATGGGTCAACAAGCTTCTAGAAGAAGATCGACTAAGGACAATGGGCCTAAAATACAAGGAAGAGTCCAGTAGCTTCTCAACAACACAAGGGACATCAGAGACTTGGGCTTTAGTGGCAAGAGAGGTCAAGGCCCAGAGACTTGTAACCCTACTCCAAGTCGAAGACTAGGAGCAAGGCGCGTGCATGCCACAAGGACGGCCACTTTCCATTTCTTGGCCATGAGGTAAGATAAGGTAAGTTTACATTCGAATATATTTGCCTCTTTCTGTTTTGCAGGGTAGGATCTAGTTGTTTACATTTTTGAGTCAAAGACATTTTAGGAATAGGTCCTTTTTTCGATTATGCACTTTTGTATCTTTTCCTTTTGTGCACTTTTGTAAACTTTCCATTTTTCTTTATTTGTGTCGACCCTAGAAGGTCAAGCTGTCGAGCATATTAATAAGGCTCCTTCCAGCATGTAGTTCGACAACCTTTTGATTATTAATAAAGTAGAACTTTTTCCCTACAAGTTTTCTCTCTAAGAATCTTGTGCGCTTAGAACCCTAGTTGAGACCAGCCCTCCTAGCTCTAAGTTTGTGATTTATCACGAGGTTCATCACCCCTCGTGTGGTTCACTTCACCCTTCCATCGAATACCAACCAGAAAACCCCTATCCAGAAGCCTAAGGTTGAGTTTCTCACCTAATCTTCTACAAACAGCCCACGCGCATACATCCTTGAATCAAGGCTTGTATCAACGGGCCTCAATCTTTTCCTCCTTCGGTCAGACACCTCACGATCCCAACAGATGAGGGCATTGTCCGTGAGTTGTGCTACTGCCATGGAGACTCTCCTAGGGCCTGGTTGGTTGTAGTGATCGAAGATGTGATCCATCCTTCTCTCCCAATCTAGGTAGGCCTCGGGGTCTACTTTTCCTGCAAAACTCGGAAGTGTTAGCTTAACATCAGGATGATCTACCCGGTTGTAGGCGTGTTCATCTCCATCCTCATGATGTCTAGGAGGCATCCTTGGTATCTGGTGATGTCCATATGGCTCGAAGCCATCACGTTCTGCCTCTGGTTGCTGTGGAGGTCCTCTCGGCCTATGGTGATAGTTATGAGGTTGTGCGTCCTCATCTCCATCTAGCTGGGGCTCCTCCTGTTCGTGCCGTGCCGTAAGGTGCTCAGGACCCTCAGCACGGTCTTGCTCAGCTCTCACATGCCTTATGGCTTAGAATCTCACAGGCCTCTCCAAGCGCTCCAACCTCTCGCCTATTGATGCGAGTTCCGTTTGGAGGGCGGTGAACATGGCCATCATGGCCTCGGCTGAATCTCTATTCTCTTCTGCCATTGTGCTACTAGAAAGAAACACAAGTTATTTTTCTCCTAAGAGGATTAGGAGGGGTTTCTTTTATAGGGGAATTCGAATTTGCAAAAAGGAAAAAGTTGAGAAAAAGGAAAAACCTTAAAAAAGGAAAGTTTAGAAAAACGGAAACTCGACCTTAAGCTTCTGGATAGGGGTTTTCTGGTTGGTATTGGATGGAAGGGTGAGATGAACCACACGAGGGGTGATGAACCTCGTGATTAATCACAAACTTAGAGCTAGGAGGGCTGGTCTCAACTAGGTTCTAAGCGCACAAGTCTCCTATGAGAGAAAGCTTGTAGGAAGAAAGTTCTACTTTATTAATATCAAAATGGTTGTCGAACTACAATGCTGGAAGGAGCCTTATTAATATGCTCGAGAGCTTGACCTTCGAGGGTCGACTCAAAAAAAGAAGAGAAAAATTTACAAAAGTGCACAAATGGAAAACGTACAAAAGTGCATAACCAAAAAAGGACCTATTCCTAAAATGTCTTTGACTCAAAAATGTAAAGAATCTAAATCCTACCCTGCAAAACAGAAAGAGGTAAATATCCAAATTGAAAACTTACCTTTCTTACCTCACGGCCAAGAAATGGAAGGTGGCTGTCCTTGTGGCATGCACGCGCCTTGCTCCTAGTCTTCGACTTGGAGTAGGGTTAGGAATCTTTGGGCCCTGACCTCTTTTGCCACTAAAGCCCAAGTCTCTGAAGTCCCTTGCATTCTTCAGAAGCCTTTGGACTCTTCTTTGCACTTCTGGCCCACTGTCCTTTGTCGATCATCCTCTAGGAGCTTGTCGACCCATAAGCTGAATTTGTGAAGGAGTGCTCTTGATCTACTCCTTGTCATTGCTCGTGGTGGCACCACTGGTGTAGAGACTTCCTCTAGATGCATTTCCTGAAGCTGATAGCTTATCTGGTCCAAGTCTCCTTGTGTAGAAGTTGAAATGCCCGTGTACTCGACTGGATCGCCTTTACCGGCTGGACTACACGAGGTACTGGCTGGAATGCCTTTTGGACCGGCCAAGTTGATCCCGGAGTCGGCGGCATCACCACTGGGACCGGCGGTGTCATCCACGTCGCCACCAGTAGGGCCGGAGGTTTGCGCCTCTCTGCCGGCAATGCTGATCGGTCCGGTCTTGTTGGTCAAGGGTCCGGCGGTACCGCTTGGGCTGGCAGACGTGCCAAATGGCCCGACTGTCTCGGGCAAGCTTCCTGGTCGGCCAGCCTGGTCTCCTGGCAGGCCACACGACCTGATGTCCCCATCAGCCCGGCTGTCTCGGGCAGGCCTTCTGGTCGGACATTTTGATCCTCTAGCCAGCCAGACGATCTGGTGTCCTCATCAACTGGTCTTAATCTCCTTTTCCTATGGTTAGTAGCCGATCCCACCAGATGAGGCCATTAACCGTGAGTTGTGCTACTGCCATAGAGACTCTCCTAGGGTCTGGTTGGTTGTAATGATCAAAGATGTGATCCATTCTTCATTCCCAATCTAGATAGACCTTGGGGTCTACGTTTCCTGCAAAACTCGGAGGGGTTAGTTGAACATCATGGTGATTTACCCGATTATAGGCATAATCCTCTCCATCTTCTTGATTTCTAGGAGGCATTTTTGGTCTTTGGTGATGACCATATGGCTGGTAGCCATTGCCTTCTTCTTCTGGTTGCCGTGGGTGTCCTCTTGGCATAGGGTGATAGCTGTGAGGTTGATGGCCTTCATCTTCATCCGGGTGGGGTTCCTCCTGTTTTGGTCGTAGCCTAGGGTGGTCAGAGCCTTCAGTAGGGTCATGGCCAGTCCTCACGTACCTTAAGGCCTGGAATCTCACTGGCCGTTCCACACGTTCAAGCTTCTCGCCAATGGATGTGAGTTGGGTTTGAAGGATGGTGAACATGACCATCATGGCCTCGGTGGCATCCTGATTTCCTCCTTCTGCCATCATGTGCTACAAGAGAAAACAAGGGGTGAGTTGCTCATAAAAATCTATTTAGGAATTGTTTTTATACTAGGTTAAAAATTTTAGGAAAAAGGCCAATAACAAAAAAGGAAGTTTTGCAAAAGGAAAAAGACAATTAATGATGCAATCTTCTAAATCATAGCCGATTTCTTTTTTATTTTCTTGGGTAATTTTCTTGTTTTAATTTTTGTTTTGACCTAAGAATTAATGGAAATATAACTTAGCAAAAAGGAAAAACAATGGATGCAAGAAAATAATGATCCTAAATCCTAGTGATTCACATAGGAGAAAAAGATGCACTCGGTTGGTTTTAGGTGATTTTTTATGATTTTTTTGAATGAAACTAAATTAATGCACGAGACTGAATTAAAACTGAAGTAAAGGATAAAGACAACTTGGTTTTAGAAGCTTAAGCTCTGATACCAAAATGATACAAGCCTTAACTCACGCGTGATGCTCTCGGACAGGTTGAAAGAAGTTTAAGCGAGAAACTTGGCCTTAGACTTCTGAAATGGGTTTTCTAGTGTGTGTGATGGGTGGTGGGGTGAGGTGAACCACACGAGGTGTGTAGGGCCTCGTGATAAATCACAAACTTATAGCTAGGAGGGCTGGTCTCAAGTAGGTCTAAGCGACAATAGTTTTGTGGAGAAAACTCTTAGAAAAAATGCACTCTATTAATTATCAAAAAGGTTGTCGAACTACAATGCTGAAAGGACCCTTATTAATATGTTCGGCAGATTGATTTTCTAGGGTTGATACAAAATAAAAATGGAAAAGATACAAAAGTGTATAAAAGAAAATTTACAAAAAGGAAACAATCGAAAAAAAGATAACTACTTAATTGTTTTTGACTCAACAAAAAGTAAAACCACTAGTTCCAACCCTGCAAAACAAAAAGGCAAGTATATAACTGAAAACTTACCTTCTTATCTTTCGGCCAAGAAATGGAAGGTGACCGACCTTGTTTGCACATGCCTAGTCTTGCATCTTGAGGTAGGTTAATGAATTGTTAGGCCTTGACCTCCTTTACCACGAGACTCCAAATTTCCAGAGCACTTTGATAGGTTGAGAAGCTCTTGACCTGATCGTTGCACTGTTGGCCCATTGCTCCTTGTCTTTGGTCTTCTAGGAGCTTTTCCACCCACAAGCTGAACTTGTGGAAGAGTGCCCATGTTCTACTTCTTGTCATGGCTCCTGATGGTACCACTGGTGCAGAACTTTCCTCTAGGTCCATGCCATGAAGCTGGCTAATTATCTTGTCCGAGTCTCCTTGTGTGGAGCTTGAGATGGCCGTGTGATCGCGTGAGGCGGCTGTGCTGCGTGTCGAGCTGGCCGAAATGCAATCGGCACTGGCCAGAATGCTAGGTTAGCTGGCAGTGTCACCAGCCGAGCCAGCGGTGTTGGCCACATTGCCGCCTACTGGGTTGGAGGTATGGGGCTCTTCACCGGAGAAGTGGGTCGGTCCGGCCCTACTGCTCATCAGGCCGGTGGTACTGCTTGGCCTGGTAGACTCGCCTATCGGCCTGGCTGTCTCGGGCAGGCCTTCTTCACGATCTGGTCGGCCATTTTCACAATCTGGCCGGCCAGATGATCTGGTGTCCTCATCAGAAAATGAGCAAGAAGATGGCTGAAATCAACAACAAGGTAGACAATGACTTTGGGGAGCTCAGCACCAAGTAATAGCACCTCTCGTCTCATCTTAAGGCGCTGGACAGCCAGATTACTCAGATGCTTTCACCTTCTTCTGCACCGAAAGATAAACTCTCTGGTAAACCTGAAGTAAACGTACGAGAGTACTGCCAATCTATCATGATAAGTAGTAAGTGGTACCCACATCTAGGGGCAAGGCATAGGAAATGAAGCCAAAAGGGAAAGAAGGTGACGTGAGCTTTTGAATGAAGCAAATGGTAGGACAGTTGACCTTACCCCAACAGAAGCTGAAAAGGTTCCTGCTAGAGTTCAGAAAGTGAATGATCTCGAAAGACTTGAGAAACTTCCATTTCCCGGAAGGTTTAATAGAAAATCCTCGAATTGCAGTACAAGAAGCTCAGGAAACAACTAAATTCAATCACATGGCCATTCCCAAGCTGGATGAAAGATAACCCAGCGAAGAAAAAGCTCGAGCATATGAGATGGAGAAAAAATAGGGTTTTGAGGAAGTATTGGGACAATCACGAATGTAGAGCAATACTCCAAGGCTCTACACAAGATCGAGGTATTTCACTCTTCCTAGGGGACCTTTGTCTTTTGGTAAATGCTAGTGGATCTTGAAGCTAGTTTGAGCCTCATGTGATGAGGTCATCGGCACAACCCCCGGCCAACTGCCCGGCCCGGCCGGCCCAAAATACACAAAGGCGGCAAAATACACGCAAAAGGATACATGGGTGTATCTTCATGAATCCAAACCTAACCATGAACCGGGCAGCCACCAAACCTGGCCTATGATCCTGACTCACAGAGGACACGCGGTGACATGCAGCTCACCCCAAACAAGGCCAGATCAAGACATGCACCCTACATCAAGTTGGAGTTTTCGAAACTTACCATATTTGGAACTTTCCTTATATGAAAGTCTCCAAACGTTTCTTTGGTGATCAGGAGACATTTTGGTACTTTTAGAAGCTCCCTTAAGCACTTCTAGAAGTGAAAATACGCCTTGGACCAGGCGGGTCCATCCATGCCTTCAAATGAACCAATTGGAGCCGTTTATGGCAAGTGAGATGTCCAACTAGTTTAATCACTTGCAAACCAAAACATGGCGTCCAGGAGATATCATTAAGGCCATAAGAAATCCCAAAATCAATCTACCATGCACCAACCACCAGAGGATCAGGAAAATCCCATTCCTCCAAGACTTGCCATATATGGACCAAAGTGCAATTAATGTGTTCAGATTGCAATATCTCTATTCCTTACAACTTGGATACGTATTGAATACTTTCCAAAGCATCCAGCATGTATCTAGACACCTTACATTCACTCCAAAGCTCTCAAGATACAAGAATCTACATTTTTCTTGTTGGCCAAACTAGATATTAATGGCCAATAGCCATATATTTTAAATGTATGATTTCCTTTTCTCCTTTTTAGGTTTAGGACCGTTGCTAGGAGCCCTATATAATCTCAGCACACCATCATTATAAACATAGACCACAATTAAAATAAAAAGTTGAATACCATGTATTTTTTTCAATGCCTTGTATTTGAACTTGTTCTTATTTTTTAGAAACTAAGTGTGTGATTCACTTCCTTTCTATTGAAGCCACGACCAGGTTAGTTTGAGAGATTTAAACTCCCTTGGTTAACTTTTGATCGTGTGATTTGATCAAAACCCCCTCCTTTCAGTTCCCTTGCCCACTTAAGCCAAGAGAGATTGTAGGCCTTGCGAGTCTCGGCCGTACCGCTTGTGAGATTGATACTCAATCTTACATCATCATGCCTCTCACGGTTTCTCAAAGATTGAGTTTAACATAATTCAAGAACGCTAGCATCTGATTGGTTTTGGTTGACAGGTCTAAGAGGTCTCCTATTGGGGTCTTGGAAAACATACCAGTAAAGGTCGGTGACTCAATAAGCCCCATGGATTTGGTTGTGCTACAGATGGATGATGAGCAAGCCAACCCAATAATATTGGGGAGACCATTCCTCAACCGCAGGAGCTGTGATCGATGTGACAAAATTTATAGTTGAATTCAACTTAAAAACTTATATTCTCAGGTTTAACATCAAAGAGACATACAAGGAACACACCATCGAGGACAAAATTTTCTCTGAAGAAACTTTTGGAGGTTGGGAGGTTATGAACGGGAAGGCATTAGCATCGACCGAAGATGAAAGTTTCTTGGGGAAGGAAAACACTAGCAATGGTAAGTCTAGTGAGAAAGACAAGTTGGTGAGCACAAGGCAGAAAATACATACCCAAGGTCGAGACCAAGTGATCTACACTTCAAGCTCAAACTGTCAAGATACAAACAGAAAAGGAAAATGAGCTAAGGTAAGTCTAAGGACATTGTCCGGCCTACGATCGGCCACACGGCTCATCGTAGATAGGCCGATCGTGGACCAAGAATGTGAGATCGGCCAGTGGCCAGACCTGAGCAGGCCGACGGCGCATGAAGGCAGAACCGGCCAACCTCTTGGACACTTTGCGATCAACAACCTGACTACTCTCTTTGGCGGAGCTCGTTGGCCACTCCACCTACATGACCGCACAATCACCCTTAACCCTTTCCCACCAATAGGTACCAATCACTCAAACTTGTCTCTATTTTCATCACTTTTGTTTCTTTTATTTTCATGTATCTTTCGTATTTATTTTCTCATCGAGACTGTGAGAGATAAGTCTGGGGAGAGTACACTACCGGTCACATTTGCATCATTTTTTATTTAAGTTTCAAAGTGAAAAATTCTTCTAAAAAAATAAAGAAGGCAAAATCCTGGATCAATTATCAAGAATAGAGGAGAAAAAAATAAGAAAAAGAGTTATAAAAAAAGAGTGATCCAATGAGCCCAACTAATCACTATCACCTAGTGCCAAAAAGAGAATTTCAAATTGAAAGAAGAAAACAAGATAGACAAAGAAAGCCTCCGAAGAGTATATCACTTAGGATGGGGTTAAGTGTCCTTCATGGTCCTTTCTTTCTTTGTAACTTTCTTTTTCATTGGACCAACTTCCATGGTTCATGTTCTCTTGGTTATAGTCTGGAGGTTCTTGTTCAAAGTGTTTCTCCTCTAATTATTTTTCAAAATCAGTCTCCAACTACTTTTCATGACATGATTTTTCTCCATATTCAACCTTGTTTATGCTTAAGCGTATCATAGTTACTGGATTGACTACAATCGATTTGGGATACACTCAATGTATCTTCTTCTTCATCTTTATAGTACTCCATATTTTAAAAATCCGTACCTTGCAAAAGAAAGAAGAGATATTTAAGTTGAAATCAACAAATAAATGAATATGGTATTAACACAAAAGTAATAGTAAATACATGGACACAAGTGAATACTTTATGAATTTTTCCTTTTTTGGCAACTAATTTTAAAAAAGAATTAAAACATAATATTTTTTTAAAATTTTGAAATGAAAGTAGGAAGAAATAAAAATATATTCTTCCATTTTTTCTTTTGACTAGCAATAATTTCAAAAATTTAAAGAAAAATAACAAAATGATGATATTATTAGTATTTACATTTTCATTCTTCTTTTTGTTAGGATGAAATGCAATTTTTTTATTCTTTTATATTTGTCGGATAAGAAACAATAAAAAACAACAAAAACAACAACAAAAAAAATAAATGAAGAACAAATATAAATATTTTATTTAGGTTACATAAAACTTAGAAAATACAAAACAAAAAATGAAATAAATAGAGTTTGGATGAACACAACCTGTGATATGGAACTAGATGCCAACGGACCGATCCGTGGGCCTAACACCAGTCAAATGTCAACCATGAAAACACCGCCAAGGATCCAACCCGGCACAAAGAGGTTAATACAAGAGTTCAACACGGCCATGGAGAGCTTGATTAGCTTTAACAAACAAAAAGACTCCCAACACATGGTGAAGACCGTGTTTGGCCAAGAAAACACATGGCCTGAAGAACGAACGACAAACCCAAAGAACCCAACAGCAGCCACGTACATGAGATAATCCGATCTAGGGATCAAGAAGCCGAAAAAGCCTCATGGCCAAGATCCATTAAATGGCTGAATTTGAAACATGAATCATTCTATTCCTCATCAAAAACGATGTTACTGATCGTGACCATCA
Organism: Pugionium cornutum; assembly: GCA_018901935.1. Taxonomy (NCBI): domain Eukaryota; kingdom Viridiplantae; phylum Streptophyta; class Magnoliopsida; order Brassicales; family Brassicaceae; genus Pugionium; species Pugionium cornutum. Next base: position 32,151,615 of record CM032155.1, on the reverse strand, counting down.
AGGCACATCAAGTGTTTCCCTTACTTGGAGATGCACAAAAGTATACATTTAATTTCTTAATATTATTTCTTGTTTTCAGATATGAATTGAGTGCTAATTGAGTTTAGATTCCTAATCATTTATTTTAAGAATATTTATAATGTAAACAATTTTAGTCATTCTTATCTTCTCTTAAATATGTCGATACAAGAAGGTTAAGATCGAATAGATATATATAAAGTTCCCAATGCGATATTGTAACATCTACTTTTTGCCTAAATCAATAAATAAAATATTTCTTTTCATCCAAGTTCCTTGTTTCTCTAGCAAATGTGCCGCTTCCCCTCTTGTTCTTAAGAAACCCCTTTTTGTCTTTTGTGAGTTTTGCTTATAAAAGATTCTTTCCCTTCACCAAATCACCCCACAGACTTGTTAAAACTAGAAATGACCTTTATGTCATCTTAACGAAGGAGAGGAGAAAGATGAAACAGTGTAACATTAAGTGCCTTTCGGCTAATCGTTAAGATCCAGCCGCACTACATGTAGATTGACTCGGATCTAAAATATCCTATCTAACCGGATTGCATCTTGCACGTACTTTAAAATTTTGCATTTTATAACATAAAAACAGCAAAGCTTTCAAAATCTCTTTTAGCTTATCATTTATTTAAAATAAAATAAAAATGAGAAAAGAAAAGAGGAACAACTCTTTTCCAAAGAGTAAAGGAAAGTTGCCAACCGGCCAAACTTCGTTTTGCGAAAAAGACCTCTCCTTTTTAATTCTCTCTCCTCTCCTTTTTAATTTCTTTCTCTCCTCTCCTCTTTAATTCCCTCTTTCAACTCCTTTCCCTTGTTACCGCCAAGAAGTTTTTAAAACACCCCTTGTACTCACCTACGCAATAAGGATAGTAAAAGGAAAGAGTTGTATAGGCCAAATTACATTGCGACATACGGGTTAAAACTCTTGAACTTTTCTTCTCTTAACTTCCTACTCGTACCAGTTCCCAGCCACACTTGATCTTGTGTTGTTTTTCTTTTGGTAGAATATGGCTGACGAAAACTCTCAAGATGCGGTTCTTCAAGCCATAACCACAATGCGGCAAAAAATGGCCAAACAAGTTGGTAGAATGAAGGAACAAGTCGATCGATTCAAATTATCTCTACAGAGGGAACTGATCCGGCCTGCCCCAGTGCTTCATCAAGACCACTTGCTTGACCGAGAAGACGGTGACCCCGAGTGCCATAGGCAGCACGACCATGCCGACCCACACCCTCGAGTAAGAGAGTGGTCCATCAAGGTCGAGTTCAAGAAAAGGATATAAACCGGCAAGGTTTCCCGGATATCAAGTTCAAGACCCCGAACTTTACAAGAAACGTTGACCCAAAAGCTTTCCTAGAATGGGAAGAATGATGAATTACATCTTTGAGTACTACGGGTACAATGCATTGTCGCCGCTCAATTGACCTACCATGCCTTGGCTTGGTTGGACCGAGATGTATCGGACAGTAGGAGAAACCGATACAGCTAGATCACTACATGGACTGCCATGAAATTCAACTTTTGAAATAGGTATGTTATTCTGCACTTCCGTAAAAAATTACAAAAGAAGTTCCGTAAATTGATACAAGGAAACAAGCCAATAGAAGAGTCTTTTGAAGAGTTTGAGCAACTTAGGAACTAGATCAATATAGAAAATTCTGAAGAAACTCTGAAGAAACTCTGATGGCCTAGTTCATAGATGTTTTTCAAGACCGCATTTCTTGCAAGGTTGAAAGAAAGTCATACAATGATATGGCCAAAGCTTTGCACTTGGCCATTCAGGCAGAGCAGTATATCAAACTGAAGGTAACTACCACTAAGAATAGACCCAAAACAAGGTAGAACCCACCGCCACCCAAGTCGTATGAAACGCCATAGAACAAACACGCAGTTCAAACGAATGAATGTGAACTGAACAAGACTACTCTGCCAAAAACGGGTAAGTTCTCCAGCATTTCCAAGACTAGAGACATTATTTGTTTCAAGTTCCAAAGAAGAGGGCACGTGGTCCAAGAGTGCCGAAACGAGCGGATAATGATGATCATGCCGGATAGGGACTACGAGTCTTGAAATGAACAAGAGGACATAGATATGTCTGAACTCGATATGAAAGTCGCGACTATCCTGACATAGTTGAGATGTTAGTGATCCAACACGCTCTAAGTGCCCTAGTTGATGCAGAGACCGTGCAACGAAAGAACATCTTCGACACCCGATGTTCTGTTAACAACAAGGTATGCAACCTAATTATATATGGTGATTTTTACACTAACGTGACTAGAAGGTTCATGGTAGATTAGGTTGGCCTTGAGACGGCCAAACATCCAAGACCGTACTGGCTCATATGGCATAAGGATGAGACCGAACTTGGGATTGCGGACCAAATCACCATATCCTTTAGCATCAGCAAGCAAGTTGGTCATTTAATGTTAGGATGGTCGCGTCCATTTGACAAGGACTCTCCACAATGATCTTACCAACCATTACTTATTCAGCCACGACAAACGCAAGTCGCAACTTGCTCCACTAACCCCGACCAAATTCCATGAGATTCTAACTAAGTTAATTTCCTAAAGATGCCAAGGTAGGTAAGAGCAACCTTTACATCAATCCAAACTCTGTTAATAAATAGTTGTGCCAAGATACTCCCGTGCTTCTCATGATCTCTATGGAAAGACTACTTTCAGGGGCGTCACCAATGCTCATAGCAAATTCATAAAATTAATGAACCATGTCGCAAATGCCGTCAGTAAGTTTGTTGTTATTTATTTTGATGATATCTTGGTTTATACCAATTTTGTAACTCACAACCTAACGCACTTTAACCAAGTATTAGAAACCCTTAAGCAAAAAGGGTTTTATGTCAACCGCAAAAAGTGACCTTCTATGTTGACCAATTAGTCTATTTAGGTTTTGTTTTGAGCTCACTCGAATTACATGTGGACCAGAAGAAGAACAAAGTCATTCAAGAATGGCCAACGACCACGACCATCGCCCATGTACGGAGTTTCCATGGGCTTGACCAGGTTTTACCAACAGTTCATAAGACTTCAGCACGTTGGCCTCACCGCTCAATGTTGTGATCAAAAAGGATATGCGACCAACAAGTTCCCAAACCAGGAGATTAGGTATGGGTACGCATGAGACCGACAGGTTCCCAAAAAAAAGAAAATCCAAATTCACACCAAGAGAAGATGCACCATTCCGAGTTGTGGAACGCATCAACAACCACTCCTACTGTCTAGAGTTACCTGGCGAGTTAAACATCTCTCTAACTTTCAATATTGCTGACTTAACTCCGTGCCATTGAGGTGAAAAGCTCTGAGGACATACTCTTTTAAAAAGAGGGGATGATACGGACCTAGATACCAATGGGATGGCCCGCAGGCCTAACACTGGTAAAATGCTTACCATGAAACATCGCTAAGGACCTGATCTAGCACAAGGAGATTAACACCAGAATTCAATACGGCTGTGGAGAAATTGATCAGCCTAAAGGACCAAGAAGATCCCTAACACATGCTGTAGACCGTGATCGACCAAAAATACACATAGCCCGAAGAATGGCTGGATAAAGTCCGACGAACCAAGCAATGGTCACACACATGAGACAATCCGATATAGGGAGTAAGAGGCCCAAAAAGCCCTACGCCAAAACCCAATAACTAGCTGCAATTTGAAATAGATGCCACTTTATTATTCATCAAAAACGACATAGCAACATAAGAATTGTAGCCATCAAAACGCATAAACTCGTAGCAACATAAAGCTCTTACTCACACTGAAGTTAATGTTGTTTATGAATTGGTGTTATTTAGTCTTTGTTATAATGATGCTCTTGATTTTGTGTATTAGCTGTGAAATTTGGAAGAAACAAAAATAGAATGGAATTTTAACATGCATTGATAAAGTGGAAAGAGGTATTGAGTGACAAGTTTTTAAGTTGAAGATTCTTGTGTTTCTAGTGTCTTCGTCGTTTTTTAAATATCGATAACGAGAAATTATTCACTTGTTTTTGAACATTGATAACCCTCTTAAGGAGAAATTATTCACTTGTTCCCTTATGCACATGGGAATTTTCCCAGAAAAAAATCATTAAACCTCTTTACGAAATTAAAAAAAAAAATTCTGAAAAGAGGATCCAGTTCCAAAATCATTCTAATTAAAATTCACCCAAAAAAATCAAAAGATTTAGTAAAAATCTCAACGAAAGGTAAGAGCTTTATCAAGATTTCTTGCATAAAGAGAGAGAAAACTTCACTTTGGGTTTATGACCTAACCCAAGAACACTTAGAGAAAGCACCAACAAAAAAAACTAACAACAAATAAATGATTCTATTCAATCACAATAAGTGATGAAGAATTTCTGGAAATATAAAACAAAGATGTGAAATTTCATATCTACAAAGCTTCTCTTTTTTCTTGAATGGTGTTTATTTTTTCGTTTCTTCTGGGCACAAGTAGCTGATTGAAGGTAAGATTAATGTGTTTAAATCTTTAACCATATGACTGATATGGGTCAATTACACCACTAAGTAGGATGAGAATGATTATATATTGTTGGAGGTGGGCTACGCCCTCCAAAAAGTCCGAGCTCGACCCAATGTAGGTTTGGCCTATCGTGTCGAATGCCCAATACCAAAGCAGTAGATGCTCCCTTATCGAGAAACTGTCGGACAGTTCAGAGACACATCCGATATCACCAACTATCGAGGACGGCGGCGAGCTTCTCTAATGTCAGCATTAAATTGCATTTATGAGCATTTATTGTAAGTAATGATTGCTGCATTGAAAATTATACAAAATTCGAGTATAAAATGAAAGACTCGCGCCATATGAAAGCGGAAGAAGAGATTTAATAACTCGAACACACTAAAACATAAAATGTTGTAACCAATCTCAGTAATAAAGCACCAAACACTTTTTATTCTCTACTCATTCTCTTCTGTTCCTCATCTAATTCTAGCAATATCTAAGGTTGATCTTGTACATTCTCATCTAATAACTCGAGATCCAACAATTGACGCCGTCTGTGGGGATTATATAAGCAAAAGTCATGTACTCCGCCGTGAAATGGAAGAAACACGTCGCCCTCAACCCCTGGAGCAGGGCCAAACCTCGCAGTCTGAGAAATCACCACCTGCCGGAGAGCTCGGAAGCATCGACGTCTCGAAGAAATCTCCTGTCCATCATTACACGCCTCGATCGCCAAGATGCAGTAGTAGTCGGAACCAACCGACGTCTCGAAGAAATCTCCTCTACGCAAGCGGTCCACCAAGCTCGGCTAGGAGAGATCCAGTATTTGCGCCAAAATCTCTTTGCATGAGACAACGCGTCACCTCCGCCTCATCCGACCTTGCAAGCCGAGTCAAAGCTCGTAGATGCCTCTCATGGAACCTACGCTAACAACCAAGATCTCGAGGCCGTTCGTCAGCAGCTGCAGGACATCGGATCCAGGGTTCACCGAGTAGTAAGTTCGTCCCCAGAGATCGAGCGCATCCTAAAAGAGACACTGAGGACCCCGTTCACCACCCGAATCACGTCCCGGCCATTACGAAACAACTTCAAAATCCACTGCTCGCCATACGGGGGAACTTCGGATCCGAGGAAATTCATGACCGCGTTCACTATCGCAATGGGTCGAGCTCATTTCACCCCGGACGAAAAGGACGCAGGCTACTGCCAGTTGTTCGTCGAAAATTTGGAAGGAGCAGCACTGAGCTGGTTTTCCAAGCTAGAAGCCAACTAGATAGATAGCTTCCATCACTTATCGACGGCCTTCTTCAAGCACTACTTCATGTTCTTCTAGAAGGGAGCATCGAAGTCCGACCTCTGGAACCTGACTCAAGGGGTGAACAAGCCGCTTCGAGAATACATCACCAAGTTCAAACTGGTAGTCTCCAAGATCACAGTAGGTGACGACGCTGTGATCGCTGCCCTCCACAATGGATTATGGTTTGACTCTCGGTTTTGAGATGACCTGATGTTGACGCGCTCAACGACTCTAGAGGACGCACTGCACCGGGCTAGTAGTTTCATCGAGGTCGAAGAAGAACAAGCAACACTGGCGAAGGGGCATGCCACGTCGAAAGCCCCCCTGACCAGAGATCGCTCGAATGAAGACATCCTCGAGCCACGACAACATTACAACAGAAGGAACCAGCGAGACGACAAGCACCAAACTGGCGCATACGTCATCGCCCCTCATGGAGAAAAGCTCTCGTGGAATAAGTATGTACGTCCGGCCCACAAGACCAACAACGCCAGACCGGGCAACCGGGGCCGAGCCCTCGATCCAAAGATGTACTGCGAATTCAATAAACGCTCCGGACACTCGACGGCAGAGTGTCGCGAACTGCTGGAGTTCCTTCGAAACAGAGAGCCACCCCCGACAGATATGCAAAGCCCCGCACCACCAAAGTGGCCAGTCGAGGACCGACCAGACGATCTGCCCCCCGCTCCGAGATGATGCATTAACATGATCATGGGCGGTCTCCTGACTTGCAATGCTTCGGTCTGCTCAATACAGGAGCACAAGCGCCATGCTACAACCTCGCTCAAATGGCTTACTCTACTTGAATGGGACCCAGCATCGCGTTCACAGAAGACGACGCACTCGGGATCGATTACCCGCACAACTGCCCCCTAGTCATCAAACTCCAAGTCGGGGACTGTGAGGTCTCCAGAGTGTTCATCGACAACGGAAGCTCGGTGGACCTGATCTTCAAGAAAACCTTGCGAAAGATGGACATCAAGGACGAAGAGATCAAGCCAGCGACGAGGCCACTGACAAGATTTTTAGGGGAATCGATGATGACTACCGGGACGACCAAACTGTCGGTGTATCTGGGCGGAGCTACCTGGATTGTCAAGTTTTTCATCATCGACAAGCCGGCTACAACGTCATCTTGGGAACTCCGTGAATCCACGCGATGAAGTCCATCGCGTCGACATATCACCGATGTCTCAAGTTCCCTAGTGCGGGTGGGGTTCGAACGGTTCGAGGCAATCATAGCATCTCCAGAGCTTGCTTCATCATAGAGCGCAAGCTGCACCTTCAGCCATAATCTTGCTTTATAGGTGCAAATCTTGTTTCGGCTCGAACCCCTGTCCAGACTCCCAGCGACATCGTTGAGCAAGTATGCCTCGATGACGCCAACCCAACCAAATGTAGCCTTTAGGACCAAACTGCGAGACGAAACCAGGATAGCCCTTTTCGACTTCCTCAAGCAAAACATCTCCACCTTTTCTTGGTCCATGAGCGACATGAAGGGAATTGAACCGAGCATCATGACACACGAGCTCAACATCGACCCTACATATCGCCCCATAAAACAAAAGCGTCGTAACCTCAGCCCCGAGCGAGCTCAGGCAATTAACGACGAGGTAGACAAATTGCTCGCGGCCGGATCCACCACCGAGGTAAAGTATCCCGAATGGCTCACGAACCCGGTGGTTGTCAAAAACAAGAACGGCAAATGTAAAGTGTGCGTCAATTTTACCAACCTCAATAAAGTCTGCCCGAAAGACAGCTTTCCATTATCGCACATTGATCGCCTTGTCGAAACGACAGCGGGAAACTAGCTCCAATCATTCATGGATGCCTTTTCGGGGCACAACCAAATCTTCATGCAACCCAATGATAGGGAAAAGATGGCTTTTATCAAGGACCGTGGGATGTACTGCTACAACGTCATGCCCTTCGGACTGAAAACGCCGGGGTGACCTACTAGCACCTAGTCAACAAGATGTTCGCCGATCAGCTCGGGGAAACCATGGAGGTGTACATCGATGATATGTTGGTCAAGTATCTCCTAGGCAGAAACCACGTTGACCATCTGCGATCCTGCTTCCACATTTTGAACGAGTACGAAATGAAACTCAGTCCAGCTAAATGCTCGTTCGTAGTCACCGCTGGCAAATTCTTAGGTTTCATGGTCACCCAACACGGCATTGAGGCGAAGCCCAAGCAGATCTGTGCCATAACCAAGCTCCCGTCTCCCAAAACCACGAGGGAAGTCCATAGGCTGACAGGTCGGATAGCACCCTCAACCGCTTCATATCGCGATCAACCGATCCATGTATTTAGTTTTATCGCTTGCTGCACGAGAATAAGAAGTTCGAGTGGAACGAGGATTGCGAATGGATGCTTATCTCAAACTCGTCCAGACTTTGGCAGTGCAGTTCGACTCCTTCCAGCTGACAAAGATTGCTACAGAAGAGAAAGCCACAACAGACTCTTTGGCCGCTCTCGCGTCATGCTCCAACCCAACCCTTAGCCAGTCCATACCTGTGGAAGCAATAGAAAAACCAAGCATCGCAACCCCCAAAAGCGCCGACCAGGTAGGTGGAGTTCTTGTCGTCGACAAAGTAAACGAACCCGTCATTTCTATGGACGTCGACCCCGAAGAACCCGTGCGCAGCTGGCAGACTCTAATCAAGCTGTATATCGCTGACGGGGAAGTCCCGAAAGACAAATGGGCTGCACAAATCCTCAAGATACGATGTGCACCGTACTCTCTGGTCGACGGCAACCTCTTTCGACGAAGTATGTCTAGAGTTCTCTTGCGCTGCGTTGATGAACCCAAAGCACGCCAAGTCATGACCGAAACACACGAAAGCGCCGGCGGCAACCATTCCAGCGGACGAGCTCTGGCCATTAAAATCAGAAGTCTAGGCTTCTATTGGTCCACTATGTCCGTTGTCTGTGAAAAAGTCTCCGTGACCCGCGAGAAGTGCCAACGGCACAGTCTTTCGATCAACGCACCTACCAAACTCTTGATGACTGCCACGTCCCCCTACCCCTTTATGCGCTGGGCGATGGAAATCATATGACCGCTGCCGTCCTCTCGACAAAAACGCTTCCTCCTCGTCATGACGTACTACTTCACCAAATGGGTTCAAGCCGAGTCCTACGCCGCAATCAAGGATAAAGATGTGCAGAAATTCGTGTGGAAGTACATCATCTAGCAACATGGGCTGCCATACGAGATCGTCATCGATAACGGGTCCCAATTCATCTCTCAATACTTGGAAGGATTCTGAATAGCTGGAACATCCGGGTCAGCAGGTCGACACCACAATACCCGCAAGGCAATGGACAAGTGCAAAGCAACCAACAAGACAATACTCACCAGGCTCAAAAAATGGTTGGATGACAAGAAAGGTGATGTAAGATTGAGTATAAATCTCACAAGCGGTACGACCGTGACTCGCAAGGCTTAGAATTTCTCTTGGCTTATGCGGGCAAGGGAACTAAAACGAGGGGTTTTGATAGAATCACACGATCAAAGGTTAACCAAGGGAGTTTGAATCTCTCAAACTAACCTGGCCGTGGATTCAATAGAAAGGAAGTGAATCACACACTTAGTTTCTAAAGAATAAGAACAAGTTTAAACACAAGGCTTTGAAAAAATACTTTGTATTCAACTTTTTATTTCAATGGTGATCTGTCTTTACAACGAGGTTGTGCTGAGTTTATATAGTGCTCATAGCAACGGTCCTAAACCTAAAAAAGAGAAAAGGAAATCATACATTTAAAATATATGGTTGTTGGCTATTAATGTCTAGTTGGATTAATAAGGAAAATATATATGCTTGTATCTTGAGAGCTTTGGGGCGAATGTAAGGTGTCTAGGTACATCATGTATGGTTAAAAAGTCTCCAATGCGTGCCCAAGTTGCAAGGAATAGAGATATTGCAATCTGAACACATTAAGTGCACTTCGGTCCATATATGGTAGGTCTTGGAGGAAATGGATTCGCCTGATCCTATGGTGGCTGGTGCATGGTAGGTTTATTTTGGGCTTCCTTATATTTTGGTTTGCAAGTGATTAAACCAGGTGGCCATCTCACTTGTCATAAACGGCTCCAATCGGTTCATTTGAAGGCACGGATGGACCCGCCTGGTCCAAGGCGTATTTGCACTTCTAGAAGTGCTTAACGGAACTTCTAGAAGTACCAAAAGTCTCCTGGTCACCAAAGAAACGTTTGGAGGCCTTGATATAAGGAAAGTTTCAAATATGGTAAGTCTCAAAAACTCCAACTTGATGTATGCTGCATGACTTGATCTGGTCTATTTTGGGGTGAGCTCTATGTCGCCGCATGTCCTTTGTAAGTCAGGATTAAAGGCCAGGTTTTGTCTTGGCTGGCCGCTTCTTGGTTAGGCTTGGTGATGAGGACATCAGATCGTCTGGCCGGCCAGAAGACCAAAATGGCTGACCATAAGGCTTGCCCGAGACAGCCGGGCCATTTGGCACGTCTGCCGGGCCAAGCGGTACCGCCGGCCCGATGATTAGCCGAGCCGGGCCGACCAACTTTTCTGACAAAAAGGCCCAAACCTCCGGTCCAACTGGTGATGCCGCCGGCTCACAAATCGATCTTGCTGGCTCCGATCTCAACTCGACCAGCTCCATGGACAATCCAGCCGGCTCACGCGATTGCACCACCATTTCCACCACTACACAAGGAGACTCGGATCAACTGAGCTTCAAGGCATGAACCAGGATGAAGTCTCTACACCAGTGGTGCCACCAGGAGCCACGACAAGGAGCAGGACACGGGCACTTTTCCACAAGTTCAACTTGTGGGTAGACAAGCTCCTACAAGACCAACGACAAGGAGCATTGGACCAATAGTACAAGGAAGAATCCAAGGGCTTCTAAACATTGCAAAGTACTACAGAGACTTTGATACAAGCCTTGATTCAAGGATGTATGCGCGTGGTCTGTTTGTAGAAGATTAGGTGAGAAACTCAACCTTAGGTTTCTGGATAGGGGTTTTCTGGTAGGTAAAAGATGGAAGGGTGAAGTGAACCACACGAGGGGTGATGAACCTCGTGATAAATCACAAACTTAGAGCTAGGAGGGCTGGTCTCAACTAGGTTCTAAGCGCACAAGCTTCTTTGAGAGAATAACTTGTAAAGAAAATTTGATCTTTATTAATTAGCAAAAAGGTTGTTGAACTACAATGCTGGAAGGAGCCTTATTAATATGCTCGACAGCTTGACCTTCTAGGGTCGACTCAAATAAAGAAAAGGAAAGTTTACAAAAGTGCACAAAAGGAAAAAATACAAAAGTGTATAACGAAAAAGGACCTATTCCTAAAATGTTCTTGACTCAAAAATGTAAAGCAACTAGATCCTACCCTGCAAAACAGAAAGAGGCATATATTCGAATGTAAACTTACCTTAACTCACCTCATGGCCAAGAAATGGAAGGTGGCCATCCTTGTGGCATGCACGCGCCTTGCTCCTAGTCTTCGACTTGGAGTAGGGTTACAAATCTCTGGGCCTTGACCTCTCTTGCCACTAAAGCCCAAGTCTCTGATGTCCCTTGTGTTGTTGAGAAGCTATTGGACTCTTCCTTGTACTTTTGGCCCATTGTCCTTAGTCGATCTTCCTCTAGGAGCTTGTCGACCCATAGGCTGAATTTGTGGAAGAGTGCCCTTGATCTGCTTCTTGTCATTGCTCCTTGAGGTACCACTGGTGTTGAGACTTCCTCTAAGTGCATGTCCTGGAGCTGGTAGCTCATTTGGTCCGAGTCCTCTTGTGTAGAAGTGGAAGTTCGCGTGTACTCGGCTGGATCGGCTGTACCGGCTGGATTGTGCACGGTACTGGCCGGAATGACTTCAGGACTGGCCAAGTTGATCCCAGAGTCGGCGGTGTCATCAGGGGGATCGGCGGTGTCATTCACGTCCCCACCAAGTGTGCCGGAAGCTTGGGCCTCTCCGCCGGCGATGTTGACCGGTCTGGTCCTATAGGTCGAGGGTCCGGCGGTACTGTCTGGTCCGGCAGGCGCGCCAGATGGTCCTGCTGTCTCGGGCAAGCTTCCTGGTCGGCCAGTCTGGTCTCCTGGCTGGATGTACGACCTGATGTCCTCATCATTCCCTCCCTCTTCAGTAGGTTTTGTCCTCAAAACTGGTTCATCTGCATGGAAAGGGGCCAAGTCAGTAACATTAAACGTATTGGACACATTAAACTCACCTGGAAGCTCGATCCGATAGGCGTTGTTGTTGATCCTCTCGAGCACTCTGAATGGTCCATCTCCTCTTGGTGCTAGCTTAGAACTCCTTAGGTTTGGGAACCTCTCCTGCCGTAGGTGTAGCCACACCCAATCGCCTGGTTGAAAGATCACCTCCCTTCTTCCCTTGTTGGCATGAGTCACGTACTGTCCGGTCCTCTTCTCCAAGTTCTCTGCTACCTTCTGGTGTAACCTCCTTATGAACTCTGCTTTGGATGCTCCGTTGAGGTTGGTCATCTCAGCTGGTGGCTGTGGTGTTTGCTCCAATGGGGTGAGAGGGTTGAAGCCGTATACCACTTCAAATGGTGTCTTCTTGGTTGCTGAGTGCACGGCTCGGTTGTAAGCAAACTCTATGAATGGCAGGCACTCCACCCAAATCTTGAGGTTCTTCCCTAGTGTAGTACTGAGAAGAGTTGATAGTGTCCGGTTGACAACTTCAGTTTGGCCATCGGTTTAAGGGTGGTAGGTGGTAGAGAAGAGTAGCTTCGTGCCTAGCTTCCTCCAAAGGGTCCTCCAGAAATGGCTGAGGAACTTGGTGTCCCTGTCTGACACGACCACCCATACATCATGATGATGGAGATGAATACACCTAAAACCGGGTAACTCATCCTGATGTCAAATTAACACCTCCTAGTTTTGCAGGAAAATTAGACCCCGCAGCGTATCTTGAGTGGGAGAGGAGGATGGATCACATCTTTGATCACTACAACCAACCAGGCCCTAGGAGAGTCTCCATGGCAGTAGCACAACTCCAAGAAAATGCCCTCATCTGGTGGGATCGTGAGGTGTCTGACCGAAGGAGGAAAAGATTGAGGCCCGTAGACTCATGGGTCAACATGAAAGACCTCATGAGACAAAGATTTGTTCCACCTTATTTTCACAGAGATTTGCAACGACGTTTTCGTACTCTTAAGCAGGGCACCAGATCAGTAGAGGAGTAAGGAAAACAAGCTCATTAAATCTAATTTCCTTATTCAACCAAGTCATGTCCAGAGAGCTTTAGCCTCGAAGGATTTAATGCTACTAATGGTTTTCAAAGAAGTGTTGAATGTAGAGAAAGAACAGTTAGAGCTACCTCCGGAAGTAGCAGCTCTCCTCAACAAATTCGAGTATGTCTTTCCTGAGGAGATAACAGCAGGCTTGCCTCCCCTACGTGGCATAGAGCACCAGATCGATCTCGTGCCCAGAGCAGCCCTGCCTAACCGGCCGGCCTACCGGATGAGTCCAGAGGAGTCTAAGGAACTTGAGAAGCAAGTCAAGGAGCTCCTGGAGAAAGGCTATGTTTGAGAGAGCCTCAGTCCATGTGTTGTGCCAGTGCTGCTAGTTCCCAAGAAGGATGGGACTTGTCGAATGTGCGTGGACTGCCAAGCAATCAACAACATCACAGTAAAGTACCGGCATCCGATACCACGGCTGGATGACATGCTAGATGAGTTGAGTGGAGCCACGGTCTTCTCCAAGATAAACCTCAAGAGTGGATACCACCAGGTCAGGATGAAGGAAGGTGATGAGTGGAAGACTGCTTTGAAGACAAAGCAAGGGCTCTACGAGTGGACAGTCATGCCATTCGGCTTGACTAATGCCCCAAGCACCTTCATGCACCTTATGAACCAAGTTCTTAGGGCGTACATCAGTAAGTTCGTTGTAGTTTATTTCGATGACAATTTAGTTTACAGTAAATGCTTAAGGGATCACCTCACACATCTTGAGTTGGTGCTTAAAACCCTTCGACAAGAAGAGCTTTATGCCAATCTCAAGAAGTGCATCTCTTGTACTGATAGATTTTGTTCACAAGAAGAGCTTTAAAACCCTTCTTAGATTTTGTTGTAAGTTCACAGGGCTTACAGGTTGATGAAGAGAAGATTCAAGCCATACAAGAATGGCCGACACCAAGCAACATCAGCCAAGTGAGGAGTTTCCACGGTCTGGCCAGCTTCTACAGAAGATTCGTGCCCAACTTCAGCAGTATTGCCTCACCATTGACGGCAGTAGTGAAGAAGAACATGGGATTCAGCTGAGGAGAAGCTCAGGAGAAGGCGTTCCAGGACTTGAAGGGCAGCCTCACACATGCACCAATGCTAGTCTTGCCCGACTTCAACAAGACATTTGAATTGGAGTACGATGCCTCTGGAATAGGCATAGGAGCGGTGCTAACTCAAGGAGGAAGGCCAGTGGCATACTTCAGTGAGAAGCTAGGTGGTGCCTCACTGAACTACCCCAATTATGACAAGGAGCTTTATGCCCTAGTCCGAGCCATGGAGACTTGGCAGCATTACTTGCCGTCCAAGGAGTTTGTGATCCACACTGATCACGAGACTCTCAAACACCTTAGAGGGCAAACCAATATCAAGAGGGGACATGCCAGGTGGATGGAGTTCATAGAGACCTTCCCGTACCTCATCAAGTACAAGAAGGGCAACGACAATTTGGTAGCCGATGCACTATCAAGGAGGTTTGCCTTGATATCCACCATGGAGGCAAAGGTCCTAGGATTCGAGCACATCAAAGACCTATATACGGATGATCCCGACTTTTCTGAAAGCTACAAGGAGTGTAGCACAGGGAGTCATGGCAAGTTTTACATCCATGAGGGATTCTTGTTCCGAGGGAGAAGGCTTTGCATACCACAAGGATCGTTACGAGAGCTTATCATCCGAGAAGATCATGGAGGAGGACTCATTGGCCACTTTGGTGTCGACAAGATTCTAGCAGTTGCCAAGGAGCACTTCTACTGGCCACACATCAAAGGTCACTTGCAAAAAGTCGAAGTCCCGAGTGCACCCTCACGGGTTGTATCTCCCACTGCCCATACCTACACTTCCATGGGTGGACATCTCAATGGACTTGGTTCTAGGTCTGCCCAAGATCAACCACAAAGATGCAATCTTTGTAGTGGTGGAGAGATTCTCCAAGATGTCACATTTCATTACGTGTGCCAATGTTAATGATGCCCTGCAAACAGCCGAGCTGTTCTTCAGGGAGATAGTATGGCTTCATGGAGTGCCAAGGACCATCATGTCAGACAGGGACACCAAGCTCCTCCGCCATTTCCGGAGGACCCTTTGGAGGAAGTTAGGCACGAAGCTGCTCTTCTCTACAACCTACCATCCTCAAACCGATGGCCAAACTGAAGTAGTCAACCGGACATTGTCAACTCTTCTCAGGACTACACTAGGGAAGAATTTCAAGACTTGGGTGGAGTGCCTGCCATTAATAGAGTTTGCATACGACCAAGCCGTGCACTCAGCAACCAAGAAGACTCCTTTTGAAGTAGTCTACGGCTTCAACCCCCTCACACCATTGGAGCAAACACCACTACCACCTGCAGAGATGACCAACCTCAATGGAGCATCCAAGGCGGAGTTCATAAGGAAGATACACCAGAAGGTAGCAGAGAATTTGGGGAAGAGGACCGGGCAGTACGTGACTCATGCCAACAAGGGAAGAAAGGAGGTGATTTTTCAACCAGGCAATTGGGTGTGGCTACACCTATGGCAGGAGTGGTTCCCCAACCTAAAGAGTTCCAAGCTAGCACCAAGAGGAGATGGACCATTCAGAGTGCTGGAGAGGATAAACAACAATGCCTATCGGATCGAGCTTCCAGGTGAGTTTAATGTGTCCAACACGTTCAACGTAACTGACTTAGCCCCTTTCCATGCAGATGAACCAGTTTTGAGGTCAAAACATACTGAAGGGGGAGGGGATGATGGGGACATCAGGGTGTATGGCCGGCCAGGAGACCAGACTGTTCGACCAGGAAGCTTGCCCTAGACAGCCGGGCCATTTGGCGCATCTGCCGGCCCAAGCGGTACCAGCGGGCCTTTGACCAACCGGGCCAGACCGACCAACGTTTCCGGCGGAGAGGCCCAAACCTCCAGCCCAACTGGTGGCGACGTGGATAACACCACCTGATGAGGTCATCAGCACAACCCCTGGCTAACTTCCCGGCCCGGCCGGCCCAAGGAACTCAAAGGCGGCCAAATACGCGTAAAAGGATACATGGGTGTATCTTCATGAATCCAAGCTTAACCAAGAAGCGGCCAGCCAAGACCAAACCTGGCCTATAATCCTGACTCACAGAGGACACGCAGCAACATGGAGCTCACTCCAAAAAACGCCAGATCAAGTCATGTACCATACATCAAATTGGAGTTTTTGAAACTTACCATATTTGAAACTTTCCTTATATGAAAGTCTCCAAACGTTTTTTTGGCAACCAGTAGACGTTTTGGTACTTCTAGGAGCTCCCTTAAGCACTTCTAGAAGCTCAAACACGCCTTGGACCAGGCGGGTCCATCCGTGCCTTCAAATGAACCGATTGGAGCCGTTTATGGCAAGTGAGATGGCCAACTGGTTCAATCACTTGCAAACCAAAACATGGTGTCCAGCAGATATTATTAAGGCCCTAAGGAAGCCCAAAATAAACCTACCATGCACCAGCCACCAGAGGATCAGGCGAATCCCTTTCCTCCAAGACTTGCCATATATGGACCAAAGTGCACTTAATGTGTTCAGATTGCAATATCTCTATTCCTTGCAACTTGGGCACGTATTGAAGACTTTCCAAAACATCCAGGATGTACCTAGACACATATTCGCCCCAAAGCTCTCAAGATACAAGCATATACACTTTGCTTGTTGGCCAAACTAGACATTAATGACCAACATCCATATATTTTAAATGTATGATTTCCTTTTCTCCTTTTTAGGTTAGGGACCATTTCTAGGAGCAATATATAAGCTCAGCACGGCCTCATTGTAAAGATAGACCACCATTGAAATTAAATTTGAATACAAATTATTTTCTTCAAAGCCTTGTCTTTGAATCTTGTTCTTGTTCTCTAGAAATAAAGTGTGTTATTCACTTCCTTTCTATTGAAGCCACGGCCAGGTTAGTTTGAGAGATTCAAACTCCCTTGGTTCAACTTTGATCATGTGATTCAATCAAAACCCCCTCCTTTTAGTTACCTTGCCCGCTTAAGCCAAGAGAGATTCTCGGTCTTGCGAGTCACGGCCGAACCGCTTGTGAGATTGATATTCAATCTTACATCATTTGGTATCATAGCTAAATCTCCTTTCTCAGGTTGTGTTAATCCAACCTTCATCCTTTGTGTTTTATGCTTTTGTTTTGCATTTTTCTTATTTACATCTTATCAATAAAACCAAATAAAAGTTTTTTTTCTTATTCTTCATTTGCATTGTTTCTTGTTGATTCTTGTTGTTTTTTTGTTTGCTCTCATATAAATCTAAAACAAACTCAAAAAATTGTATTTCATGTTTACTTAATTTCGTTCATCATAAAAGAACCAAAAATATAAGCATCACTCATTTTGTTATTTTCGAATTTAGTTACTAGTAAATTTAAAAAAAAAGATTCATTGAATATTGTTTTTTCGTCCTAAATTAATTTAAAATATCAAAAACCAAAAAAACATTGTCTTTTAGTTTGCTTTAAAGTTAGTTTCCAAAAGAAACAAAAACAAAAACCTCACAATATTTACTTGTATCGATTTTCCTTTTACTACTACTTATGTGTTAATATCATATATTCACTAGAGTGTAGTTTCCTTATTTGTTGATTTGGGCCTGATATCTCTTCTTATTGTTGTGCAAGGTACAAAATTTAATGATGGAGCACTATGATGAAGAAGAAGACACCATGAGCATACCACAAACTGATTGTAGTCTATACAACGACTATGATCAATGCCTAAGCACCAGCGAGTGTGACTATGCAGAAGAGTCATGGAATCAAGACTATTTGGAGACAGATTTTAGGGAAGAATCAGATGGAGAAAACCATGAACCAGAACCACTGGACTATGACCAAGACTTGTCCGACGTAGATGATTCTAATGGATATGGGACATGGCATGAAGACAATTCAGAATATCATTTTGACAATGAAACAGGAGTTGAAGAACTCAAACCAGAGCCACCAGACTACTATTCCACTGACAGAAGCTGGCCAAAGAAAATTACACCTCGCCACTTCGTTGTGTCAAGCCGAGTGCCAACCTACACCACTCCAACTAGATCAAGAAATCAGACTAGTAAGGTATATATTTACAATTCCAAATCTCTAACCTTTTCAGGGTATAACAAGGATCCAGATGAATACCTCCCGATGGGAAACCAACATGAAACAATGGCTGCGCTCAAACAACATCCCCAAAGAGGAGAAGCTTTCATATGCCGTTGATATGCTCGCTGGAGATGCCTACAATTGGTGGTTGAAGAAAAATGCATGGACCTTCAAACCAGTCGTTGATTGGGGAGACCTTAAGGCATGAATGTATAGGGAGTTTGTAAAGAAGCACCAAACACGCAGAAACATCACCACACAACCTATGCACCCAACAACATCAAGGAGTGAGATGTCTACACCAAACATGCAGCCCTTTCATAAGCTCAAGCTTGCCTACTGCTCTGAGAATAACAACGTGATTTCAAACACCTTAAGAGGAAAAAAGGTAGCTAAGCCGATAGTCAAACTAAAAATTGACCAGCAAGTTCAAAAGCCTCAAGCCATAGCACACATGAAACCATCAAAGCCATTGCTTGGAATAAACGTTAAGGAAACGCCAGGTAAGTCCTCAAACAATATTAAAACATATGAAATTATATGCTATAGATGTTAAGAAAGAGGACACTTTTCTAAGACATGCTCAACTAGACAACCAATAACAAGCTTACAAGTAGAACGCGAAAATGTTAAGCCTAAAAGTGTTAAGGAAATAAAGGAGCTTCAAATTGAAATTTCCAGTACTAGCATAATGCACTTGTCTTTGCCAAAGATTGCTGAAACAGGTCTAATAAAGCAAGGATTCATCAAAGATCAAGAAGACCCACCTCCTACATTAAACCAATGTTCGGAATCAAGAGGAGACCGTGGAGAACCCAACACCTTTGAGGCAAAGCAAAGCAACCAGCTGCTATGGAAAGGATTAATTTCTTCCTTTCTTATCAAGGAGCAACCGCCAGATGCACCATGGCCACATCCAAACCATATAAGGGCCATAAACCGAGGTAATACCCTAAACCCACAAGTAAATCAAGGTATTAACTTGCCTTCTCTATGTGCAGGCAAAACTGTTTTGAGGGCAAAACATTTTGAAGGGGGAGGGTATGATGAGTTCATCAGCACAACCCCTGGCCAACTTCCCAGCCCGGCCGGCCCAAGGAACACAAAGGCGGCCAAATACACGCAAAAGGATACATGGGTGTATCTTCATGAATCCAAGCTTAACCAAGAAGCGGCCAGAAAAGACCAGACCTGGCCTATAATCCTGACTCACAGAGGACACGCGGCGACATGGAGCTCACCCCAAACAAGGCCAGATCAAGTCATGCACCATACATCAAATTGGAGTTTTCGAAACTTGCCATATCTGGAACTTTCCTTATATGAAAGTCTCCAAATGTTTCTTTGGCAACCAGGAGACTTTTTGGTACTTCTAGGAGCTCCCTTAAGCACTTCTAGAGGCTCAAACACGCCTTGGACCAGGCGGGTCCATCTGTGCCTTCAAATGAACCGATTGGAGCCATTCATGGCAAGTGAGATGGCCAACTGGTTTAATCACTTGCAAACCAAAACATGGCGTCCAGGAGATATTATTAAGTCCCTAAGGAAGCCCAAAATAAACCTACCATGCACCAGCCACCAGAGGATCAGGCGAATCCCTTTCCTCCAAGACTTGCCATATATGGACCAAAGTGCACTTAATGTGTTCAGATTGCAATATCTCTATTCCTTGCAACTTGGGCACGTATTGAAGACTTTCCAAAGCATCCAGGATGTACCTAGACACCTTACATTCGCCCCAAAGCTCTCAAGATTCAAGCATATACACTTTCCTTGTTGGCCAAACTAGACATTAATGGCCAACTATGGAAGGTTTAGGACCGTTGCTAGGAGCACTATATAAGCTCAGCACGACCTCATTGTAAAGATGGACCATCATTGAAATTAAATTTGAATACAAAGTATTTTCTTCAAAGCCTTGTCTTTGAGTCTTGTTCTTGTTCTTTAGAAATAAAGTGTGTGATTCACTTCCTTTCTAATGAAGCCACAGCCAGGTTAGTTTGGGAGATTCAAACTCCCTTGGTTCACCTTTGATCGTGTGATTCCATCAAAACCAGTTCCCTTGCCTGCTTAAGCCAGAGAGGTCTTGCGAGTCAGAAAACCGAGATTGACTGATCACCGTCCAATTGGTGACGCCGCCGGATCCGGGATCAACTTGGCCAGCTCAGATGACATTTCGGCCAGTACCTCGCACAGTCAAGCCGGTACAACCGATCAAGCCGAGTGCACCACCATTTCAACATCTACACAAGGAGATTCGGACCAGAAAAGCTACCAGCTTCAATACATGCATCTAGAGGAAGTCTCTACACCAGTGGTGCCACCAGGAGCAATGACAAGGAGCAGATCAAGGCCACTCTTCCACAAATTCAGCATGTCGGTCGACAAGCTCCTAGAAGATGATCGACAAGGGACATTGGGCCAGAAGTGCAAAGAAGAGTCCAAAGGCTTCTCAAAAATACAAGGGACTTCAAAGACTTGGGCTTTAGTGGAAAGAGAGGTCAGGGCCCAAAGATTCCTAACCTTACTCCAAGTCGAAGACTAGGAGCAAGGCGCGTGCATGCCACAAGGACGGCCACCTTCCATTTCTTGGCCTTGAGGTAAGAAAGGTAAGTTTTCAAATTAGATATTTGCCTCTTTCTGTTTTGCAGGGTAGGATTTAGATTATTTACATTTCTGAGTAAAAGAAATTTAAGGAATAAATCCTTTTTGGTTATGCACTTTTGTAAGTTTTACATTTGTGCACTTTTGTAAGTTTTCCATTTCTTTTCTTGAGTCGACCCTAGAAGGCTCGGTCAAGCTGTCGAGCATATTAATAAGGCTCCTTCCAGCATTGTAGTTCGACAACCTGTTTTGATAATTAATAAAGATCGAATTTTCTTTCTACAAGTTATTCTCTCAAGAGACTTGTGCGCTTAGAATCTAGTTGAGACCAGCCCTCCTAGCTCTAAGTTTGTGATACTATCACAAGGTTCATAACCCCTCGTGTGGTTCACCTCACCCTTCCAGGTTCATTTGAAGGCACGGATGGACCCGCCTGGTCCAAGGCATGTTTGAGCTTCTAGAAGTGCTTAAGGGAATTCCTAGAAGTATCAAAAAATCTCCTGGTCGCCAAAGAAACGTTTGGAGACTTTCATATAAGAAAAGTTCTAAATATGGTAAGTTTCAAAAATTCCAATTTGATGTATGGTGCATGACTTGATCTGGCCTTGTTTTGGGTGAGCTGCATGTCACCGCGTGTCCTCTGTGAGTCAGGATTATAGGCCAGGTTTGGTCTTGGCTGGCCGCTTCTTGGTTAAGCTTGGATTCATGAAGATACACCCATGTATCCTTTTGCGCGTATTTGGCCGCCTTTGTGTTCCTTAGGCTGGCCGGGCCAGGAAGTTGGCCAGGGGTTGTGCCGATGACCTCATCAGTTGGCCATCTCGTTGACCCTCTATTTGCCAAAAAAGAAAAAAAAAGGATCGGCTCGCTCAGGTCCACATCAAAGCTCATCACTCATCTATAACCTACACGCGCTAAGGTTCAGGTCGCTCATACGGTCCTCAACGGATCTCTTCTGAGCCCAAACAGACGTCATCATTAGACACTCTGTTTGTGGGACCATGTCCGTTTTGAAAGTCAAACGTCATCGAAAGACACTCTGTTAAAAGCCAGGCTCAGGCCCGCACCAAACATACGTCATCGTCAGACACTCTGTTCCTCCGATCACGTCCGAACCAAAGGCCTGACATCGTCGAAAGACACTCTAACGAAGTCGGATTTCGATCCAAACCAGCAGGTATCGTCGCTTGATACCCGGTTTGCCGGAGCACGTCCGAGCTAAAAGATAAGATGGGGAATCCCCGTAATCTTACAAACGAGCCGAACCGATCATGATCCATTCGTGACCTCGGTAAAAGAAAAAGGGGTATTGAGCCTCTCCCGTCAGAGAAGCTGATACTTAGGAAAAATTATCGATTCGCATAAAAAAATGATAGCATAAAATGGCAAAGTTTGTACAAAATGCCGCATATGACCCCAATAGTTCGAAACAATAAAAAAATAGAGATAACTAACAGAAAGAAGAAAAACACATCAATTCACTACTCCCCTCCCGCCGGCGGATCCTGCCTCCGCTGCTCGGCCACATCCTCGGTCACTACGTCAGCGTTGGTCCCGTACTCCTCTACCGTTCCGTCAATGAGCGAGGCGGACATCTCCAGGTCATCACCCTCCAGCATGCCGATGTCCATCACATCGATCTTCGCCGACCACCGATCACATTGCCTCTTGACCTGGTCGGAGATATCGTTAGGCACGGTGAGCCCCAGCTCGATCATCGACTCAAAGGCGTAGCAAGCGCCCTCGCACTAGATATATTGAAGTACCATCTCGTCGACCTTCTTCTGATCTTCTACACAGCGTTTGATCTTCCCAAGGCGGGCTGTGAACCGATCCACCACCGCCTGCTTTGATGCAGCGCCCCCCTCTAAGGCCTTCTCCACAACATCTTCCCGGCTCTTCCGCAACCGAGCCATTTCCGAAGAAAGCCGACCCTCCGCATCTCGTTGCTTCCCATCAAAGATGTTCACATCCCGACGGAGTTCCTTGATATCGAGTCGGAGCAGATCCCTCTTGATGTGGACATCAGGTCGTATGTCCAGCTAGGAGACCAGACTGGCCGACCAGGAAGCTTGCCCGAGACAGCCGGGCTATTTGGCACGTCTGCCAGCCCAAGCAGTACCGCCGGACCGTCGACCAATTGGACCAGACCGATCAGCATTGCTGGCGGAGAGGCACAAGCTTCCGGCATACTTGGTGGTGACGTGGATGACACCGCCGGTCCCCTTGGTGATGCCGCTGACTCAGGGATCAACTTGGCCGGTCCTGAAGGCATTCCGGCCAGTACCTCGCACATTCCAGCCGGTACAGCCGATCCAGCCGAGTACACAAGCATTTCAACTTCTACACAAGGAAACTCGGACCAGATAAGCTACCAGCTTCAGGACATGCATCTAGAGGAAGTCTCCACACCAGTAGTGCCACCAGGAGCAATGACAAGGAGCAGATCAAGAGCAACCTTCCACAAGTTCAGCTATTGGGTCGACAAGCTCCTGGAGGAAGATCGACTAAGGTCAATGGGCCAGAAGTGCAAAGAAGAGTCGAAAGGCTTCTCAACAATGCAAGGGACTTCAGAGACTTGGGCTTTAGTAGCAAGAGAGTTCAGGGCCCAAAGATTCCTAATCCTACTCCAAGTCGAAGACTAGGAGCAAGGCGCGTGCATGCCACAAGGGCGGCCACCTTCCATTTCTTGGCCGTGAGGTAAGTAAGGTAAGTTTCAGTTCGAATATATGCCTCTTTCTGTTTTGCAGGATAGGATCAGATTGTTTACATTTTTGAGTGAAGAACATTTTAGGAATAGGTCCTTTTTCGGTTATGCACTTTTGTATCTTTTCTATTTGTGCACTTTTGTAAACTTTCCTTTTCTTTATTTGAGTCGACCCTAGAAGGTCAAGCTATTGACATAGGAAAATCAAATAAGACCTATCTTGACCTACAAGGCAAGTGTGAGCACGAAAATTCAGTTTGAATAACAAGGGAAATGAAAAAGGATGGGTTATTATTAACCACATGGTTGAAATGGTTAAATAGCTACCTTGGGAGAAGAATCAAGGTGAAAAAGTCATGCCCATGCTGCACACAGTCTTGGCAACCACACCAAACAGTCATGCCCATGCTGCACACAGTCTTGGCAACCACACCAAACAGTCATGCCCATGCTGTCTCCTCTCTTCTCATTGGTGGTTGACAGGCTCCTCCTCTATTCAAACTCATCCACAAGTTTGAATTCGTTTTCTTTTGTGTTCACATTGTAAATCCTCTATAAAAGGGCTGTAAAGACTCAATGTATTTGATACTCTTAGGAGATTCTTCTCTATAAGTCTAAGTCATTTCTCATTTTCTCATACTTCTCTTTGAGTTTTCAGATTCAATTCTTCACATTTCTCCTCTATAATCTCAATATTCTTACATGGTATCAGAGCATAAGATCATTCTCTTATCTTTTCTACTCAAATCTCTCAGTTTCTAATCTAAAATTCTGTCAAAAATCTCTTAGTCTTTAGACTAAAAACTCATGGTTTCATTCAACCATAAAAGCTGCTTCCTTTGAGCTCTTCAAAGCCTAACAATGGAGGATACAGTTCAAATTAGTTCCAGCCTGAAACCTACGGTGATAGCAGTAGTTCTCAAAGGCTTGAACTACACATTATGGTCAAGAACCATCAAGACAGCCATTTGAGGCAAAGGACTTTGGAATCACATCTTGGAGGATAATACTCCATCTATAGATGATCCAAAGGAGAAGAAGGATGAGGCAACAAGAAAAGAAGAAGCTAGGTGGTTCCAAGAAGATCAATCAGTCCTTTGATTCCTCCAAAATTCATTGGACCCATCCATTCTTGAAGCTTATTCACATTGTGAAACTGCCAAGTCTCTTTGGGACACTCTCAAGAGGGTGTATGGGGATGTTTCAAACCTCAGCCGTGTGTATGAGGTTAAGAAGGCTCTCAATGATCTACACCAAGAGGATATGGAGTTCACAAAATTCCTGGGGAAGTTCCAGTCAACATGGTCCGAGCTTGACATGTTGAGACCAAGTTCTATGGATCCAAAGGTGCTTAATGAAAGGAAGGAACAAGACAAGATATTTGGGCTCCTTCTCAACCTAAATCCAGCCTTTAAGGATGTGATTAAGTCCATCCTGAGAGAGCCAAAACTCCCTGATTTCAAAGAGGTGTGCTCACGGATTCAAAGGGAGCAAGGCAACATTGGTTTGTTTGGTGGTAAAGGAGAACTAGTCATGGCCAACAAAAGCGTGTTTAAGCAAGAGGATAGGAAGAGTGTGATGTGAGCATTGTAAGAGGAATGGCCACATCAAGGACAAGTGCTGGATACTTCATCCTCATCTCAAGCCAAACCGGTTCAAGGATTCAAAGGCTAACATCTCTCAAATGGTTGCGACTGAACCGGCAAGTTCATCCAACCAAGGAGGGGAGCTAGCTATGAATGTATCCATGGAGTATGTTAAGAAGAGTGACTTGGAGGATCTCATCAAGGCCTATGCCTCAAAACTCTCCGGTATCACACTCTACTCCCATAAATCGCTTGATAAACCAGATCATAAGTTGGTAGTGGATTCAGGTGCTTCTCACCATATGATTAGCAATGCTAGGTTGTTAAAGAACATTTAACCATGTCTAGGACAAGTAACTATAGCTGATGGTAAGGGTATTCCAATTGAAGGAACCGGAAAATTAAGACTATTTGACAAAGAAACTAATGCATTCTTTGTACCTAAATTTAATTCTAATCTAGTTTCTGTCAAAAAGGCTACTAAAGA
Organism: Pugionium cornutum; assembly: GCA_018901935.1. Taxonomy (NCBI): domain Eukaryota; kingdom Viridiplantae; phylum Streptophyta; class Magnoliopsida; order Brassicales; family Brassicaceae; genus Pugionium; species Pugionium cornutum. Next base: position 32,126,108 of record CM032155.1, on the reverse strand, counting down.
CCTCAATTGCAATGTTACATTTGGGCCTAACAATGTTTACTTTCAGGATATTAAGAGTGGTAAGATACTTGGAGGTGGTGTAACTCAAGATGAGCTCTATGTTCTTGAAGACCCTCCAAGCAATTTGGATTCCTTAGCTTTCAAATCCTGTGTTTTTGCTAATAAAGATGTCTTATGGCATGCTAGATAAGGACATCCTCATGCTCGTGCTTTAAGCTTAATAATTCCTAATGTCGCTTATGATCACTCAGTTTGTGAGGCTTGTATCCTTGGCAAACATTGTCGTGTTGTTTTCCCTAAATCGCCTACAATTTATGAGCATTGCTTTGATTTAGTACATTCCGATGTTTGGACCTCACCTTACATGTCTAGAGATAGGAATAAATACTTTGTGACCTTTATAGATGAGAAATCGAAATATACATGGGTTACATTACTTCCATCTAAAGATAGGGTTTATGAGGCATTTATAAACTTTCATAATTATGTTACTAATCAATTCAATGCCAAGATCAAAGTGTTAAGATCAGATAATGGAGGGAATACACAAGTCAAAGATTCAAAGCTCATCTAAACAAACATGGAATACTACATCAAACTAGCTGTCCACACACACCACAACAAAATGGAGTTGCTGAAAGGAAGAACCGACACTTAATGGAAGTAGCAAGATCCATGATGTTTCATACCAATGTTCCTAAAAGTTTTGGGGAGATGCAGTCTTGGTTGCTTGCTACCTCATCAATCGGATTCCAACCAAAGTCTTGCAAGATATATCCCCATTTGAGGTACTCAATAAAACTAAACCTTCCATTGATCATTTACGTGTATTTGGGTGTGTGTGCTTTGTGTATGCTCCAGGTGATCTAAGAAACAAGTTGGAGGCAAAAAGCATCAAGTGTATGTTCCTTGGATATTCGACAACACGAAAGGGTTATAAGTGCTATGATCCGAGCAACAACAGGACATATGTGTCTAGAGATGTCAAGTTCATAGAAGAACAAAGCTATTATGATCAGAAAGATTGGGAAGGATTGAAGGATCTCTCAAGGTCACCTTCTGATTTGGCTACGAGTTTGACGTTTCTCTTGAATCATTTGGGAAATGATCTGCCAAAGGATTCAAGACACGAAGAAACAAGAACCTTAAGTAGTTCACAAGATACCCAAGAGAATGAACAAGGGGTGGTAACTCAAGAACCAACTCCAATCCAAGAAGAAGCTATGGCCCAAAATCAAGAACAAGACGACTTGGAAGTGGGTATAGAGGAACCTATTCATCAAATGGAAGAGGAAACGGTTGTAGAGGAGGCTGCACCACCTGTTCAGCATTTAAGGAGGAGTACTAGACTTAGGAACACTAGGGTATTCTACAACAACCAGGCCGTGGCTCATCCCATACAAGCTGTTTGTTCCCTTGACCTCTTGCCATCTAGTCATCAAGCATTCCTTGGGAAAGATTGAACAAAGTCAGATTCCAAGGACTTATGAAGAAGCTGAGAGCAAGAAAGAATGGTTAGATGCAGTAAGAGATGAGAAGGGAGCTATGGAAAGGAATCATACATGGAATATACAAGAACTTCCCAAAGGCAAGAAGGCTGTGAGCTCCAAGTGGGTGTTCACCATCAAGTATAAGAGCAATGGGGACATAGAAAGGTACAAGGCACGTCTAGTTGCAAGAGGTTTCACTCAGACATATGGAGAGGACTATACTGATACATTTGCACCGGTGGCTAAGCTACACACTGTAAGGGTTGCTCTTTCACTAGCTACGAATCTGACTTGGGATTTATGGCAAATGGATGTCAAGAACGCATTCTTACAAGGAGAACTTGAAGAGGAAGTGTATATGACTCCACCACCAGGCCTTGAAGATTTTTGCAAAGAGGGACAGGTTCTAAGACTTAGGAAGGCAATATATGGGTTGAAGCAGTCACCAAGGGCCTGGTATCACAAATTAAGCTCCACACTTACTGATAATGGGTTTAGGAAATCCCATTCAGATCATACTTTGTTCACTCGTCAAAACTCCAAAGGAATCGTGGCGGTCTTGGTTTTAGTGGATGACCTTATCATCACAGGAGATGATAAGGAAGGAATTCAGTCCACAAAGGCCTTCTTAAACAGATCATTTGACATCAAGGATCTTGGAGAGTTGAAGTACTTCTTGGGTATTGAAGTGTGTCGGTCTCAAGAAGGGCTCTTTCTATCCCAAAGAAAGTATGCTCTTGATCTGTTGACAGACACGGGAAAGCTTGGGGCTAAACCGGCCAAAACTCCTCTTGAAGATGGCTACAAGGTCAACGGAAAGGGGAGAAAGCTGATGAGTTATTTAAGGATGTTTCTCAGTATAGGAGACTAGTTGGGAAGCTGATCTACCTCACCCTCACACGACCAGACTTGTGTTTTGCTGTGAATCAAGTAAGTCAACATATGCAAAAGCCTACTGTATATCATTGGAGCATGGTAGAAAGGATCCTTAGATACATCAAAGGATCTCTTGGTCAAGGTATATGGATGGGCAAGAATGGGAACACTGAGATTGTCGGGTATTGTGATGCGGATTGGGCTGGTGATAGGGTGGATAGGAAATCAACCACTGGTATTGCACCTTCGTTGGTGGGAACTTAGTCACTTGGAAGACTAAGAAGCAGAAGGTGGTATCATGTTCTAGTGCTGAAGCAGAATATAGGGCTATGAGGAAGCTGACAAATGAAGTAACTTGGCTCAAAGCACTCTTGAAAGATTTCGGTATTGCACAACCAGGGCCAATTACTTTCCATTGTGATAATCAGGCAGCCATTCACATAGCTTCAAACTCAGTGTTTCACGAGAGGACCAAGCACATAGAGATCGACTGCCATAAGGTTAGGGAGAAAGTTCAAGATGGAACCATTCTGCCATGTTATACAAGGAGTGAAGACCAACTAGCTGACATCTTCACAAAGGCAGAAAGTCTCAAAGTTTGCAAGAACATCTTTAGCAAACTTGGGCTTGTTGATTTATCACACCCATGATCAAAGGTCTCCTAATCCAAGAGCAACACACTCTTTTCCCTTATTAAGGTTTTGTCCCAAGTGGTTTTCCTTAATAAGGTTTTTAATGAGGTGTTGCCTTGGGTTCCCAAGCTTAAGACTTTAGGGTGATTCCAAAGTCTTTAGCTTGAGGGGGAGTATTGATATAGGAAAATCAAATAAGACCTATCTTGACCTACAAGGCAAGTGTGAGCACGAAAATTCAGTTTGAATAACAAGGAAATGAAAAAGGATGGGTTATTATTAACCACATGGTTGAAATGGTTAAATAGCTACCTTGGGAGAAGAATCAAGGTGAAAAAGTCATGCCCATGCTGCACACAGTCTTGGCAACCACACCAAACAGTCATGCCCATGCTGCACACAGTCTTGGCAACCACACCAAACAGTCATGCCCATGCTGTACACAGTCTTGGCAACCACACCAAACAGTCATGCCCATGCTGTCTCCTCTCTTCTCATTGGTGGTTGACAGGCTCCTCCTCTATTCAAACTCATCCACAAGTTTGAATTCGTTTTCTTTTGTGTTCACATTGTAAATCCTCTATAAAAGGGCTGTAAAGACTCAATGTATTTGATACTCTTAGGAGATTCTTCTCCATAAGTCTAAGTCATTTCTCATTTTCTCATACTTCTCTTTGAGTTTTCAGATTCAATTCTTCACATTTCTCCTCTATAATCTCAATATTCTTACACAAGCTGTCGAGCATATTAATAAGGCTCCTTCCAGCATTGTAGTTCGACAACCTTTTTGATATTAATAAAGTGCGAATTTTCTCTTTACAAGTTTTTCTCTCAACGAAGCTTGTGCGCTTAGAACCTAGTTGAGACCAGCCCTCCTAGCTCTAAGTTTGTGATTTATCACGAGGTTCATCACCCCTCATGTGGTTCACTTCACCCTTCCATCGAATACCAACCAAAACCCCTATCCAAGAAGTCTAAGGTCGAGTTTCTCACCTAAACTTCTCCAAGCAGCCCACGCGCATATAAGCCTTGAATCGAGGCTTGTATCACCTCTCCTCACCGGTAATCTTGAGCTCCGCTGACAACTTCGCCAAAGCGCTGGAGTGCTCAATGGTCGTGTTGTTCAGCTTTGCGGACAGCCTTGCCGTCTTCCACTCTACATCAGCCACCGCGGCTCGGCCTATTTGACCTTCTTGATGGCTTCGGAGGCCCTTTTGCACTTCCTCTCATAACCAATGACCATCCGGTTGGTGGAGTCGGCGAGCTGGCAATCAAAGCAATGGATGAGTTTAAGCAAAAATAACTAAGTATCACATCGAATGGATGGACGGGTACCGATCTGAGCCATGTGCTTCGCCCAGTCTACGAAGGCCTCCGAACCGACCATCATGTCAACCCGAAGGGCAAGAGGGTTTGAAGTGACTTTACAGAACAAGTCGGCACACGAGCTCACGTCAAGAGTGATCGGCATCCCTGAAGCATAGGAGTAGGAGAAGGTATGCGTGTCCTTTGCCTTTTCAGCGAGGCGACGGACCTGGTTCGGCCGAAGCCCGCCGACCTTAGCAGCAAGTTGCTCCAGCCCCTTGGTGACCTTCCTCTTGGAGCCCGACGCTGAAGCCGTAGTCGAGACAGAAGGAGCAGGAGGCGCAGCGGGCGGCAGTTCTACAGCAGAACCCGCGGAGAGTTGGGAAGGAACCAAAGGGACAGAAAAATCAGCCAGGACCTCGGCCAAAGGTAGCGCAGCTGGAAGCTCGGTCTCGGGATTGGCAGGAGGATCCACGGTGGGGTTACTGCCACCTGAGGATCATTGGGACCCTCCTCGATGTCGTCGACCACGATGACATTCGTCGGATGCTGAACAGGGTCAAATGGAGGAGGAACGCTCTCAGCCCTTCCGGGCGCCGACCTACCAATCGCCCCAGATGACGACTCCTCTTGCGTAGCAGGTGCCCGGCTGGACCTTCTAAGAGTAGCCATTAGACCAGACGCCTGTGGAACCCTTCTCGCCGATCTCAACATTTCCCCTTAAATCAAAACCGGCAAAAATCTCAGACCAAAATTACTAAGGGTCCGGTCTACCCCAAGTGACAGAAAGTACGTTGTTTAATGCGCGCAGGACTTTGGCGGATGTGTTCTTTGTTGATTTCAAACATTGCAGCAGTGCTAACCCAAGGAGGGAGACAGTGGCATACTTCAGGGAGAAGCTAGGTGGTGCCTCACTGAACTACCCCACTTGTGACAAGGAGCTTTATGCCCTTGTCCGAGCATTGGAGACTTGGCAGCATTACTTGCTGTCCAAGGAGTTTGTGATCTACACTGATCACGAGACTCTCAAACACCTCAGAGGGCAAACCAATCTCAAGAGGAGACATGCAGGTGGATGGAGTTCATAGCGATCTTCCCGTACGTCATCAAGTACAAGAAGGGCAAAGACAATGTGGTAGCCGATGCACTATCAAGGAGGTTTGCCTGGATATCAACCATGGAGGCAAATATCCTAGGATTCGAGCACATCAAGGACCTATACAAGGATGATCCAGACTTTGATGAGAGCTACAAGGAGTGTGGCACAGGGAGTCATGGCAAGTTTTACATCCATGAGGGATTCTTGTTCCGAGAGAGAAGGCTGTGCATACCACAAGGATCATTAAGGGAGCTTATCATCCGAGAAGCTCATGGAGGAGGACTCATGGGACACTTTGGTATCGACAAGACTGTAGCAGTGGTCAAGGAGCACTTCTACTGGCCACATATCAAGAGGACAGTAGAAGCTCATTGTGCAAGGTGCATCACTTGCAAGAAGGCAAAGTCCCGAGTGCAACCTCACGGGTTGTATCTCCCACTGCCCATACCGACGCATCCATGGGTGGATATATCAATGGACTTTGTCCTAGGACTGCCCAAGATCAACCACAAGGATGCAATCTTTTAGTGGTGGACAGATTCTCCAAGATGGCACACTTCATTCCGTGTGCCAATGTCAATGATGCCTCGCAAACAGCCGAGCTGTTCTTCAGGGAGATAGTACAGCTTCATGAAGTGCCAAGGACCATCATATCAGACAGGGACACCAAGTTCCTCAGCCATTTCTGGAGGACCCTTTGGAGGAAGCTAGGCACGAAGCTACTCTTCTCTACCACCTGCCATCCTCAAACCGATGGTCAAACTGAAGTTGTCAACATGACACTATCACCTATTCTCAGGACTACACTAGGGAAGAACCTCAAGACTTGGGTGGAGTGCCTACCATTCATAGAGTTCGCTTACAACCGAGCCGTGCACTCATCAACCAAGAAGACACCATTTGAAGTAGTATACGGCTTCAACCCTCTCACCCCATTGGAGCAAACGCCACTGCCACCAGCAGAGATGACCAACCTCAACGGAGCATCCAAGGCAGAGTTCATAAGGAAGTTACACCATAAGGTAGCAGAAAACTTAGAGAAGAGGACCGGGCAGTATGTGACTCATGCAAACAAGGGAAGAAAGGAGGTGATCTTTCAACCAGGCGATTGGGTGTGGCTACACCTACGGCAGGAGAGGTTCCCCAACCTAAGGAGTTCCAAGCTAGCACCAAGAGGAGATGGACCATTCAGAGTGCTGGAGAGGATCAACAACAACGCCTACCGGATCGAGCTCCCAGGTGAGTTTAATGTGTCCAACACGTTCAACGTAACTGACTTAGCCTCTTTCCATGCAGATGAACCAGTTTTGAGGACAAAACCTACTGAAGAGGGAGGGGATGATGAGGATATCAGGTCGTACATCCAGCCAGGAGACCAGACTGGCCGACCAGGAAGCTTGCCCGAGACAGCCGGACCATCTGGCATGCCTGCCGGCCCAAGCAGTACCGCCGGACCCTCGACCACAAGGACCAGAGCAACCAGCATTGCCGGCGGAGAGGCCCAAGCTTCCGGCACACTTGGTGGTGACGTGGATGACACCGCCGGTCCCTCTGGTGATGCCGCCAACTCCGGGATCAACTTGGCCGATCCTGAAGGCATTCCGGCCAGTACCTTGCACAATCCAGCCGGTACGCATCACTTCTACACAGGACTCGGACCAAATGAGCTACCAGCTCCAGGACATGCATGAAGTATCTACACCAGTGGTACCTCAATGACAAGAAGCAGATCAAGCACTTGATAGCCTTGATTCAGGATGTATCTGGCTGTTTGTAGAAGATTAGGTGAAAAACTCAGCTGTTTGGAGAAGTTTAGGTGAGAAACTCGACCTAGACTTCTTGGATAGGGTTTTTGGGTTGGTATTCGATGGAAAGGTGAAGTGAACCACACGAGGGGTGATGAACCTCGTGATAAATCACAAACTTAGAGCTAGGAGGGCTGGTCTCAACTAGATTCTAAGCGCACAAGATTCTTGAGAGAAAACTTGTTGGGGAAAAAGTTCTATCTTTATTAATATCAAAAAGGTTGTCGAACTACAATGCTGGAAGGAACCTTATTAATATGCTCGACAGCTTGACCTTCTAGGGTAGACCCAAATAAGAAAAGAAAAACTTACAAAAGTGCACAAAAGGAAAAGATACAAAAGTACATAATCGAAAAAGGACATATTCCTAAAATGTTCTTGACTCAAAAATGTAAAGCATCTAGATCCTACCCTGAAAAACAGAAAGAGGCATATATTTGAATTGAAACTTACCTTAACTTACCTCATGGCCACGAAATGGAAGGTGGCCGTCCTTGTGGCATGCACGCACCTTGCTCCTAGTCTTCGACTTGGAGTAGGGTTAAGAATCTTTGGGCCCTGACCTCTCTTGCCACTAAAGCCCAAGTCTCTGATTTCCCTTGTGTTGTTGAGAAGCCATTGGACTCTACTTTGCACTTCTGGCCCATTGTCCTTAGTCGATCTTCTTCTAGGAGCTTGTCAACCCATAGGCTGAATTTGTGGAAGAGTGCCCTTGATCTGCTTCTTGTCATTTCTCCTTGAGGTACCACTGGTGTAGAGACTTCCTCTAGGTGCATGTCCTGGAGCTGGTAGCTCATTTGGTCCGAGTCTTCTTGTGTAAAAGTGGAAATGCGCGTGTACTCGACTGGATTGTGCGCGGTACTGGCCGGGATGCCTTCAGGACCGGCCAAGTTGATCCCGGAGTTGGCGGCATCACCAGAGGGACCAGCGGTGTCATCCAGGTCGCCACCAAGTGTGCCGGAAGCATGGGCCTCTCCGCCGGCAATGCTGGTTGCTCTGGTCCTTGTGGTCGAGGGTCCGGCGGTACTGGTTGGACCGGCAGGCGTGCCAGATGGTCTGGCTGTCTCGGGCAAGCTTCCTGGTCGGCCAGTCTGGTCTCCTGGCTGGATGTACGACCTGATGTCCTCATCAGCACTCTTCCACAAATTCAGCTTATGGGTCGACAAGCTCCTAGAGGAAGATCGACTAAGGACAATGGGCCAAAAATGCAAGGAAGAGTCCAATGGCTTCTCAACAACACAAGGAACATCAAAAACTTGGGCTTTAGTGGCAAGAGAGGCCAGGGCCCAAAGATTCTTAACCCTACTCCAAGTCGAAGACTAGGAGCAAGGCGCATGCATGCCACAAGGACGGCCACCTTCCATTTCTTGGCCATGAGGTAAGTTAAGGTAAGTTTCAATTCGAATATATGCCTCTTTCTGTTTTGCAGGGTAGGATCTAGAATATTTACTTTTATTGAGTCAAAGGCATTTTAGGAATAGGTTCTTTTTCGATTATACACTTTTGTATCTTTTCCTTTTGTGCACTTTTGTAAGTTTTTTTTTCATAGATCAATTCCAGCATATTAATCCTCCTTGCATTTTTTGACAACCTTATATAAAAAGAAAATTTTCCCCAACAAATTTAGAATCTAAGAGAATCTAGTTGAGACCAGCTCCTAGAATAGGAATAGAGGTTCATCATGATGGTGGTTCACCACCTAACACAACTATCCAAAGAAGGAGTTTCACCCAAACTCCAAACAGCCCACGCGCATACATCCTTGAATCAAGGCTTGTATCAAAGACCCTGCTGAAGGTCCTGATCACCCTTGGAGACAGCCCGAACAGGAGGAGCCCCAGCCGGATGGAGATGAGGACGTGGATGGAGAACGAGAGGACCTCCACGGCAACCAGAAGCAGAGGGCAATGGCTACGAGCCCTATGGTCATCACTAGAGACCAAGGATGCCCCGCAAACATCATGAGGATGGAGATGACTACACCTACAATCGGGTAAACAGTCATGATGTTAAGCTAATACCTCCTAGTTTTGCAGGAAAAGTAGACCCCGAGGACTATCTAGATTGGGAAAGGAGGATGAATCGCATCTTCGACCATTACAACCAGCCAGGCCCTAGGAAAGTCTCCATGGCAGTAACACAACTCACAGATAATGCCCTCATCTGGTGGGATCATGAGGCTTCTGACCATAGGAGGAAGGAGATTGAGGCCCGTAGACTCTTGGGTCGACATGAAAGACCTCATGAGGCAAAGGTTTGTTCCACCTTATTTGCATAGAGATTTGCAACGGCATTTTCGTACTCTTAAGCAGGGCACCAGATCAGTAGAGGAGTACTACGAAAATTTTGAAAGGCTAAGGAACAGACTGGAGCTCCATGACGATGAGGAGGCATTGATGGCTCAATTCTTGGATGGACTGCAAGAAAGGATCAGCCGGAAAGTGGAGAGGCAAATCTACAACGACTTCAAGGACTTGTTCCACCTTTCTGTTCAGGCTGAGCAGCACATCAGGCGTAAGGGCCAAGACCTATGCAACAAGCCTAAGGCACCTTGGGCACCAAGCGTTGGCACCAAGCCCGTAGACAAAGCCAAGAGCATAGAGATCGAATCACGGTTCAAGAGCAAGCCTCCTGAGCAAACCTGTGACCAGAGAGAGCCTAGTAAGTCTTCTAACCCTTAGAGATCACGTGACATCACTTGTTTTAAGTGTAGGGGTCACGGTCACATCTCAAGAGAGTGTCCAAACAACCGGGTCATGCTGATCATGGAAGCTGGAGAGTATGAGTCTCAAGACGAAGAGGACTTTGAACCAGAAGCATAATATGGTGACATTGAGTACCCTGATGTAAGGGAAGTGTTGGTCACTAGACGCATCCTCAGTGCAATGGTAGACCCCTCCGAGACCATTCAAAGGGAGAACATCTTCCACAGCCGGTGCACCATCAAAGGCAAGGTATGTAATCTCATCATAGATGGTGGTTCTTGCACTAATTTGGCTAGTGCGTATATGGTTGATAAGCTAGGTCTAGAGAAGACAAGGCACCTCCGGCCCTATCGACTGAGATGGCTCGATGACAAGGTGGAGCTCAAGATCGATGAGCAAGTAACCGTGCCATTCAGTGTGGACAGATACCAGGACCAAGTAGTTTGTGACATGGTGCCCATGCAAGCTGGTCATCTTCTGCTAGGAAGACCATGGTAGTTCGACAAGGAGACAAGGCATGATGGCTGGACCAACCTATATACATTTGTGCACGATAAGAGAAATGTCAGCTTAGCTCCTCTCACAGCTGCCCATGTACACGAGCTACAACAGCAAATGAGTAAGGAAAAGAAACTCCTTAAGTCTAATTTTCTCATTCAACCAAGTCATTTCCGGAGAGCTCCAGCCTCAAAGGACTTAATGTTACTAATGGTTTTCAAAGAGGTTCTGAGTGTAGAGAAAGAACAGGTAGAGCTACCTCCTGAAGTAGCAGCCCTCCTCAACAAATTCCAGGATGTATTCCTTGAGGAGATACCAGCAGGCTTGCCTCCCTTACGCGGCATTGAGCACCAGATCGACCTCGTACCGGAGCAGCCTTACCCAATCGACCAGCCTACTGGATGAGTACAGAGGAGTCCAATGAGCTTGAGAAGCAGGTTAAGGAGCTCCTAGAGAAAGGCTATGTTTGAGAGAGCCTCAGTCCATGTGCCGTGCCAGTGCTACTAGTCCCCAAGAAGGATGGGACTTGGCGAATGTGCGTAGACTGCCCAGCAATCAACAACATCACAGTCAAGTACCGGCATCCTATACCAAGGCTGGATGACTTGCTAGATGAACTGAATGGAGCGAAGGTCTTCTCCAAGATAGACCTTAAGAGTGGATACCACCAGGTCATAATGAAAGAGGGTGATGAGTGGAAGACTGCTTTCAAGACAAAGCAAGGGCTCTACGAGTGGACAGTCATGCCATTTGGCTTGACAAATGTCCTTAGCACCTTCATGTGCCCTATGAACCAAGTTCTTAGGGTGTATATTAGTAAGTTTGTAGTAGTCTATTTCGATGACATACTTGTTTACAGTAAATGTCTACGGGAACACCTTACACATATTGAGATGGTGCTTAAAACCCTTGGACAGGAAAAGCTTTATGCCAATCTCAATAAGTGCACCTTTTGTACTGACAAGCTTGTTTTCTTATGGTTTGTTGTAAGTTCACAGGACTTACAGGTTGATGAGGAAAGGATTCGAGCCATACAAGAATGGCCAACACCGAGCAACATCAGCCAAGTGAGAAGCTTCCACGGCCTGGCCAGCTTCTACAGAAGATTCGTGTCCAACTTCAGCAGCATTGCCTCACCATTGACGGCAGTAGTGAAGAAGAATGTGGGATTCAGCTGGGGAGAAGCTCAAGAGAAGGCATTATAGGCCTTGAAGGAATGCCTCACGCATGCACCAGTGCTAGTCCTGCCCGACTTCAACAAGACGTTTGAAGTAGAGTGTGATGCCTCTGGAATAGGCATAGGAGCAGTACTAACACAAGGAGGAAGGCCAGTGGCATAGTTCAGTGATAAGTTAGGTGGGGCCTCACTGAACTACCCCACCTATGACAAAGAGCTCTATGCCCTATTCCGAGCTTCCGAGACTTGGCAACATTACTTGTTGTCCGAGAAGTTTGTGATCCACACTGATTACGAGACTCTCAAACACCTTAGAGGGCAAACCAACCTCAAGAGAAGACATGCTAGGTGGATGGAGTTTATAGAAACCTTCCCTTATGTCATCAAGTACAGGAAGGGCAAGGATAATGTGGTAGCCGACGCACTATCAAGAAGATTTGCTTTGATATCCACAATGGATGCAAAAGTCTTAGGATTCGAACATATCAAGTATTTGTACAAGGATGATCCTGAATTTGCTGAGAGTTACGAGGAGTGTGGCATAGAGAGTCAAGGCAAGTTCTATATCCATGATGGGTTCTTGTTCTGGGAAAGAAGGTTGTGCATACCACAAGGATCCCTACGAGAGCTTATCACCCGAGAAGCTCATGGAGGAGGTCTTATGGGCCACTTTGGTGTTGACAAGACACTAGCAATGGTCAAGGAGCACTTCTACTGGCCACACATCAAGAGGTCAGTATAAGCCCACTGTGCAAGGTGCATCACTTGCAAGAAGGCGAAGTCCCGAGTGCACCCTCACGGGTTATATCTCCCTCTGCCCGTACCTACACATCCATGGGTGGACATTTCTATGGAATTCATTCTAGGTCTGCCCAAGATCAACAACAAAGATGCTATCCTTGTAGTAGTGGACCGATTTTCCAAGACGGTACATTTCATCCCATGTGCCAATGTTAATGATGCCACACAAACAGCCGAACTGTTCTTTAGGGAGGTAGTGCAACTTCATGGAGTGCCAAGGATCATCGTGTCAGACTGAGACACTAAATTTCTCAGCCACTTCTGGAGGACCATCTGGAGAAAGTTAGGCACGAATCTGCTCTTCTCTACCACTTGCCATCCTCAAACCGATGGCCAAACTGAAGTAGTCAACCGGATATTGTCGACTCTTCTCAGGACCACACTAGGAAAGAACCTCAAGACATGGGTGGAGTGTCTGCCATTCATAGAGTTTGCGTACAACCGAGCAGTGCATTAGCCACGAAGAAGACCCCTTTTAAAGTGGTCTACGGTTTCAAGCCTCAAACGCCCTTGGAGCAAACACCACTGCCTCCAGTAGAAATGACCAATACCAATGGAGCATCCAAGGAAGAATTCATCAAGAAGATACACCATAAGGTAGCTGAGAACCTGGAGAAGAGGACCGGACAGTACGTGACTCACACCAAAAAAGGGAGAAGAGAGATGATCTCTTAACCAGACGATTGGATGTGGCTACACCTATGGCAAGAGAGGTTCCCCAACCAAAGGAGTTCCAAGCTGGCCCCAAGAGGAGATGGATCATTCAGAGTGCTGGAGAGGATCAACAACAACGCCTACCGGATTGAACTTCAAGGTGAGTTTAATGTAACACATTCAATGTGACTGATCGAGCTCCTTTCCTTGCAGATGAGTCAGTTTTGAGGTCAAAACCTACTGAAGGGGGGAGGGGATGTGATGAGGTCATCGGCCAACCCCCGGCCAACTACCCGGCCCGGCCGGCCCAAGGAACACAAAGCGGCCAAATATGCGCAAAAGGATACATGGGTGTATCTTCATGAATCTAAGCTTAACCAAGAAGCGGACAGCCAAGACCAAACCTGGCCTATAATCCTGACTCACAGAGGACACGCAGCAACATGGAGCTCACTCCAAAAAACGCCAGATCAAGTCATGTACCATACATCAAATTGGAGTTTTTGAAACTTACCATATTTGAAACTTTCCTTATATGAAAGTCTCCAAACGTTTTTTTGGCAACCAGTAGACGTTTTGGTACTTCTAGGAGCTCCCTTAAGCACTTCTAGAAGCTCAAACACGCCTTGGACCAGGCGGGTCCATCCGTGCCTTCAAATGAACCGATTGGAGCCGTTTATGGCAAGTGAGATGGCCAACTGGTTCAATCACTTGCAAACCAAAACATGGTGTCCAGCAGATATTATTAAGGCCCTAAGGAAGCCCAAAATAAACCTACCATGCACCAGCCACCAGAGGATCAGGCGAATCCCATTCCTCCAAGACTTGCCATATATGGACCGAAGTGCATTTAATGTGTTCAGATTGCAATATCTCTATTCCTTGCAACTTGGGCATGCATTGAAGACTTTCCAAAACATCCAGGATGTACCTAGACACATATTCGCCCCAAAGCTCTCAAGATACAAGCATATACACTTTGCTTGTTGGCCAAACTAGACATTAATGACCAACATCCATATATTTTAAATGTATGATTTCCTTTTCTCCTTTTTAGGTTAGGGACCATTTCTAGGAGCAATATATAAGCTCAGCACGGCCTCATTGTAAAGATAGACCACCATTGAAATTAAATTTGAATACAAATTATTTTCTTCAAAGCCTTGTCTTTGAATCTTGTTCTTGTTCTCTAGAAATAAAGTGTGTTATTCACTTCCTTTCTATTGAAGCCACGGCCAGGTTAGTTTGAGAGATTCAAACTCCCTTGGTTCACATTTGATTGTGTGATTCGATCAAAACCCCCTCCTTTTAATTCTCTTTCCCGCTTAAGCCACGAGAGATTCACGATCTTGCGAGTCACGGTCGTACCGCTTCGGAGATTGATATTCAATCTTACATCAGGATGATGAGGACATCAGATCATCTGGCCGGCCAAAACACCAACATGGCCGACCAGAAGGAGTTCCCAATACAGTCGGGCCATTTGGCACGTCTGCCGGGCCAAGGGGTACCACCGGCCCTATGATCAGCCGGGCCGGGCCGACCAACTTCTCCAGCGGAGAGGCCCAAACCTCCGGCCCAACTGGCGGCGACGTGAACAACACCCCCGGCCCAACTGGCGATGCCGCCGGCTCAAAAATCAATCTGGCTTGCTCTGATCTCAACTCGGCCAGCTCCACGCACAATCCAGCCGGTTCACGCGATTGCACCACCATTTCCACATCTACACAAGGAGAATCGGATCAACTAAGCTACCACCTTCAAGGCATGAACCTGGATGAAGTCTCTACACCAGTGGTGCTACTAGGAGCCATGACAAGGAGCAGTACAAGGGTACTCTTCCATAAGTTCAGTTTGTGGGTAGACAAACTCTTAGAAGATCATCGACAAGGAGCATTGGGCCAAGAGTACAAGGAAGAGTCCAAAGGCTTCTCAACATTGTAAATGACACCAGAGACTTGGGCTCTCATCGCAAAGGAGGTCAAGTCCCAACAATTCGTAACCCTACTCCAAGTTGAAAACTAGGAGCTAGGCGCGTGCATGTCACAAGGTTGGCCACCTTCCTTTTCTTGGCCGAAACGTAAGAATAGTAAGTTTTCAAATTATATACTTGCCTTTTTTGTTTTGCAGGGCAGGAATTAGTAGTTTTCCATTTTTGAGTCAAGAACAATTTAGGTAGTTGTCATTTTTCGGTTATTTCTTTTTTGTAATTTTCCTTGTCCACTTTTGTAACTTTTCCATTTTTATTTTGAGTCGACCCTAGAAGGTCAAGGCTGCCAAGAATATTAATAAGGTTCCTTCACCATTGTAGTTTGACAACTTTTTGATATTAATAAAGATAGAACTTTTTTTCTACGAATTTTCTCCTAAAAACTCTTTCGTTTAGAATCCTAGTTGAGACCAGCCCTCCTAGTTTCTAAGTTGTGATTTATCACGAGGTTCATCACCACTTGTGTGGTTCACTTCACCTCTCCATCCAATATCCACCAGAAAACCCCCATCCAGAAGCCTAAGGCCGAGTATCTCGCGAGTATTACAGCCTTGATTCAAGGCTTGTATCAGTTACCCTCTCAGCACGACTCCCCAAGATTTCATACCACTCCGAAGTGGCATCTCGGCGCGAGAAAATCGGATCGATAGGGCCCACAAGCTGTATAATGAGCCCAGCCCAATACAAGGCCCGGAACACTTCAAACCAAGGAATCCAAAAGGTATCAGCTATGGCCGAGCTCGCCCAATAGGTCCGCCTACGATCAAGATACCGATCGACTCGTCAAACTCGGGTGGGGAGGTGATGAGGTCATCAGCCCAAACCCCGGCCAACTGCCCGGCCCGGCCGGCCCAAGGAACACAAAGGCGGCCAAATACGCGCAAAAGGATACATGGGTGTATCTTCATGAATCCAAGCTTAACCAAGAAGCGGCCAGCCAAGACCAAACCTGCCCTATAATCCTGACTCACAGAGGACACGCGGCGACATGCAGTTCACCCAAGACAAGGCCAGATCAAGTCATGTACCATACATCAAATTGGAGTTTTCGAAACTTACCATATTTGGAACTTTCCTTATATGAAAGTCTCCAAACGTTTCTTTGGCGACCGGGAGTCTCTTTGGTACTTGTAGGAGTTCCCTTAAGCACTTCTAGAAGCTCAAACACGCCTTGGACCAGGCAGGTCCATCCGTGCCTTCAAATGAACCTATTGGAGCCGTTTATGGCAAGTGAGATGGCCAACTGGTTTAATCACTTGCAAACCAAAACATGGCGTCCAGGAGATATTATTAAGGCCCTAAGGAAGCCCAAAATAAACCTACCATGCACCAGCCACCAGAGGATCAGGCGAATCCCTTTCCTCCAAGACTTGCCATATATGGACCGAAGTGCACTTAATGTGTTCAGATTGCAATATCTCTATTCCTTGCAAATTGGGCACGTATTGAAGACTTTCCAAAGCATCCAGGATGTACCTAGACACCTTACATTCACCCCAAAGCTCTCAAGATTCAAGCATATACACTTTCCTTGTTGGCCAAACTAGACATTAATGGCCAACAGCCATATATTTTAAATATATGATTTCCTTTTCTCTTTTTTAGGTTTAGGACCGTTGCTAAGAGCACTATATAAGCTCAGCACGACCTCATTGTAAAGATAGACCACCATTGAAATAAAAGTTGAATACAAAGTATTTTCTTCAAAGCCTTGTCTTTGAACTTGTTCTTATTCTTTAGAAACTAAGTGTGTGATTCACTTCCTTTCTATTGAAGCCACGGCCAGGTTAGTTTGAGAGATTCAAACTCCCTTGGTTCACCTTTGATCGTGTGATTCGATCAAAACCCCCTCCTTTTAGTTCCCTTGCCCGCTTAAGCCAAGAGAGATTCTCGGTCTTGAGAGTCACGGCCGTACCGCTTGTGAGATTGATATTCAATCTTACATCATTTGGTATCAGAGCTAAAAGCTCCTATCTCAGGTTGTGTTAATCCAACCTTTATCCTTTATTTTTATGCTTTTGTTTTGCATTTTTCTTATTTACATCTTATCAAAAAAAACCAAATAAAAATATTTGTTCTTATTCTTCATTTGCATTGTTTCTTGTTGTTTTTTTGTTTGCTCTTATATAAATCTAAAACCAACACAAAAAAATTGTATTTCATGTTTACTTAATTTCATTCATCATAAGAAAAAAAACCAAAAATATAAGCATCACTCATTTTGTTATTTTCGAATTTAGTTATTAGTAAAGTTAAAAAAAAAAGATTCATTGAATATTGTTTTTTTGTCCTAAATTAATTTAAAATATCAAAAACCAAAAAAAATATTGTCTTTTAGTTTGCTTTAAAGTTAGTTTCCAAAAGAAACAAAAACAAAAACCTCAAAATACTTAACTGTATCGATTTTAATTTTACTACTACTTATGTGTTAATATCATATATTCACTAGAGTGTAGTTTCCTTAATTTTTGATTTCGGCCTGATATCTCTTCTTATTGTTGTGCAAGGTATAAAATTTAATGATGGAGCACTATGAAGAAGAAGAAGACACCATGAGCATACCACAAACTGATTGTAGTCTAGACAACGACTATGATCAATGCCTAACCACCAGCGAGTGTGACTATGCAGAAGAGTCATGGAATCAAGACTATTTGGAGACTGATTTTAGGGAAGAATCAGATGGAGAAAACCTTGAACTTGAACCACTGGACTATGACCAAGACTTGTCCGACGTAGATGATTCTAATGGATATGGGACATGGCATGAAGACTATTCAGAATATCATTTTGACAATGAAACAGAAGTTGAAGAACTCAAACCAGAGCCACCAGACTACTATTCCACTGACAGAAGCTGGCCAAAGAAAATTACACCTCGCCACTTTGTTGTGTCAAGCCGAGTGCCAACCTACACCACTCCAACTAGATCAAGAAATCAGATCAGTAAGGTATATATTTACAATTCCAAATCTCTAACCTTTTCAGGGTATAACAAGGATCCAGATGAATACCTCCGATGGGAAACCAACATGAAACAATGGCTGCGCTCAAACAACATCCCCAAAGAAGAGAAGCTCTCATATGCCGTTGATATGCTCGTTGGAGATGCCTACAATTGGTGGTTGAAGGAAAATGCACGGACCTTCTACAACAAACCAGTCCTTGATTGGGGAGACCTTAAGGCACGAATGTATAGGGAGTTTGTGAAGAAGTACCAAACACGCAGAAACATCACCACACAACTTATGCACCCAACAGCATCAAGGAGTGAGATGTCTACACCAAACATGCAGCCCTTTCATAAGCCCAAGCTTGCCTACTGCTCTGAGCAGAACAACGTGTTTTCAAACACCTTAGAAGGACAAAAGGTAGCTAAGCCGATGGTCAAACCAAAAATTGACCAGCAAGTTCAAAAGCCTCAAGCCATAGCACACATGAAACCATCAAAGCCATTGCTTGGAATACACGTCAAGGAAACGCCAGGTAAGTCCTCTAACAATGTGAAAACAGATGAAATTATATGCTATAGATGTCAAGAAAGAGGACACTTTGCTAAGACATGCCCAACTAGACAACTAATAACAAGCTTACAAGTAGAACTCGAAAATATTAAGCCTAAAAGTGTTAAGGCAATGAAGGAGCTTCAATTTGAAATTTCCAGTACTAGCATAATGCACTTGTCTTTGCCAAAATTTGTTGAAACAGGTGTAACAAAGCAAGGATTCAACAAAGATCAAGAAGACCCACCTCCTACATTAAACCGATGTTCGGAATCAAGAGGAGACCATGGAGAACCCAACACCTTGGAGGCAAAGCAAAGCAACCAGCTGCAATGGAAAGGAGTAATTTCTTCCTTTCTTATCAGGGAGCAACCGCCAGATGCACCATGGCCACATCCGAACCATATAAGGGCCATAAACCAAGGTAATGCCCTAAACCCACAAGTAAATCAAGGTATTAACTTGCCTTCTCTATGTGCAGGCCAAACTGTTTTGAGGACAAAACATTTCGAAGAAGGAGGGTATGATGAGGTCATCAGCCCAAACCCCGGCCAACTGCCCGGCCCGGCCGGCCCAAGGAACACAAAGGCGGCCAAATACGCGCAAAAGGATACATGGGTGTATCTTCATGAATCTAAGCTTAACCAAGAAGCGGACAGCCAAGACCAAACCTGGCCTATAATCCTGACTCACAGAGGACACGCAGCAACATGGAGCTCACTCCAAAAAACGCCAGATCAAGTCATGTACCATACATCAAATTGGAGTTTTTGAAACTTACCATATTTGAAACTTTCCTTATATGAAAGTCTCCAAACGTTTTTTTGGCAACCAGTAGACGTTTTGGTACTTCTAGGAGCTCCCTTAAGCACTTCTAGAAGCTCAAACACGCCTTGGACCAGGCGGGTCCATCCGTGCCTTCAAATGAACCGATTGGAGCCGTTTATGGCAAGTGAGATGGCCAACTGGTTCAATCACTTGCAAACCAAAACATGGTGTCCAGCAGATATTATTAAGGCCCTAAGGAAGCCCAAAATAAACCTACCATGCACCAGCCACCAGAGGATCAGGCGAATCCCTTTCCTCCAAGACTTGCCATATATGGACCGAAGTGCACTTAATGTGTTCAGATTGCAATATCTCTATTCCTTGCAAATTGGGCACGTATTGAAGACTTTCCAAAGCATCCAGGATGTACCTAGACACCTTACATTCACCCCAAAGCTCTCAAGATTCAAGCATATACACTTTCCTTGTTGGCCAAACTAGACATTAATGGCCAACAGCCATATATTTTAAATATATGATTTCCTTTTCTCTTTTTTAGGTTTAGGACCGTTGCTAAGAGCACTATATAAGCTCAGCACGACCTCATTGTAAAGATAGACCACCATTGAAATAAAAGTTGAATACAAAGTATTTTCTTCAAAGCCTTGTCTTTGAACTTGTTCTTATTCTTTAGAAACAAAGTGTGTGATTCACTTCCTTTCTATTGAAGCCACGGCCAGGTTAGTTTGAGAGATTCAAACTCCCTTGGTTCACCTTTGATCGTGTGACTCGATCAAAACCCCCTCCTTTTAGTTCCCTTGCCCGCTTAAGCCAAGAGAGATTCTCGGTCTTGCGAGTCACGGCCGTACCGCTTGTGAGATTGATATTCAATCTTACATCAGGAGGGCTACTGTTCGAGGTGGGCTACACCCTCCAAGAAGCCCGAGCTCGGCCCAGTGCAGATTTGGCCCATCGTTTGGAAGGCCAAATACCAAAGGAGTAGATGCACCCTTATCGAGGAGCCGCCGGGTAGTTCAGAGACACATCCGATCTCACCAACTATTGAGGACGGCGGTGAGCTTCCCTAGTGTCAGCATTAAATGGCATTTATGAGCATTTGTGGCAAGTAATGATTGGTGCGTTGAAGATTAGACGAGCTGTGATTATAAAAGAAGAGGCTCACGCAATAAGTAAGCGGAGGAAGAGATTTAATAGCTCGGGCACACTAAAACATAAAAAATTGTAACTGATCTCAGTAATAAAGCACCCAACACTTTTCATTCTCTACTGATTCTCTTATGTTCCTCATCTAATCCTAGCAATATCTAAGGTTGATTTTGTACGTTCTTATCTAATAACTCGAGATCCAACATATATAAATGATGTTTATTGTATTGGTAATTTCTACACGAATTAATTTGACTAAACTACATAAACAATTTGTAACCAGCTAATACCCATATTTTAACAGAAACCAACCAATCCTATATTGTAACAGAATCCGTTTGTCTCACTGTTATAATTACTGACTAGGATGCAACGATATGGATTTGCTAAACTATGGATTTGTTGCATTATTCGTAGGCGTGCCTTGTAAACGAAGTAACAATGCTCAACCATATAGGGTTCGGAAAGGAGTCATTGAAATCGGCGAATGATACGAGATATTATACCAGTACTCCGCCCATGGTTTGTGTCCGGTGAAACAGCACAAATACGTCGCCAAACACCGGTTCACCACCTCGGTTTCCCTGTCTGTTTGCGGGTGGTAGGTAGAACTGTGCGTGCCTTGTGATTGGTATGAGGCGACCCAAAAATTGCACAAGAAACCCAAAAATTGCACAAAAAACCCTTATCGCGTTCCGACACGATTGATTCCGGAATGTCATGAAGCTTGATGACCTTGGAAATGAAACCAGCAGCCACTGACCAAGCCGTGAAAGGGTGTGAGAGCGGTAGGAAGTGGTTGTACTTGCTGAGGCGATCTATCACCACCAAGATTGAGTCATACCGCAACAACTTTGGTAAACCTTTTATAAAGTCCATGCTGATATCGGACTACACTTGACATGGAGTAGGCCAGTTGAACTTAAGGTTGAATACTTGTTCGGCTGGCACACGTTACATTGCTTGACAGATTTGATCACGTCTCATTTCATTCCTTTCCATGTCACCTCCTAAGCCAGCCGCTTATACATCTTTATTTGCCCCTCGTGGTCTCGGATGCAGCTGGAATAATACTGGTCCAGCAGTTTTGGAATGAAGGGAGATCCTGGGGATAAAACTATACGATATTTTTGCACAAAACCCCGTCTTGAAGTGTGTAACATGAATCGATATTCGTTCCATTTTTCACTTCTTGCTTCAGCAGCTTCAATGCCGGGTCTTGCTACACTTGAACCAGCAACTCAGTCTTGTCAAAGGATAGGGGTGCCAACAAAACCAGCTCTATAATCTCCTTGGTTGCACTCTCTGGGAAAAAGCATAAGTTGCGTTATTCTCCTTTCCCGCCTTGTACTTGATAGTGAACTCCAACCGTAACAGCTTGGTAGCCCATTACTGCTGCTCTTTAGTTACGAATCGCTGCTCCAACAAGTGCTTTAAGCTCTTCTGGTCGGTGTGAATAGTCGAAATTTTGACTCGTGAGATAGTGCCAGCATCGTTGAGCAGCTAAGACTATGGCCAGCAGCTCACGTGCATAGACTGATTTGAGTCGCCCTGCTGAAGAAAATCCTTGGCTGAGGTAGGCCACTGGTCGGTTTTGCTGTGACAGAACCGTACCAAACCCATTACCTGTGACATCGGTTTCAATCACGAATGGAAGGCAGAAATCCGGAAGAGCTAAAACCGTTAGAGAAATGATGGCTTTTTCAAGGCGTTAAAGGCCTTTGTTGAATCTGCAGTCCACTTGAAGTTGTTTTTCTTCAACAAATCTGTCAAATGTTTCGCAATGTTCTCATAATTCATGAAAAATGTTCTATAATACCCCGTGAGTCCTAAGAACCCTTGCAATTCCATGATGTTCTTAGGTTCTGGCCAACCACACATCGCTAAGATTTTAGCCGGATCAGCCGATACACAATGTCCAGTGATAATATGGCCCAAGTACGCGATTTGATCATGACCAAATTAAAAGCACACTTCTTCCTGTTTGCATAGAATTGATGTCGCTCCAATGTCATCAACACCAATCCAAATGTTGCTTGTTGATAGGGTTTTAAATTTTAATCCCTAATACAACTCAAAGTGTAGAGCAAAACGAGTAGCAATTGGGTCTCGAATCTTCAGGAAAGTAAGAATAACACACTACCAATACATGAAACATTTAAATCTAGGTACTAATTGGGTTTTTGATTGATTGTCTAATAATCTAATTGCAAATAAAATAAAGACGAGTTAACTTCAATAAAGAAGATATATGAAAAATGAGAAAGACATTCGATTCGGAGCAATTTTCCTTTGACTAACGATTTTACAGGTTCGATTAAATAAATCTCTAAAACTCATAACACTATCATGTAGACTGATCCACTATCGTTATAACAGCCCATCCACCAGTCTATATACGACAAGTCTTTTGCACATCAATCTATCGTCTAGTGATAATTGACTTCGAGTCTAATGTATTTCACCTTTTGCCTTAGATATCAATTCTCATTGGCTAAGATGCAATAAGAATGTTCAAGCTTACCTACACGTTATGTCTACACTTATCAAGAGCAAAACATCATCGATTTAAACATCGATTAGCTACTTCAATATCTAGCATTATGCACACCGTAAACATCACGGATTTTTCAGCTAATCTACCCAAACAACCCTAAGGCACCATCACATTCACCTAATCTACCTTACCCATGATCTATACAGAAAAACTACTCAAACATATTCAAATAAATAGCAAGCACAATGATATCAAAGCAATGAAGCTCAAAAGAAGAGATTAGGTAAAGAAATCCTTCACTAGAAATCAAGAGTACAAGAACAAAGGTTGAAAGCAATCTATACTCTTTCTCTCAAAACGGCCAAAGCAAAAAGGTAAAAGAAAACTTGAATAAAATTTTCGTTAAAACTGTTAAAGAAGGGTTTATATATGATAACCATGCTTTTTATATTGTTTTACCATACATTTCGCCATATTTTTCATGTCTTCATTAGCATTTTAAGCATTCTATCCGCCCATTTACAATCATTGGCATTTGGCATTGCATTATATACGTTAGTTCATGCATTTCTGCACCTTGCATATCTTCTCGATGTTTTCAGGTACACCGAGAAGTTAGACGGAATCAAGCACGGAAAAATGGCTAAAGAGTCTCCTAGAGGGCACGAGATCGGCCATCCAGCCGATCTTGGCAGGCTGATTACAGCTGACCAGGATCTGTTGCCCATGCGATCGGCCATCCGGCTGATCGCCCATGCCCGATCGTGCATCACCCAGCCAGATCTGCCAAGCCATCCAGCCCGATCTTCTAGACATGTCGTGCACCTGCCGAGACCTGCCGAGACCTGCCGAGACCTGCTGATCTCGAGCCACACACCTGCCTAGACCTGCCCAGACCTCCCTCACACAAGCCGACATTCTTCCCACCATGAGATTGACCATCAGGCCGATCTCAAACCTACAAACTGCCCACCATGAGATCAACTGTCAGGGTGATCTTAGTCTGGAAAAACTCAAACCTACTCACTGCCTATCACAAGATCGGCCATTAAGCCGATCTCGAGCCAACTCGTTGTCCAGCCTAGCCTATCTCAAACCTACTCACTACCCATCACGAGATCGGCCATCAGGCCGATCTCAGCCTGGCTTATATGATGAGGTCATAGGCCAAACTCCCGGCCAACTGACTGGCCCGGCTGTCCTAAAGAACACAAAAGCGGCCAAATACGCGCAAAAGGATACATGGGTGTATTTTCATGAATTTAAGCCTAACATAGAAGCGGCTAACCAAGACCAAACATGGCCTATAATCCAGACTCACTGGGGACACGCAGTGACATGTAGCTCACCTAAACCATGCCATATCAAGTCATGCACCATTTATCAAGTTGGAATTGCCAAAACTTACCATATTTCAAACTTTCCTTATATGAAAGTCTCCAAACATTTCTTTGGTGACCAGGAGACTTTTTGGTACTTTTAGAAACCCAAACACGCCTTGGACCAGGCGGGTCCATCCGTGCCTTCAAATGAATCCATTGGAGCTGTTTATGGCAAGTAAGATGACCAATACATTTAATCACTTGCAAAACAAAACATGGCATCTAGAAGAGATTATTAATGCCTTAAGGAAGACAAAAAACAACCTAGCATGCACCAGCCACCACATGATCAGGCGGATCCCTCTCTCCAAGACTTGACATATATGGACCGAAGTGCACTTAATGTGTTCAGATTGCAACATCTCTATTCCTTGCAACTTGGGCAGATGTTAAACACTTTCCAAAGCATCCACGATGTACCTCGACATCTTACATTCGTCCCCAATCTTTCATGATACAAGAATATACACTTTCCATGTGTGCCAAACAACACATTAATGGCCAATGGCCATATACCTTAAATGTACGATTTTCTTTTCTCTTTTTTAGGTTTAGCACCGTTGCTATGAGAACTATAAGCTCATCACAACCTCATTGTAAAGATAGATCATCATTGAAAAAAAATTTGAATACAAAGTATATTCTTCAAAGCTTTGTCTTTGATCTTGTTATTGTTCTTTAAAACTTAAGTGTGTGATTCACTTCCTTTCTATTGAAGCCATGGCCATGTTAGTTTGAGAGATTAAACTCCCTTGGTTCACCTTTGATCGTGTGATTCGATCAAAACCCTCTCTTTTTAGTTCCCTTGCTCGCTTAAGCCAAGATAGATTCTCGGTCTTGCGAGTCACGGCCGTACCATTTGTGAGATTGTTACTCAATCTTACATCACTGCCCATGACCAGATCGGCCATCAGGCCGATCTCAGCCTGGCTGATATCAAACCTACTCACTAACCATCGCGAGATCGGCCATCAAGCCGATCCAGCCTTGTGGATCTCGAGCCAACTCCCTGTCCAGCCTGGCCGATCTCAAACCTACTCACTATCTGATACAAGCCTTGATTCAAGGCTTATATGCGCATGGGCTGCTTGGAGAAGTTTAGGTGAGAAACTCGACCTTAGGCTTCTTGGATAGGGGTTTTGGGTTGGTATTCGATGAAAGGGTGAAGTGAACCACACGAGGGGTGATGAACCTCGTTATAAATCACAAACTTAGAGCTAGGAGGGCTGGTCTCAACTAGGTTCTAAGCGCATAAGCTTCTTTGAGAGAAAAACTTGTAAAGAGAAAATTCGCACTTTATTAATATCCAAAAGGTTGTCGAATTACAATGCTGGAAGGAGCCTTATTAATATGCTCGACAGCTTGACCTTCTAGGGTCGACTCAAATAAAGAAAAGGAAAGTTTACAAAGTGCACAAATGGAAAAGATACAAAAGTGCATAACCAAAAAAGGACCTATTCCTAAAATGTCTTTGACTCAAAAATGTAAACAACCTAGATCCTACCCTGCAAAACAGAAAGAGGCATATATTCGAATTGAAACTTACCTTTACCTCATGGCCAAGAAATGGAAGGTGGCCGTCCTTGTGGCATGCACGCGCCTTGCTCCTAGTCTTCGACTTGGAGTAGGGTTAGGAATCTTTGGGCCCTGACCTCTCTTGCCACTAAAGCCCAAGTCTCTGAAGTCCCTTGCATTGTTGAGAAGCCTTTGGACTTTTCTTTGCACTTCTGGCCCATTGTCCTTAGTCGATCTTCTTCTAGGAGCTTGTCGACATATAAGCTGAACTTGTGGAAGAGAGCTCTTGATCTGCTCCTTGTCATTGCTCCTGGTGGCACTACTGGTGTGGAGACTTCCTCTAGATGCATGTCATGAAGCTGGTAGCTTATCTTGTCCGAGTTTCCTTGGGTAGAAGTTGAAATGCTCTTGCAATCGGCTGGATCGGCTGTACCGGCTGGACTGTGCGAGGTCCTGGCCGGAATGCCTTCAGGACCGGCCAAGTTGATCCCGGCGTCGGTGGCATGACCAAGGGGACCGGCGGTGTCATCCACGTCGCCACCAAGTGTGCCGGAAGCTTGGGCCTCTCCGCTGGCAATGCTGATTGGTCTGGTCCTATTGGTCGAGGGTCCGGCGGTACTGCTTGGGCCGGCAGACGTGCCAAATGGCCTGATACAAGCCTCAATTCAAGGCTTATATGCGCGTGGGCTGTTTGGAGAGGGTTAGTGAGAAACTCGACCTTAGACTTCATGGATAGGGGTTTTTTGGTTGGTATTTGATGGACGGGTGAAGTGAACCACACGAGGGGTGATGCACCTCGTGATAAATCACAAACCTAGAGCTAGGAGGGCTAGTCTCAACTAGCTTATAAGCGCACAAGATTCTTGAGAGAAAACTTGTAAGAAAATTCGATCTTTATTAATTAGCAAAAAGGTTGTCGAACTACAATGCTGGAAGGAGCCTTATTAATATGCTCGACAGCTTGACCTTCTAGGGTCGACTCAAATAAGAAAAGGAAAATTTACAAAAGTGCACAAAAGGAAAAGATACAAAAGTGTATAATCGAAAAGGACCTATTCCTAAAATGTCTTTGACTCAATAAATGTAAATATTCTAGATCCTACCCTGCAAAACAGAAAGAGGCAAATATTCTTATTGAAAACTTACCTTACTTACCTCACGGCCAAGAAATGGAAGGTGGCCGTCCTTGTGGCATGCACGCGCCTTGCTCCTAGTCTTCGACTTGGAGTAGGGTTAGGAATCTTTGGGCCCTGACCTCTCTTGCCACTAAAGCCCAAGTCTCTGATGTCCCTTGTGTTGTTGAGAAGCCTTTGGACTCTTCTTTGCACTTCTGGCCCATTGCCCTTAGTTGATCTTCCTCTAGGAGCTTGTCGACCCATAAGCTGAACTTGTGGAAGAGTGCTCTTGATCTGCTCCTTGTCATTGCTCCTGGTGGCACTACTGGTGTGGAGACTTCCTCTAGATGCATGTCCTGAAGCTGGTAGCTTATCTGGTCCGATTTTCCTTGTGTAGAAGTAGAAATGCTCGTGCACTCGGCTGGATCGGCTTTACCAGCTGGACTGTGCGAGGTACTGGCCGGAATGCCTTCAGGACCGGCCAAGTTGATCGCGGAGTTGGTGGCATCACCAAGGGGACCGGCGGTGTGATCCACGTCACCACCAAGTGTGCCGGAAGCTTGGGTCTCTCCGCCGGCAATGCTGGTCGGTCTAGTTCTATTGGTCGAGGGTCCGGTGGTACCGCTTGGGCCAGCAGACGTGCGAGATGGCCCAGCTATCTCGGGAAAGCTTCCTGGTCGGCCAGTCTGGTCTCCTGGCTGGATGTACGACCTGATGTCCTCATCATGGCCCGGCTGTCTTGGGCAAGCTTCCTGGTCGGCCAGTCTGGTCTCCTGGCTGGACATACGACCTGATGTCCTCATCATCCCCTCCCTCTTCAGTAGATTTTGACCTCAAAACTGGTTCATCTACATGGAAAGGGTCTAAGTCAGTTACGTTGAACGTGTTGGACACATTAAACTCACCTGGGAGCTCGATCCGGTAGGCGTTGTTGTTGATCCTCTCCAGCACTCTAAATGGTCCATCTCTTCTTGGTGCTAGCTTTGAACTCCATAGGTTGGGGAACCTCTCGTGCCATAGGTGTAGCCACACCCAATCGCCTTGTTGAAAGATTACCTCCTTTCTTCCTTTGTTGGCATGAGTCACATACTATCTGGTCCTCTTCTCCAAGTTTTCTGCTACTTTCTGGTGTAACTTCCTTATGAACTCTGCCTTGGATGCTCCATTGAGGTTGGTCATCTCTGCTGGTGGCAGTGGCGTTTGCTCCAATGGGGTGAGAGGGTTGAAACCGTATACTACTTCAAATGGTGTCTTCTTGGTTGCTGAGTGCATGGCTCGGTTGTAAGCGAACTCTATGAATGGCAGGCACTCCACCCAAGTCTTGAGGTTCTTCCCTAGTTTAGTCCTCAGAAGAGTTGATAGTGTCCTGTTGAAAACTTCAGTTTGGCCATTGGTTTGAGGATGGCAGGTGGTAGAGAAGAGTAGCTTCGTGCCTAACTTCCTCCAAAGGGTCCTCCAGAAATGGCTGAGGAATTTGGTGTCCCTGTCTGATACGATGGTCATTGGCACTCCATGAAGCCGTACTATCTCCCTGAGGAACAGCTCAGCTGTTTGCGTGGCATCATTGACATTGGCACATGGAATGAAGTGTACCATCCTGGAGAATCTGTCCACCACTACAAAGATTGCATCTTTGTGGTTGATCTTGGGCAGGCCTAGAACAAAGTCCATTGATATATCCACCCATGGATGCGTTGGTATGGGCAGTGGGAGATACAACCCGTGAGGTTGCACTCGGGACTTTGCCTTCTTGCAAGTGATGCACCTTGCACAATGAGCTTCTACTGTCCTCTTGATGTGTGGCCAGTAGAAGTGCTCCTTGACCACTGCTAGAGTCTTGCCGACACCAAAGTGGCCCATGAGTCCTCCTCCATGAGCCACATAAGCTCCCTTAATGATCTTTGTGGTATGCATAGCCTTCTCTCTCGGAACAAGAATCCATCATGGATGTAAAACTTGCCATGACTCCCTGTGCCACACTCCTTGTAGCTCTCAGCAAAGTCAGGATCATCCTTGTATAGGTCCTTGATGTGCTTGAATCCTAGGACCTTTGTCTCCATGGTGGATATCAAGGCAAACCTCCTTGATAGTGCATCGGCTACCACATTATCTTTGCCCTTCTTGTACTTGATGACGTACAGGAAGGTCTCTATGAACTCCATCCACCTGGCATGTCTCCTCTTGAGATTGGTTTGCCCTCTGAGGTGTTTGAGAGTCTCGTGATCAGTGTGGATCACAAACTCCTTGGACAGCAATTAATGCTGCCAAGTCTCCAATGCTCGGACAAGGGCATAAAGCTCCTTTTCATAAGTGGGGTAGTTCAGTGAGGCACCACCAAGCTTCTCACTGAAGTATGCCACTGGTCTCCCTCCTTGGGTTAGCACTGCTCCTATGCCTATTCCAGAGGCATCACACTCCACTTCAAACGTCTAGTTGAAGTCGGGCAGGACTAGCACTGGTGCATGTGTAAGGCTATCCTTCAAGGCCTGGAATGCCTTCTCCTGAGCTTCTCCCCAGCTGAATCCCACGTTCTTCTTCACTACTGCCATCAATGGTGAGGCAATACTGCTGAAGTTGGGCACAAATCTCCTGTAGAAGCTGGCCAGTCTGTGGAAGCTCCTCACTTGGCTGATGTTGCTTGGTGTTGGCCATTCTTGTATGGCTCGAATCTTCTCTTCATCAACCTGTAGACCCTGTGAACTTACAACAAAACCTAAATAGACAAGTTTATCAGTACCAAAGATGCACTTCTTGAGATTGGCATAAAGCTCTTTTTGTCGAAGTGTTTTAAGTACCATCTCAAGATGTGTGAGGTGTTCCCGTAGGCACTTACTATAAACTAATATATCATCAAAGTAAACCACTACAAACTTACTGATGTACACCCTAAGAACTTGGTTCATAAGGTGCATGAAGGTGCTTGGGGCATTAGTCAAGCCGAATGGCATGACTGTCCACTCGTAGAGCCCTTGCTTTGTCTTGAAAGCAGTCTTTCATTCATCACCTTCCTTCATCCTGACCTGGTGGTATCCACTCTTGAGGTCTATCTTGAAGAATACCATGGCTCCACTCAGCTCGTCTAGCATGTCATCCAGCCGTGGTATCGGATGCCGGTACTTGACTGTGTTGTTGTTGATTGCTCCGGCAGTCCACGCACATTCGCCAAGTCCCATCCTTCTTGGGCACTAGTAGCACTGGTACGGCACATGGACTGGGGCTCTCTCGAACATAGCCTTTCTCCAGGAGCTCCTTGACTTGCTTCTCAAGCTCCATGGACTCCTCTGGACTCATCCAGTAGGCTGGCCGGTTGGGCAGGGCTACTCCGGGCACTAGGTCGATCTGGTGTTCTATGCCACGTAAAGGAGGCAAGCCTGCTGGTATCTTCTCTGGAAACACATCCTGGAACTTATTGAGGAGAGTTGCTACTTCAGGAAGTAGCTCTACCTGTTTTTTTTCTACATTCAACACTTCTTTGAAAACCATTAGTAGCATTAGATCCTTCGAGGCTAAAGCTCTCCGGACATGACTCGGTTGAATAAGAAAGTTAGATTTAATGAGCTTCATTTCCTTACTCATTTGCTGTTGAAGCTCATGTACCTGGGCAGGTGTAAGAAGAGCTAGGCTGACCTTTCTCTTGTCATGCACGAAAGTGTATAGATTGGTTCGGCCATCATGCCTGGTCTCCTTGTCAAACTGCCATGGCCTCCTAGCAGAAGATGGCCAGCTTGCATGGGCACCACGTCGCATACGACTTGGTCTTGGTACTTGCCCACACTGAATGGCACAGTGACTTCCTGATGAGGACATCAGGTCGTACATCCAGCCAGGAGACCAGACTGGCCGACCAGGAAGCTTGCCCGAGACAGCAGGACCATCTGGCGCGCCTGCCGGACCAGACAGTACCGCCGGACCCTCGACCTATAGGACCAGACCGGTCAACATCGCCGGCGGAGAGGCCCAAGCTTCCGGCACACTTGGTGGGGACGTGAATGACACCGTCGGTCCCTCTGATGACACCGCCGACTCCGGGATCAACTTGGCCGGTCCTGAAGTCATTCCGGCCAGTACCGCGCACAATCCAGCTGGTACAGGCCATCCAGCCGAGTACACGCACACTTCCACTTCTACACAAGAGGACTCGGACCAAATGAGCTACCAGCTCCAGGACATGCACTTAGAGGAAGTATCTACACCAGTGGTACCTCCAGGAGCAATGACAAGAAGCAGATCAAGAGCACTCTTCCACAAATTCAGCTTATGGGTCGACAAGCTTCTAGAGGAAGAGCAGCTAAGGACAATGGGCCAGAAGAGCAAATTAGAGTCCAAAGGCTTCTCAACAACACAAGGAACATCAGAGACTTGGGCTTTAGTGGCAAGAGAGGTCAGGGCCCAAAGATATTTAACCTACTCCAAGTCGAAGACTAGGAGCAAGGCGCGTGCATGCCACAAGGACGGCCACCTTCCATTTCTTGGCCGTGAGGTGAGTTAAGGTAAGTTTACATTAGAATATATGCCTCTTTCTGTTTTGCAGGGTAGGATCTAGTTGCTTTACATTTTTGAGTCAAGAACATTTTAGGAATAGGTCCTTTTTCGGTTATGCACTTTTGTATCTTTTCCTTTTGTGCACTTTTGTAAATTTTCCTTTTCTTTATTTGAGTCGACCCTAGAAGGTCAAGCTGTCGAGCATATTAATAAGGCTCCTTCCAGCATTGTAGTTTGACAACCTTTTTGATTATTAATAAAGTAGAACTTTTTCCCTACGAGCTTTCTCTCAAGAGAGACTTGTGCGCTTAGAACCTAGTTGAGACCAGCCCTCCTAGCTCTAAGTTTGTGATTTATCACGAGGTTCATCACCCCTCGTGTGGTTCACTTCACCCTTCCATCGTTTACCAACCAGAAAACCCCTATCCAGAAGCCTAAGGTTGAGTTTCTCACCTAATCTTCTACAAACAGCCCACGCGCATACATCCTTGAATCAAGGCTTGTATCACTTCCTCATGGATTTTGAGCTCCACTTTGTCATCGAGCCATCTCAGTCTATATGGTGGAGGATGCCTTGTCTTCTCTAGACCTAGCTTATTAACCATATATGCACTAGCAACGTTAGTGCAAGAACCACCATCTATGATGAGATTACATACCTTGCCCTTGATGGTGCAACGGCTGTGGAAGATGTTCTCCCTTTGGATGGTCTCTGAAGGATCCACCATTGCACTGAGGATGCGTCTAGTGACCAGCACTTCACCCACATCAGGGCACTCAATGTCACTGTATCCTTCTTCTGGTTCATAGTCCTCTTCATATTGGGACTCATATTCTCCAGCCTCCGTAATCAGCATGACCCGGTTGTTTGGGCACTCCCTTGAGATGTGTCCATGACCCCTACACTTGAAACAAGTGATGTCACATGATCTTTGAGGGTTAGAAGACTTACTAGGCTCTCTCTGGTCACGGGTGGGTTCAGGAGGCTTGCTCTTGAACCTTGACTCGATCTCTATGCTCTTGCCTTTGTCTACGGGCTTGGGAATATTTCTTGGTGCCCAAGGCGTCTTAGGCTTGCTGCGGATGTCTTGGCTCTTACGTTTGATGTGCTGCTCAGCCTGGACAGATAGGTGGAACAAGTCTTTGAACTCATTGTAGATTTGCCTTTCCACCTTGCGGCTGACTCTTTCTTGGAGTCCATCCAAGAATTGTGCCATCAATGCTTCTTCATCATCGTTGAGTTCCAGCCTGTTCCTTAGCTTCTCGAACTCTTCATAGTACTCCTCTACTGATCTGGTACCCTGCTTAAGAGTACGAAAACGACGTTGCAAGTCCCTATGAAAGTAAGGTGGAACAAACCTTTGTCGCATGACATCTTTCATGTCGACTCATGAGTCTATGGGCCTCATTCTTTTCCTCCTTCTGTCAGATACCTCACGATCCCACTAGATGAGGGCATTTTCCGTGAGTTATGCTACTGCCATTGAGACACTCCTAGGCCCTGGCTGGTTGTAATGATCAAAGATATGATCCATTCTTCTCTCCCAATCGAGGTAAGCCTCGGGGTCTACTTTTCCTGCAAAACTTGGAGGAGTTAGCTTAACATCAGGATGAGTTACCTTGTTGTACGCGTGTTCATCCCCATCCTCATGATGTCTAGGAGGCATCCTCGGTCTCTGGTGAAGACCATATGGCTCGAAGCCATCATCTTCTGCCTCTGGTTCCCGTGGAGGTCTTCTCGGCCTATGGTGATAGTTATGAGGTTGTGTGTCCTCATCTCCATCTGGCTGGGGCTCCTCCTGTTCGTGCTGTGTCCTAAGGTGCTCAGGACCCTCAGGAAGGTCTTGATCAGCTCTCACGTGTCTTATGGCCTGGAATCTCACAGGCCTCTCAACGCACTCCAATCTCTCGCCTATGGATGCGAGTTGCGTTTGGAGGGTGGTGAACATGGCCATCATGGCTTCGGTTGCTTCTCTATTTTCTTCTACCATTGCGTACTACAAAGATAGAAGACAAGTTATGCTACTCCTAAATTATTATGAGGATTTTCTTTTATAAGGAGGATTCGAAAAAGTGCAAAAAGGAAAAAAATCTAAGAATTGGAAATTCGAAAATATGAAGATTTGAATAAAAAGGAAACTTTCTTGACAACTATTGCTAGCTGTCCAATTCGAATCCTTTTGCTATTTTTCCTATTTTCTTTTTCTTTTCTTTTTAATTTAACTTAAATTTAATGGAAATATTATTCTAACAAAAAGGAAAGTCGAAAATAGCAATGCAAGAATGATTCTAGAACCTAGTGATGCACGTAGGAACTAGATGCACTCGGTATGAACTTAGATGTTATTTTTTTTATTTTCTTGAATGAAACTTAAACTAATGCAAGAACAAGAAACAAGACAAGTTAGAGGATAGAAAAACCTGGTTTAGGAGCTTTAAGCTCTGACACCAAAATAATAAAAGCCTCGATTCAAGGCTTATATGCGCGTGGGCTGCTTGGAGAAGTTTAGGTGAGAAACTCGACCTTAGGCTTCTTGGATAGGGGTTTTGGGTTGGTATTCGATGGAAGGATGAAGTGAACCACACGAGGGGTGATGAACCTCGTGATAAATCACAAACTTAGAGCTAGGAGGGCTGGTCTGGACTAGGTTCTAAGCGCACAAGCTTCTTTGAGAGAAAAACTTGTGAAGAGAAAATTCGCACTTTATTAATATCAAAAAGGTTGTCGAACTACAATGCTGGAAGGAGCCTTTTTATTAATATGCTCAATAGCTTGACCTTCTAGGGTCGACTCAAATAAAGAAAAGGAAAGTTTACAAAGTGCACAAATGGAAAAGATACAAAAGTGCATAACCGAAAAAGGACCTATTCCTAAAATGTCTTTGACTCAAAAATGTAAACAACCTAGATCCTACCCTGCAAAACAAAAAGAGGCATGTATTCGAATTGAAACTTACCTTACTTATCTCACGGCCAAGAAATGGAAGGTGGTCGTCCTTGTGGCATGCACGCACCTTGCTCCTAGTGTTCGACTTGGAGTAGGGTTAGGAATCTTTGGGCCCTGACCTCTCTTGCCACTAAAGCCCAAGTCTTTGAAGTCCCTTGCATTGTTGAGAAGCCTTTGGACTCTTGTTTGCACTTCTGGCCCATTGTCCTTAGTCGATCTTCTTCTAGGAGGTTGTCGAGCCATAAGCTGAACTTGTGGAAGAGTGCTCTTGATCTGCTCCTTGTCATTGCTCCTGATGGCACTACTGGTGTGGAGACTTCCTCTAGATGCATGTCCTGAAGCTGGTAGCTTATCTGGTCCGAGTTTCTTTGTGTAGATGTTGAAATGCTCGTGGATTGGCTGTACCGGCTAGACTGTGCGAGGTACTGGCCGGAATGCCTTCAGGACCGGCCAAGTTGATCCCGGAGTCGGCGGCATCACCAAGGGGACCGGCGATGTCATCCACGTCGCCACCAAGTGTGCCGGAAGCTTGGGCCTCTCCGTCGGCAATGCTGATCGGTCTGGTCCTATTGGTCGAGGGTCCGACAGTACTGCTTGGGCCAGCAGCGTGCCAAATGGCCTGGCTGTCTCAGGCAAGCTTCCTGGTCGGCCAGTCTGGTCTCCTGGCTGGACATACGACATGATGTCCTCATCACTATCTATCATGAGATCGGCCATCAGGACGATCTTAGCCTTGCCGATGTCAAACCAATTGAACCAACTCCCCGCCCAACCATCAGGCCAATTTCATGTGGCCAATCTCAAGCCAACACCTCTGCCTATCACCAGATCGACCATGAGGTCAATCTCACCATAGCTGATGTCAAGCTAACCTGAGCTAACTCCCTGTCCAGCCTAGACGATGCCAAGCTAATTCAAGAAAACTCACTTCAAATCACGAGATTGGCCATCAGGCTGATCTCATGTGGCCGATCTCAGGCCAACACCCTTGTCCATCACCAGATCGGCCATGAGGCCAATCTCACCATGGGCGATCTCAGGCCAACTCAAGACAACCTGCAAGATTTCACTACCGATCAGGAGATCGACCATATGGCCAATCTCATGTGGCCAATCTCGGGCCAACCCAAGCCCAAAATGTCTTAAACCTATTTCTAATTAACCGGTTTGTCCTAAGATTAAACTTAATCATTAAGGATACTATATAAACCCCTTTTAAATAATTTTAATCTAAGTTTTATTCAAGTTTCTTTTAATTTATTGCTCGGACCATTTTTAGAGAGAGGGGAGATTGCTTTCAAGCTTTGTTCTTGTACTCTTGGTTTCTAGTGAAAGATTTATATACTCTATCTCTTATCTTATGTTTCATTGCTTTTACTTCTTTATGCTTACTTTTTTATTGAATATGTTTGAGTAGTTTTCTGTATTGATCGTGGGTAAGGTAGATTAAGGGAATCTGATATTTACTTAGGGTTTTTTTAGGTAGATTAGATTACAAATCTCTGATTTTTATGGTTTGTTTAATGTTAGGGAGTGAAGTAGTTAATCAATGCTTAGATCGATAATGTTTTGCTCCTGATAAGTGTAGACAGAACGTATAGGTAGGCCTAAACATCGTTATTGCATCTTACCCAATGAGAGTTGATGTGATACAAGCCTTGATTCAAGGATGTATGCGCGTGGGCTGTTTGTAGAAGATTAGGTGAGAAACTCAACCTTAGGCTTCTGGATAGGGGTTTTCTGGTTGGTAAACGGTGGAAGGGTGAAGTGAACCACACGAGGGGTGATGAACCTCGTGATAAATCACAAACTTAGAGCTAGGAGGGCTGGTCTGGACTAGGTTCTAAGCGCACAAGCTTCTTTGAGAGAAAAACTTGTGAAGAGAAAATTCGCACTTTATTAATATCAAAAAGGTTGTCGAACTACAATGCTGGAAGGAGCCTTTTTATTAATATGCTCAATAGCTTGACCTTCTAGGGTCGACTCAAATAAAGAAAAGGAATGTTTACAAAGTGCACAAATGGAAAAGATACAAAAGTGCATAACCGAAAAAGGACCTATTCCTAAAATGTCTTTGACTCAAAAATGTAAACAACCTAGATCCTACCCTGCAAAACAAAAAGAGGCATGTATTCGAATTGAAACTTACCTTACTTATCTCACGGCCAAGAAATGGAAGGTGGTCGTCCTTGTGGCATGCACGCACCTTGCTCCTAGTGTTCGACTTGGAGTAGGGTTAGGAATCTTTGGGCCCTGACCTCTCTTGCCACTAAAGCCCAAGTCTCTGATGTTCCTTGTGTTGTTGAGAAGCCTTTGGACTCTAATTTGCTCTTCTGGCCCATTGTCCTTAGCTGCTCTTCCTCTAGAAGCTTGTCGACCCATAAGCTGAATTTGTGGAAGAGTGCTCTTGATCTGCTTCTTGTCATTGCTCCTGGAGGTACCACTGGTGTAGATACTTCCTCTAAGTGCATGTCCTGGAGCTGGTAGCTCATTTGGTCCGAGTCCTCTTGTGTAGAAGTGGAAGTGTGCGTGTACTCGGCTGGATGGCCTACTGGCCGGAATGACTTCAGGACCGGCCAAGTTGATCCCGGAGTCGGCGGTGTCATCAGGGGGACCGGCGGTGTCATTCACGTCCCCACCAAGTGTGCCGGAAGCTTGGGCCTCTCCCCCGCGATGTTGGCCGGTCTGGTCCTATAGGTCGAGGGTCCGCGGTACTGTCTGGTCCGGCAGGCGCCAGATGGTCCTGCTGTCTCGGGCAAGCTTCCTGGTCGGCCAGTCTGGTCTCCTGGCTGGATGTACGACCTGATGTCCTCATCATTCCCTCCCTCTTCAGTAGGTTTTGTCCTCAAAACTGGATCATCTGCATGGAAAGGGGCCAAGTCAGTAACATTGAACGTATTGGACACATTAAACTCACCTGGAAGCTCGATCCGTAGGCGTTGTTGTTGATCCTCTCGAGCACTCTGAATGGTCCATCTCCTCTTGGTGCTAGCTTGGAACTCCTTAGGTTTGGGAACCTCTCCTGCCGTAGGTGTAGCCACACCCAATCGCCTGGTTGAAAGATCACCTCCTTTCTTCCTTTGTTGGCATGAGTCACGTACTGTCCGGTCCTCTTCTCCAAGTTTCTGCTACCTTCTGGTGTAACCTCCTTATGAACTCTGCTTTGGATGCTCCGTTGAGGTTGGTCATCTCAGCTGGTGGCAGTGGTGTTTGCTCCAATGGGGTGAGAGGGTTGAAGCCGTATACCACTTCAAATGGTGTCTTCTTGGTTGCTGAGTGCACGGCTCGGTTGTAGGCGAACTCAATGAATGGCAGGCACTCCACCCAAGTCTTTAGGTTCTTCCCTAGTGTAGTTCTGAGAAGAGTTGATAGTGTCCTGTTGACAACTTCAGTTTGGCCATCGGTTTGAGGATGGCAAGTGGTTGAGAAGAGTAGCTTCGTGCCTAGCTTTCTCCAAAGGGTCCTCCAGAAATGGCTGAGGAACTTGGTGTCCCTATCTGATACGATGGTCCTTGGCACTCCATGAAGCCGTACTATCTCCCTGAAGAACAGCTCAGCTGTTTGTGTGGCATCATTGACATTGGCACATGGGATGAAGTGTGCCATCTTGGAGAATCTGTCCACCACTACAAAGATTGCATCTTTGTGGTTGATCTTGGGCAGACCTAGAACAAAATCCATCGAGATGTCCACCCATGGATGTGTTGGTATGGGCAGTGGGAGATACAACCCGTGAGGTTGCACTCTGGACTTTGCCTTCTTGCAAGTGGTGCATCTTGCACAATGTGCTTCTACTGTCCTCTTGATGTGTGGCCAGTAGAAGTGCTCCTTGACCACTGCTACAGTCTTGTCGACACCAAAGTGGCCCATGAGTCCTCCTCCATGAGCTTCTCGGATGATAAGCTTCCTTAGTGATCCTTGTGGTATGCACAGCCTTCTTTCTCGGAACAAGAATCCTCATGGATGTAGGATTTGCCATGACTCCCTGTGCTACACTCCTTGTAGCTCTCAGCAAGGTCAGGATCATCCTTGTATAGATCCTTGATGTGCTCGAATCCTAGGACCTTTGCCTCCATGGTTGATATCAAGGCAAACCTCCTTGATAGTGCATCGGCTACCACATTGTCTTTGCCCTTCTTGTACTTGATGATGTACGGAAGGTCTCTATGAACTCCATCCACCTGGCATGTCTCCTCTTGAGATTGGTTTGCCCTCTGAGGTGTTTGAGAGTCTCGTGATCAGTGTGGATCACAAACTCCTTGGACAGCAAGTAATGCTGCCAAGTCTCCAATGCTCGGACAAGGGCATAGAGCTCCTTGTCATAAGTGGGGTAGTTCAGTGAGGCACCACCTAGCTTCTCACTGAAGTATGCCACTGGTCTCCCTCCTTGGGTTAGCACTGCTCCTATGCCTATTCCAGAGGCATCACACTCCACTTCAAACGCCTTGTTGAAGTCGGGAAGGACTAGCACTGGTGCGTGTAAGGCTGTCCTTCAAGGCCTGGAATGCCTTCTCCTGAGCTTCTCCCCAGCTGAATCCCACGTTCTTCTTCACTACTGCCGTCAGTGGTGAGGCAATACTGCTGAAGTTGGGCACGAATCTCCTATAGAAGCTGGCCAGTCCGTGGAAGCTCCTTACTTGGCTGATGTTTCCTGGTGTTGGCCATTCTTGTATGGCTCGAATCTTCTCCTCATCAACCTGTAGGCCCTGTGAACTCACAACAAAACCTAAAAAGACAAGCTTATCAGTACAAAGGTGCACTTCTTGAGATTGGCATAAAGCTCTTCTTGTCGAAGGGTTTTAAGGACCATCTCAAGATGTGTGAGGTGTTCCGAGGCACTTACTATAAACAAGTATGTCATCAAAGTAAACAACTACAAACTTACTGATGTACGCCCTAAGAACTTGGTTCATAAGGCATGAAGGTGCTTGGGGCATTAGTCAAGCCGAATGGCATGACTGTCCACTCGTAGAGCCCTTGCTTTGTCTTGAAAGCAGTCTTCCACTCATCACCTTCCTTCATCCTGACCTGGTGGTATCCACTCTTGGGGTCTATCTTGGAGAAGACCGTGGCTCCACTCAGCTCATCTAGCATGTCATCCAGCCGTGGTATCGGATGCCAGTACTTGACTGTGATGTTGTTGATTGCTCGGTAGTCCACGCACATTCGCCAAATCCCATCCTTCTTGGGCACTAGCAGCACTGGTACGGTACATGGACTGAGGCTCTCGAACATATCCTTTCTCCAGGAGCTCCTTGGCTTGCTTCTCAAGCTCCTTGGACTCCTCTGGACTCATCCGTAGGCTGGCCGGTTGGGCAGGGCTGCTCCGGGCACTAGATCAATCTGGTGTTCTATGCCACGTAAAGGAGGCAAGCCTGCTGGTATCTCCTCTGGAAATACATCCTGGAATTTGTTGAGGAGAGTTGCTACTTCAGGAGGTAGCTCTACCTGTCCCTGTTCTATACTCAACACTTCCTTGAAAACCATTAGTAACATTAAGTCCTTCGAGGCTAAAGCTCTCCGGACATGACTAGGTTGAATAAGAAAGTTAGACTTGACAAGTTTCTTTTCCTTACTCATTTGGAGTTGTAGCTCATGTACTTGGGCAGGTGTAAGAGGAGCTAGGCTGACCTTTCTCTTGTCATGCACGAAGGTGTAGAGATTGGTTCTGCCATCATGCCTGGTCTCTTTGTCAAACTGCCATGGTCTTCCTAGTAGAAGATGGCCAGCTTGCATGGGCACCACGTCGCACTTGGTCTTGGTACTTGCCCACACTGAATGGCACAGTGACTTGCTCATGGATCTTGAGCTCCACTTTGTCATCGAGCCATCTCAGTCTATATGGTCGAGGATGCCGTGTCTCTCTAGACCTAGCTTATCAACCATATACGCACTAGCAACGTTAGTGCAAGAACCACCATCTATGATGAGGTTACATACCTTTCCCTTGATGGTGCAACGGCTGTGGAAGATGTTCTCCTTTGGATGGTCTCTGAAGGATCCACCATTGCACTGAGGATACGCCTAGTGACCAGCACTTCCCCACATCAGGGTACTCAATGTCACCATATTCTCCTTCTGGTTCATAGTCCTCTTCATCTTGGGACTCATATTCTCCTGCCTCCGTAATCAGCATGACTCGGTTGTTTGGGCACTCCTTGAGATGTGTCCACGTCCCCTGCACTTGAAACAAGTTATGTCACGTGATCTTTGAGGGTTAGAAGACTTACCAGGCTCTCTCTGGTCACGGGTGGGTTCAGGAGGCTTGCTCTTGAACCTTGACTCGATCTCTACGCTTTTGCCTTTGTCCACGGTCTTAGGCATGTTGCTTGGTGCCCAAGGTGTCTTAGGCTTGCTGCGGATGTCTTGGCTCTTACGTTTGATGTGCTGTTCAGCT
Organism: Pugionium cornutum; assembly: GCA_018901935.1. Classification (NCBI taxonomy): domain Eukaryota; kingdom Viridiplantae; phylum Streptophyta; class Magnoliopsida; order Brassicales; family Brassicaceae; genus Pugionium; species Pugionium cornutum. Next base: position 32,085,303 of record CM032155.1, on the reverse strand, counting down.
TGCACAGATAGGTGGAACAAGTCCTTGAAGTCGTTGTAGATTTGCCTTTCCACCTTGCAGCTGATCCTTTCTTGAGTCCATCCAAGAATTGTGCCATCAATGCTTCTTCATCATCATTGAGCTCCAATCTGTTCCTTAACCTCTCGAACTCTTCATAGTACTCCTCTACTGATCTGGTACCCTGCTTAAGAGTACGAAAACGTCGTTGCAAATCCCTATGAAAGTAAGGTGGAACATACCTTTGTCGCATGAGGTCTTTCATGTCGACCCATGAGTCTACGGGCCTCATTCTCTTCCTCCTTCTGTCAGATACCTCACGATCCCACCAGATGAGGGCATTGTCCGTGAGTTGTGCTACTGCCATTGAGACTCTCCTAGGTCCTGGTTGGTTGTAGTGATCAAAGATATGATCCATTCGCTTCTCCCAATCTAGGTAAGCCTCGGGGTCTACTTTTCCTGCAAAAGTTGGAGGAGTTAGTTTAACATCAGGATGAATTACCCGGTTATAGGTGTGTTCATCTCCATCCTCATGACGTCTAGGAGGCATTCTTGGTCTCTGGTGAAGACCATATGGCTCAAAGCCATCATCTTCTGCCTCTGGTTGCCGTGGAGGTCCTCTCGGCCTATGGTGATAGTTATGAGGTTGCGTGTCCTCATCTCCATCTGGCTGGGGTTCCTCCTGTTCGTGCCGTGTCCTAAGGTACTCAGGACCCTCAGGACGATCTGGCTCAGCTCTCACGTGCCTTATGGCCTGGAATCTTACTGGTCTCTCCACGCGCTCCAACCTCTCGCCTATGGATGCGAGTTGTGTTTGGAGTGTGGTGAACATGGCCATCATGGTTTCAGCTGCGCCTCTATTCTCTTCTCCCATGGTGTGCTACAAAGAAAGAAGATAATTAGGGTGCTCCTAAATTATTAGGAGAGTTTCTTTTTATATGGGATTTGAAAAAAATGCAAAAGGAAAATCCTAAGGAAAGGAAATTCGAAAAAAAGGAAACTTCCTAGACAACTTGTGCTAGCTGTCCAATTCGAATTCTTTAGTATCTTTTCTATTTTCTTTTTCTTTTCTTTTTAATTAGACTTAAAAATAAAGGAAATATGACTTAAACAAAAAGGAAAACGTGTATGCAATGCAAAAAGTGAATCTAAACCCTAGTGATACACGTAGGAGGCTAGATGCACTCGGTTTGGAGTTTGAGGTTATTTTTTTGATTTTTTCTTGAATACGACTTAAACTAATGCAAGAACACAAACAAAACAAGCAAAAGGATAGAAACAACCTGGTTTAGGAGCTTTAAGCTCTGATACCAAAATGATACAAGCCTTGATTCAAGGATGTATGCTGGGCTGTTTGTAGAAGATTAGGTGAGAAACTCAACCTTAGGCTTCTGGATAGGGGTTTTCTGGTTGGTAAACGATGGAAGGGTGAAGTGAACCACACGAGGGGTGATGAACCTCGTGATAAATCACAAACTTAGAGCTAGGAGGGCTGGTCTCAACTAGGTTCTAAGACAAGATTCTTGAGAAAACTTGTAGGAAAAAGTTCTACTTTATTAATAATCAAAAGGTTGTCGAACTACAATGCTGGAAGGAGCCTTATTAATATGCTCGACAGCTTGACCTTCTAGGGTCGACTCAAATAAGAAAAGGAAAGTTTACAAAAGTGCACAAAAGGAAAAGATACAAAAGTGTATAATCAAAAAGGACCTATTCCTAAAATGTTCTTGACTCAAAAATGTAAAGCAACTAGACCCTACCCTGCAAAACAGAAAGAGGCATATATTCGAATTGAAACTTACCTTAACTCACCTCACGGCCAAGAAATGGAAGGTGGCCTTGTGGCATGCACGCGCCTTGCTCCTAGTCTTCGACTTGGAGTAGGGTTAAATATCTTTGGGCCCTGACCTCTCTTGCCACTAAAGCCCAAGTCTCTGATGTTCCTTGTGTTGTTGAGAAGCCTTTGGACTCTAATTTGATCTTCTGGCCCATTGTCCTTAGCTGCTCTTCCTCTAGGAGCTTGTTGACCCATAAGCTGAATTTGTGGAAGAGTGCCCTTGATCTGCTTCTTGTCATTGCTCCTTGAGGTACCACTGGTGTAGATACTTCTTCTAGGTGCATGTCCTGGAGCTGGTAGCTCATTTGGTCCGAGTCCTCTTGTGTGGAAGTGGAAATGCGTGTGTACTCGGCTGGATCGGCTGTACCGGCTGGATTGTGCGCGGTACTGGCCGGGATGCCTTCAGGACCGCCAAGTTGATCCCGGAGTTGGCGGGTGTCATCAGGGACCGGCGGTGTCATCACGTCCCCACCAAGTGTGCCGGAAGCTTGGGCCTCTCCGCCGCAATGTTGACCGGTCTGGTCCTATAGGTCGAGGTCCGGCGGTACTGTCTGGTCCGGCAGGCGCGCCAGATGGTCCTGCTGTCTCGGGCAAGCTTCCTGGTCGGCCAGTCTGGTCTCCTGGCTGGATACGACCTGATGTCCTCATCATTCCCTCCCTCTTCAGTAGGTTTTGTCCTCAAAACTGGTTCATCTGCATGGAAAGGGGCAAGTCAGTAACATTGAACGTATTGGACACATTAAACTCACCTGGGAGCTCGATCCGGTAGGCGTTGTTGTTGATCCTCTCGAGCACTCTGAATGGTCCATCTCCTCTTGGTGCTAGCTTGGAACTCCTTAGGTTTGGGAACCTCTCCTGCCGTAGGTGTAGCCACACCAATCGCCTGGTTGAAAGATCACCTCCTTTCTTCCTTGTTGGCATGAGTCACGTACTGTCCGGTCCTCTTCTCCAAGTTCTCTGCTACCTTCTGGTGTAACCTCCTTATGAACTCTGCTTTGGATGCTCCGTTGAGGTTGGTCATCTCAGCTGGTGGCAGTGGTGTTTGCTCCAATGGGGTGAGAGGGTTGAAGCCGTATACCACTTCAAATGGTGTCTTCTTGGTTGCTGAGTGCACGGCTCGGTTGTAGGCGAACTCAATGAATGGCAGGCACTCCACCCAAGTCTTTAGGTTCTTCCCTAGTGTAGTCTGAGAAGAGTTGATAGTGTCCTGTTGACAACTTCAGTTTGGCCATCGGTTTGAGGATGGCAGGTGGTGAGAAGAGTAGCTTCGTGCCAAAGGGTCCTCCAGAAATGGCTGAGGAACTTGGTGTCCCTGTCTGATACGATGGTCCTTGGCACTCCATGAAGCCGTACTATCTCCCTGAAGAACAGCTCAGCTGTTTGTGTGGCATCATTGACATTGGCACATGGGATGAAGTGTGCCATCTTGGAGAATCTGTCCACCACTACAAAGATTGCATCTTTGTGGTTGATCTTGGGCAGACCTAGAACAAAGTCCATTGAGATGTCCACCCATGGATGTGTGGTATGGGCAGTGGGAGATACAACCCGTGAGGTTGCACTCGGGACTTTGCCTTCTTGCAAGTGATGCATCTTGCACAATGAGCTTCTACTGTCCTCTTGATGTGTGGCCAGTAGAAGTGCTCCTTGACCACTGCTAGAGTCTTGTCGACACCAAAGTGGCCCATGAGTCCTCCTCCATGAGCTTCTCGGATGATAAGCTCCCTTAGTGATCCTTGTGGTATGCACAGCCTTCTTCTCGGAACAAGAATCCCTCATGGATGTAGAATTTGCCATGACTCCTGTGCCACACTCCTTGTAGCTCTCAGCAAAGTCAGGATCATCCTTGTATAGGTCCTTGATGTGCTCGAATCCTAGGACCTTTGCCTCCATGGTTGATATCAAGGCAAACCTCCTTGATAGTGCATCGGCTACCACATTTGCCCTTCTTGTACTTGATGATGTACGGAAGGTCTCTATGAACTCCATCCACCTGGCATGTCTCCTCTTGAGATTGGTTTGCCCTCTGAGGTGTTTGAGAGTCTCGTGATCAGTGTGGATCACAAACTCCTTGGACAGCAAGTAATGCTGCCAAGTCTCCAATGCTCGGACAAGGGCATAAAGCTCCTTGTCATAAGTGGGGTAGTTCAGTGAGGCACCACCTAGCTTCTCACTGAAGTATGCCACTGGTCTCCCTCCTTGGGTTAGCACTGCTCCTATGCCTATTCCAGAGGCATCACACTCCACTTCAAACGTCTTGTTGAAGTCGGGAAGGACTAGCACTGGTGCATGTGTAAGGCTGTCCTTCAAGGCCTGGAATGCCTTCTCCTGAGCTTCTCCCCAGCTGAATCCCACGTTCTTCTTCACTACTGCCGTCAGTGGTGAGGCAATACTGCTGAAGTTGGGCACGAATCTCCTATAGAAGCTGGCCAGTCCGTGGAAGCTCCTCACTTGGCTGATGTTCCTGGTGTTGGCCATTCTTGTATGGCTCGAATCTTCTCTTCATCAACCTGTAGGCCCTGTGAACTTACAACAAAACCTAAAAGACAAGCTTATCAGTACAAAAGGTGCACTTCTTGAGATTGGCATAAAGCTCTTCTTGTCGAAGGGTTTTAAGTACCATCTCAAGATGTGTGAGGTGTTCCGTAGGCACTTACTATAAACTAATATGTCATCAAAGTAAACTACTACAAACTTACTGATGTACGCCCTAAGAACTTGGTTCATAAGGCGCATGAAGGTGCTTGGGGCATTAGTCAAGCCAAATGGCATGACTGTCCACTCGTAGAGCCCTTGCTTTGTCTTGAAAGCAGTCTTCCACTCATCACCTTCCTTCATCTTACCTGGTGGTATCCACTTTTGAGGTCTATCTTGAGAAGACCGTGGCTCCACTCAGCTCATCTAGCATGTCATCCAGTCGTGGTATTGGATGCTACTTGACTGTGATGTTGTTGATTGCTCGGCAGTCCACGCACATTTGCCAAGTCCCATCTTTCTTGGGCACTAGTAGCACTGGTACAGCACATGGACTGAGGCTCTCTCGAACATATCCTTTCTCCAGGAGCTCCTTGACTTGCTTCTCAAGCTCCTTGGACTCCTCTGGACTCATCCGGTAGGCTGGCCGGTTGGGCAGGGCTGCTCCGGGCACTAGATCAATCTGGTGTTCTATGCCACGTAAAGGAGGCAAGCCTGCTGGTATCTCCTCTGGAAATACATCCTGGAACTTGTTGAGGAGAGTTGCTACTTCAGGAGGTAGCTCTACCTGTCCCTGTTCTATACTCAACACTTCCTTGAAAACCATTAGTAACATTAAATCCTTGAGGCTAAAGCTCTCCGGACATGACTTGGTTGAATAAGAAAATTAGACTTGATAAGTTTCTTTTCCTTACTCATTTGGAGTTGTAGCTCATGTACTTGGGCAGGTGTAAGAGGAGCTAGGCTGACCTTTCTCTTGTCATGCACGAAAGTGTAGAGATTGGTTCGCCATCATGCCTGGTCTCTTTGTCAAACTGCCATGGTCTTCCTAGTAGAAGATGGCCAGCTTGCATGCATCGCACGACTTGGTCTTGGTACTTGCCCACACTGAATGGCACAGTGACTTGCTCATGGATCTTGAGCTCCACTTTGTCATCGAGCCATCTCAGTCTATATGGTCGAGGATGCCTTGTCTTCTCTAGACCTAGCTTATCAACCATATATGCACTAGCAACGTTAGTGCAAGAACCACCATCTATGATGAGGTTACATACCTTGCCCTTGATGGTGCAACGGCTGTGGAAGATGTTCTCCCTTTGGATGGTCTCTGAAGGATCCACCATTGCACTGAGGATGCGTCTAGTGACCAGCACTTCCCCACATCAGGGTACTCAATGTCACCATATTCTCCTTCTGGTTCATAGTCCTCTTCATCTTGGGACTCATATTCTCCTGCCTCCGTAATCAGCATGACCGGTTGTTTGGGCACTCCTTGAGATGTGTCCACGTCCCCTACACTTGAAACAAGTGATGTCACGTGATCTTTGAGGGTTAGAAGACTTACCAGGCTCTCTCTGGTCACGGGTGGGTTCAGGAGGCTTGCTCTTGAACCTTGACTCGATCTCTATGCTTTTGCCTTTGTCTACGGGCTTGGGCATGTTGCTTGGTGCCCAAGGTGTCTTAGGCTTGCTGCGGATGTCTTGGTTCTTACGTTTGATGTGCTGCTCAGCTTGGACAGATAGGTGGAACAAGTCTTTGAAGTCATTGTAGATTTGCCTTTCCACCTTGCAGCTGATCCTTTCTTGGAGTCCATCCAAGAATTGTGCCATCAATGCTTCTTCATCATCATTGAGCTCCAATCTGTTCCTTAGCTTCTCGAACTCTTCATAGTACTTCTCTACTGATCTGGTACCCTGCTTAAGAGTACGAAACGCGTTGCAAATCCCTATGAAAGTAAGGTGGAACAAACCTTTGTGCATGAGGTCTTTCATGTCGACCCATGAGTCTATGGGCCTCATTCTCTTCCTCCTTCTGTCAGATACCTCACGATCCCACCAGATGAGGGCATTGTCCGTGAGTTGTGCTACTGCCATTGAGACTCTCCTAGGTCCTGGTTGGTTGTAGTGATCAAAGATATGATCCATTCTTCTCCCAATCTAGGTAAGCCTCGGGGTCTACTTTTCCTGCAAAACTTGGAGGAGTTAGCTTAACATCAGGATGAGTTACCCGGTTGTAGGCGTGTTCATCTCCATCCTCATGATGTCTAGGAGGCATTCTTGGTCTCTGGTGAAGACCATATGGCTCAAGCCATCATCTTCTGCCTCTGGTTGCCGTGGAGGTCCTCTCGGCCTATGGTGATAGTTATGAGGTTGTGTGTCCTCATCTCCATCTGGCTGGGGTTCCTCCTGTTAGTGCCGTGTCCTAAGGTGCTCAGGACCCTCAGGACGGTCTTGCTCAGCTCTCACGTGCCTTATGGCCTGGAATCTCACTGGTCTCTCCACGCTCCAACCTCTCGCCTATGGATGCGAGTTGTGTTTGGAGTGTGGTGAACATGGCCATCATGGCTTCAGCTGCTCTATTCTCTTCTCCCATTGTGTGCTACAAAGAAAGAAGACAAGTTAGGGTGCTCCTAAATTATTAGGAGGGTTTTCTTTTATAGGGATTGAAAAAATGCAAAAGGAAAAATCTAAGGAAATTGGAAATTTGAAAAAAGGAAACTTTCTTGACAACTTGTGCTAGCTGTCCAATTCGAATTCTTTTGGTATTTTTCCTATTTTCTTTTCTTTTCTTTTAATTTAACTTAAAAATAATGGAAATATGATTAAACAAAAGGAAAACGTGAATGCAATGCAAAAGTGAATCTAAACCCTAGTGATACACGTAGGAGGCTAGATGCACTCGGTTTGGAGTTTGATGTTATTTTTTGATTTTCTTGAATGCGACTTAAACTAATGCAAGAACTAAAAAAAACAAGCAAAAGGATAGAAACAACCTGGTTTAGGAGCTTTAAGCTCTGATACCAAAATGATACAAGCCTCGATTCAAGGATGTATGCGTGGGCTGTTTGTAGAAGATTAGGTGAGAAACTCAACCTTAGCTTCTGGATAGGGGTTTTCTGGTTGGTAACGATGGAAGGGTGAAGTGAACCACACGAGGGTGATGAACCTCGTGATAAATCACAAACTTAGAGCTAGGAGGGCTGGTCTCAACTAGGTTCTAAGCGCACAAGATTCTTGAGAGAAAACTTGTTGGAAAAAGTTCTACTTTATTAATATCAAAAGGTTGTCGAACTACAATGCTGGAAGGAGCCTTATTAATATGCTCGACAGCTTGACCTTTTAGGGTCGACTCAAATAAGAAAAGGAAAGTTTACAAAAGTGCACAAAAGGAAAAGATACAAAAGTGCATAACGAAAAAGGACCTATTCCTAAAATGTCTTTGACTCAAAATGTAAATATTCTAGATCCTACCCTGCAAAACAGAAAGAGGCATATATTCAATTGAAACTTACCTTAACTTACCTCACGGCCAAGAAATGGAAGGTGGCCGTCCTTGTGGCATGCATGCTTGCTCCTAGTCTTTGACTTGGAGTAGGGTTAAAATCTTTGGGCCCTGACCTCTCTTGCCACTAAAGCCCAAGTCTCTGATGTTCCTTGTGTTGTTGAGAAGCCTTTGGACTCTTTTGCTCTTCTGGCCCATTGTCCTTAGCTGATCTTCCTCTAGGAGCTTGTCGACCCATAAGCTGAATTTGTGGAAGAGTGCCTTGATCTGCTTCTTGTCATTGCTCCTGAGGTACCACTGGTGTAGAGACTTCCTCTAGTGCATGTCCTGGAGCTGGTAGCTCATTTGGTCCGAGTCCTCTTGTGTAGAAGTGGAAATGCTGTACTGGCTGGATCTGTACCGGCTGGATTGTACTGGCGGAATGCCTTCAGGACCGCCAAGTTGAAGTTACGGCGGTGTCATCCACGTCCCCACCAAGTGTGCGGAAGCTTGGGCTCTCCGCCGCAATGCTGACGGTCTGGTCCTATTGGTCGAGGTTAGCGTGCCAAATGGTCCTGCTGTCTCGGCAAGCTTCCTGGTAGTCTGGTCTCCTGGCTGGTACGACCTGATGTCCTCATCATGATAGTTCATTCAAGGGTTGCTGCGTTGGAAGGGTGGGGAAACTTCGAAATGCCTCTGATAAGAGTGGTGGCATCAGAAGTTACCGGAGTCAAGAGCCACCTTGAAAGAAAGCATGTTCTCCGCTAATAGGCCTCCACTGGGAAAGAGCGGGAGCTCTGCTAGCTGGGAATTCCAAGTGCTCGGAGTCCGCGGTCAGGTCTCTTGGAGTGGCCGACCTGGCTGACCCTGCTGCCCTGGTCACTGTGTTGCTTGGGTTCCAACCTTGACCTGTACTGGGCTGGGTGCGAGTGAGCCCTCGTCTTAGAGCCCTCAGGGCCTTTGGGGGTTTTGATCTGGTGATGGAAGGTGGTGAACCACCCGGTGATGAACCTCATCACAAACTTAGAGCTAGGAGGGCTGGTCTCAAAGGTCAAGACAAGTTCTTTAGAGAAAAAGTTCTATCTTTTTAATCAAAAGGTTGTCGGTACAATGCTGGAAAGAGCCTTATTAATATGCTCGACAGCTTGACCTTCTAGGGTCGACTCAAATAAGAAAAGGAAAGTTTACAAAAGTGCACAAAAGGAAAAGATACAAAAGTGTATAATCAAAAGGACCTATTCCTAAAATGTCTTTGACTCAAAATGTAAATATTCTAGATCCTACCCTGCAAAACAGAAAGAGGCATATATTCAATTGAAACTTACCTTAACTTACCTCATGGCCAAGAAATGGAAGGTGGCGTCCTTGTGGCATGCACGCCTTGCTCCTAGTCTTCGACTTGGAGTAGAATCTTTGGGCCCTGACCTCTCTTGCCACTAAAGCCCAAGTCTCTGATGTCCCTTGTGTTGTTGAGAAGCCATTGGACTCTTCTTGCACTTTGGCCCATTGTCCTTAGTCGATCTTCCTCTAGGAGCTTGTCGACCCATAAGCTGAATTTGTGGAAGAGTGCCTTGATCTGCTTCTTGTCATTGCTCCTGAGGTACCACTGGTGTAGAGACTTCCTCTAGGTGCATGTCCTGGAGCTGGTAGCTCATGGTCCGAGTCTCTTGTGTAGAAGTGGAAATGCGTGTACTCGGCTGGATCGGCTGTACCGGCTGGATTGTGCGGTACTGGCGAATGCCTTCAGGACCGGCCAAGTTGATCCAGTGGTGGCATCACCAGAGGGACCGGCGGTGTCATCCACGCCACCAAGTGTGCGGAAGCTTGGGCCTCTCCCGGCAATGCTGTTGGTCTGGTCCTATGGTCGAGGTCCGGCGGTACTGCTTGGGCCGCGTGCCAGATGGTCCCGCTGTCTCGGGCAAGCTTCCTGGTCGGCCAGTCTGGTCTCCTGGCTGGCGACCTGATGTCCTCATCATCCCTCCCTCTTCAGTAGGTTTTGTCCTCAAAACTGGTTCATCTGCATGGAAAGGGGCTAAGTCAGTAACATTGAACGTATTGGACACATTAAACTCACCTGGGAGCTCGATCCGGTAGGCGTTGTTGTTGATCCTCTCGAGCACTCTGAATGGTCCATCTCCTCTTGGTGCTAGCTTGGAACTCCTTAGGTTTGGGAACCTCTCTGCCGTGGGTGTAGCCACACCCAATCGCCTGGTTGAAAGATCACCTCCTTTCTTCCTTGTTGGCATGAGTCACGTACTGTCCGGTCCTCTTCTCCAAGTTTTCTGCTACCTTCTGGTGTAACTCCTTATGAACTCTGCCTTGGATGCTCCGTTGAGGTTGGTCATCTCAGCTGGTGGCAGTGGTGTTTGCTCAATGGGGTGAGAGGGTTGAAGCCGTATACACTTCAAATGGTGTCTTCTTGGTTGCTGAGTGCACGGCTCGGTTGTAAGCGAACTCTATGAATGGCAGGCACTCCACCCAAGTCTTAGGTTCTTCCTAGTGTAGTTCTGAGAAGAGTTGATAGTGTCCTGTTGACAACTTCAGTTTGGCCATCGGTTTGAGGATGGCAGGTGGTGAGAAGAGTAGCTTCGTGCCTAGCTTTCTCCAAAGGGTCCTCCAGAAATGGCTGAGGAACTTGGTGTCCCTGTCTGATACGATGGTCCTTGGCACTCCATGAAGCCGTACTATCTCCCTGAAGAACAGCTCAGCTGTTTGTGTGGCATCATTGACATTGGCACATGGATGAAGTGTGCCATCTTGGAGAATCTGTCCACCACTACAAAGATTGCATCTTTGTGGTTGATCTTGGCAGACCTAGAACAAAGTCCATTGAGATGTCCACCCATGGATGTGTTGGTATGGGCAGTGGGAGATACAACCCGTGAGGTTGCACTCGGGACTTTGCCTTCTTGCAAGTGATGCATCTTGCACAATGAGCTTCTACTGTCCTCTTGATGTGTGGCCAGTAGAAGTGCTCCTTGACCACTGCTAGAGTCTTGTCGACACCAAAGTGGCCCATGAGTCCTCCTCCATGAGCTTCTCGGATGATAAGCTCCCTTAATGATCCTTGTGGTATGCACAGCCTTCTCTCGAACAAGAATCCTCATGGATGTAGAACTTGCCATGACTCCTGTGCCACACTCCTTGTAGCTCTCAGCAAAGTCAGGATCATCCTTGTATAGGTCCTTGATGTGCTCGAATCCTAGGACCTTTGCCTCCATGGTTGATATCAAGGCAAACCTCCTTGATAGTGCATCGGCTACCACATTATCTTTGCCCTTCTTGTACTTGATGATGTCGGAAGGTCTCTATGAACTCCATCCACCTGGCATGTCTCCTCTTGAGATTGGTTTGCCCTCTGAGGTGTTTGAGAGTCTCGTGATCAGTGTGGATCACAAACTCCTTGGACAGCAAGTAATGCTGCCAAGTCTCCAATGCTCGGACAAGGGCATAAAGCTCCTTGTCATAAGTGGGGTAGTTCAGTGAGGCACCACCTAGCTTCTCACTGAAGTATGCCACTGGTCTCCCTCCTTGGGTTAGCACTGCTCCTATGCCTATTCAGAGGCATCACACTCCACTTCAAACGTCTTGTTGAAGTCGGGCAGGACTAGCACTGGTGCATGTGTAAGGCTGTCCTTCAAGGCCTGGAATGCCTTCTCCTGAGCTTCTCCCCAGCTGAATCCCACGTTCTTCTTCACTACTGCCGTCAATGGTGAGGCAATACTGCTGAAGTTGGGCACGAATCTCCTATAGAAGCTGGCCAGTCCGTGGAAGCTCCTCACTTGGCTGATGTTCCTGGTGTTGGCCATTCTTGTATGGCTCGAATCTTCTCTTCATCAACCTGTAGGCCCTGTGAACTTACAACAAAACCTAAAAGACAAGTTTATCAGTAAAAGATGCACTTCTTGAGATTGGCATAAAGCTCTTCTTGTCGAAGGGTTTTAAGTACCATCTCAAGATGTGTGAGGTGTTCCGTAGGCACTTACTATAAACAAAATGTCATCAAAGTAAACTACAAACTTACTGATGTACGCCCTAAGAACTTGGTTCATAAGGCATGAAGGTGCTTGGGGCATTAGTCAAGCCAAATGGCATGACTGTCCACTCAGAGCCCTTGCTTTGTCTTGAAAGCAGTCTTCCACTCATCACCTTCCTTCATTCCTGACCTGGTGGTATCCACTTGAGGTCTATCTTGAGAAGACCGTGGCTCCACTCAGCTCATCTAGCATGTCATCCAGCCGTGGTATTGGATGCCTACTTGACTGTGATGTTGTTGATTGCTCGGCAGTCCACGCACATCGCCAAGTCCCATCCTTCTTGGGCACTAGTAGCACTGGTACGGCACATGGACTGAGGCTCTCGAACATATCCTTTCTCCAGGAGCTCCTTGACTTGCTTCTCAAGCTCCTTGGACTCCTCTGGACTCATCCGGTAGGCTGGCGGTTGGGCAGGGCTGCTCCGGGCACTAGATCAATCTGGTGTTCTATGCCACGTAAGGAGGCAAGCCTGCTGGTATCTCCTCTGGAAATACATCCTGGAATTTGTTGAGGAGAGTTGCTACTTCAGGAGGTAGCTCTACCTGTCCCTGTTCTATACTCAACACTTCCTTGAAAACCATTAGTAACATTAAGTCCTTGAGGCTAAAGCTCTCCGGACATGACTAGGTTGAATAAGAAAGTTAGACTTGACAAGTTTCTTTTCCTTACTCATTTGGAGTTGTAGCTCATGTACCTGGGCAGGTGTAAGAGGAGCTAGGCTGACCTTTCTCTTGTCATGCACGAAGGTGTAGAGATTGGTTGCCATCATGCCTGGTCTCTTTGTCAAACTGCCATGGTCTTCCTAGTAGAAGATGGCCAGCTTGCATGGGCACCACGTCGACCTGGTCTTGTACTTGCCCACACTGAATGGCACAGTGACTTGCTCATGGATCTTGAGCTCCACTTTGTCATCGAGCCATCTCAGTCTATATGGTCGAGGATGCCTTGTCTCTCTAGACCTAGCTTATCAACCATGCACTAGCAACGTTAGTGCAAGAACCACCATCTATGATGAGGTTACATACCTTGCCCTTGATGGTGCAGCGGCTGTGGAAGATGTTCTCCCTTTGGATGGTCTCTGAAGGATCCACCATTGCACTGAGGATCGTCTAGTGACCAGCACTTCCCACATCAGGGTACTCAATGTCACCATATTCTCCTTCTGGTTCATAGTCCTCTTCATCTTGGGACTCATATTCTCCAGCCTCCGTAATCAGCATGACGGTTGTTTGGGCACTCCTTGAGATGTGTCCACGTCCCTACACTTGAAACAAGTTATGTCACGTGATCTTTGAGGGTTAGAAGACTTACCAGGCTCTCTCTGGTCACGGGTGGGTTCAGGAGGCTTGCTCTTGAACCTTGACTCGATCTCTAGCTTTTGCCTTTGTCCACTGTCTTGGGCATGTTGCTTGGTGCCCAAGGTGTCTTAGGCTTGCTGCGGATGTCTTGGCTCTTACGTTTGATGTGCTGTTCAGCTTGCACAGATAGGTGGAACAAGTCCTTGAAGTCGTTGTAGATTTGCCTTTCCACCTTGCAGCTGATCCTTTCTTGGAGTCCATCCAAGAATTGTGCCATCAATGCTTCTTCATCATCATTGAGCTCCAATCTGTTCCTTACCTCTGAACTCTTCATAGTACTCCTCTACTGATCTGGTACCCTGCTTAAGAGTGAAACGTTGCAAATCCTATGAAATAAGGTGGAACAAACCTTTGTCATGAGGTCTTTCATGTCGACCCATGAGTCTCTGGGCCTCATTCTCTTCCTCCTTCTGTCAGATACCTCACGATCCCACCAGATGAGGGCATTGTCCGTGAGTTGTGCTACTGCCATTGAGACTCTCCTAGGTCCTGGTTGGTTGTAATGATCAAAGATATGATCCATTCTTCTCTCCCAATCTAGGTAAGCCTCGGGGTCTACTTTTCCTGCAAAAGTTGGAGGAGTTAGTTTAACATCAGGATGAATTACCCGGTTATAGGTGTGTTCATCTCCATCCTCATGATGTCTAGGAGGCATTCTTGGTCTCTGGTGAAGACCATATGGCTCAAAGCCATCATCTCTGCCTCTGGTTGCCGTGGAGGTCCTCTCGGCCTATGGTGATAGTTATGAGGTTGCGTGTCCTCATCTCCATCTGGCTGGGGTTCCTCCTGTTCGTGCCGTGTCCTAAGGTGCTCAGGACCCTCAGGACGGTCTTGGCTCAGCTCTCACGTGCCTTATGGCCTGGAATCTCACGGCCTCTCCACGCGCTCCAACCTCTCGCCTATGGATGCGAGTTGTGTTTGGAGTGTGGTGAACATGGCCATCATGGCTTCCTTGCATCTCTATTTCTTCTCCCATGTTTCCTACAAAGAAAGAAGACAATTAGGGTGCTCCTAAATTATTAGGAGAGTTTTCTTTTTATATGTGGTTTGAAAAAAATGCAAAAGGAAAAATTCTAAAGAAAGGAAATTCGAAAAAGGAAACTTCCTAGACAACTTGTGCTAGCTGTCCAATTCGAATTTCTTTAGTATCTTTTCTATTTTCTTTTTCTTTTCTTTTAATTAGACTTAAAAATAAAGGAAATATGACTTAAACAAAAAGGAAAACGTGTATGCAATGCAAAAGTGAATCTAAACCCTAGTGATACACGTAGGAGGCTAGATGCACTCGGTTTGGAGTTTGAGGTTATTTTTTTGATTTTTCTTGAATGCGACTTAAACTAATGCAAGAACTAAAAACAAAACAAGCAAAAGGATAGAAACAACCTGGTTTAGGAGCTTTAAGGTCTGATACCAAAATGATACAAGCCTTGATTCAAGGATGTATCGCGTGGGCTGTTTGTAGAAGATTAGGTGAGAAACTCAACCTTAGGCTTCTGGATAGGGGTTTTCTGGTTGGTAAACGATGGAAGGGTGAAGTGAACCACACGAGGGTGATGAACCTCGTGATAAATCACAAACTTAGAGCTAGGAGGGCTGGTCTCAACTAGGTTCTAAGCGCACAAGATTCTTAGAGAAAACTTGTAGGAAAAAGTTCTACTTTATTAATAATCAAAAGGTTGTCGAACTACAATGCTGGAAGGAGCCTTATTAATATGCTCGACAGCTTGACCTTCTAGGGTCGACTCAAATAAGAAAAAGAAAAGTTTACAAAAGTGCACAAAAGGAAAAATACAAAAGTGCATAACCGAAAAAGGACCTATTCCTAAAATGTTACTGACTCAAAAATGTAAAACATCTAGATCCTACCCTGCAAAACAGAAAGAGCATATATTCGAATGTGAAACTTACCTTAACTCACCTCACGGCCAAGAAATGGAAGGTGGCCGTCCTTGTGGCATGCACGCGCCTTGCTCCTAGTCTTCGACTTGGAGTAGGGTTAAGAATCTTTGGGCCTGACCTCTCTTGACACTAAAGCCCAAGTCTCTGATGTCCCTTGTGTTGTTGAGAAGCTATTGGACTCTTCCTTGTACTTTTGGCCCATTGTCCTTAGTCGATCTTCCTCTAGGAGCTTGTTGACCCATAAGCTGAATTTGTGGAAGAGTGCCCTTGATCTGCTTCTTGTCATTGCTCCTTGAGGTACCACTGGTGTAGATACTTCTTCTAGGTGCATGTCCTGGAGCTGGTAGCTCATTTGGTCCGAGTCCTCTTGTGTAGAAGTGGAAGTGCGCGTGTACTCAGCTGGATCGGCTGTACCGGCTGGATTGTGCGTGGTACTGGCCGGAATGACTTCAGGACCGGCCAAGTTGATCCCGAGTCGGCGGTGTCATCAGAGGGGACCGGCGGTGTCATTCACGTCCCCACCAAGTGTGCCGGAAGCTTGGGCCTCTCCGCCGGCGATGTTGACCGGTCTGGTCCTATAGGTCGAGGGTTCGGCGGTACTGTCTGGTCCGGCAGGCGCGCCAGATGGTCCTGCTGTCTCGGGCAAGCTTCCTGGTCGGCCAGTCTGGTCTCCTGGCTGGATGTACGACCTGATGTCCTCATCATGATGTCTAAGGCAATAGGTGGACAAGATTAGACTCGAACTCAATGATCACTAGATGATAGATTGTTGTGCAAAAGACTTGCAGTGTATAGGCTGGTGAATAGGTTGTTATCACGAGAGTGGATGAATCTACTAGATAGTGTTCTAGTCTTAATGATTTATCTAATTGAACTTGTAGATTCGGTAGATTTCCCCAAATCGAATGCCTTGCCCACTGTCCATATATCTTATTTATTGAATCAACTCGTCTTTACTTTCTCTACAATTAGATTAGTAGACAACCAATCAAAAAACCCAATTAGTATCAAGCTATATTTAAGTGTTTCATATATTCCTAGTGTGTTAATCTTACTTCTCTGAGAATTTGATACCCAACTACTACTCGATGTGCTCAGCACTTGGAGTTGTATCAGGGATTAAATCTTAAAACTCCATCAATATCGTATCCCTAATAAATAAGTTTAATACCGGTTAACTAAAAGTAGATTTAGAAGACTTTGGGCTCGGGTTGACCCGAGATCGGTCAACTAAGATCGGCCTTTTGGCTGATCTCCTGAAGGGCAGTGAGTTTTTTGCAGGTTGGCTTGAGATAGGCCAGGCTGAGATCGGCCTCATCGTGATGGCAGTGAGATTTTGCAGGTTGGCTTGAGATCGGCCAGGCTGAGATCAGCCTCATGGCCGATCTCGTGATGGGTAGGGAGTTGGCTTGAGTTGGCATGAGATCGGTCAGACTAATATTGGCCTGGTGGCCGATCTTGTGATGGGCTGGAAGTTGGCTTCAGATCGGCAAGCCTGAGATCAGCCTGATGGCCGATCTTGTGGCTTCCAGGAGACTCCTTGGCCAGTTCTTGTCGCTTGATCTTGTCTAACTTCTCGTTGTACCTGAAAAAATCGAGAAGGTATGCAAGATGCAAAAATGCATGGTCTAACCTATATAATGCAATGCCAAATACAAATGAATGTGAATGGTAGATAGAATGCCTAGAATGCTAATGAAGACAATAAAAATGTTGTGACATGCATGGTGAAACAATACAAAAACCATGGTTATCAACTCCCCCGGACTTGCCTTTTACTCATCTTCGAGGAAAACAAGAAAAAGCAAACCAAAAAAGAGGAGTGAAGACTGGACGCCCTAACCGAAAGCATGCACAAAGATCTAATCTTAAAATCCTTATCCAAGAGTATTATAATGCTTGAATCGAGCCTACTTTCTAATAATTTTTGCATATTCCACAATGTCAATCCCATGTCATGCTATGCGCAATCAAATCCCCTAAATCCTTAACATTCAATTAAAAGCATGAGTGAATCTTTCAATCCATCAACCAAGAAAATTTCATTTGGTTAGGGAGAAATGGTTTCTAAAGCAAGATAAGCTGACTCAAGTAATCACAAGGGTTCTCTCGAAAAAGAATAGAACTTTCGCAAAACACTAAGAGTCAAAAATAATGATGCATACAAGACAAGACTTTCATCTACCCATGTTCTAGCATAAAACTCTCTATCTCAAACTCAAGTGAATACCGCAGTTGGGAGTAGTGATTAAATTGGGCTCATTGGAATTTCCTTACTTTTTAGCTCTTTTTATTATTTTGTGCTCTACTATTGATAATCAATATAGGCTTTTTCTTTCTTGACTTTCTTTGATGATTTTTTCACTTTAAAACTTAGATCTATCTTTTACAATTATGCATACCCCCCCCTCCCCCCGCGCACTCCCTTTTTGGGGTTCTCTCATTTCTTTTCCCTTTTTTTTCTTTCATCTCATAATCAAACACCCTAGAAACCCCACCCAAATCCTAACCTATGCTGAGCTTATAGTGTGAAGCTAGAATCTATATGAGAGTCCTAGTCTTGTCATTCTCAAAACTCAACATGTTTTGCAAAGTAAGCATTCTAGTAAAAGGCCTTACACAAGGTTCACACAAGAGTAATGCTTCAAGGAAAGGATTGGGTTGGAGAGTGGCGTAACCGTCCCAAAGAGGGGGACTTGGCTATTCGGGTCAGCAGAGGGTGGTATAAAGGTGAAAGAAAACCCGAATGTGTATATCAATATCCATGAACAAGTCTTAGGAATCATTTCAAATCCAGTTCAAATTCAAATTTATGGAGTTAGGAACAAATCAAACACATTTCAATTCCCGAGAATGATCTACCATAATAGGGTGTGGTACAATACAAGATTCCTAAGTTTTGAAATAGTGCAAGCATCATAGTACTCTTAGCAAGGGTTCCAATCTTAGTCCTAAGTGCAATTTAGTCAAGTCAGTTTAACCATGGTCCATATGCAAATGCAAGTGAAATCATATATGCTTCTAGACTCAATCCTAACATACTGAATGCAAATAACAATGAAATTGGTTTTGGAATTTTGAATTTTTTGCATTTTTAGTGTTTTTTCTAATATATAAATATATGTACAATGCAAAATGATGCAAATGTAATTGTCAGTGTCCCCTCCCCTGGACTTATCTCTCACTGTCTCAGTGAAAAAATAAATACAAAAGAGAGATGAAAATAAAAAAAACAAAATGATGAAAGCCGAGGAAAATTTGAGGGATTGATACCTCTTTATTGCCGGAAAAGGGTTGAATGAGGTGTTGTGATCGTTCTTGGTTGTGCAGTCATGTAGGTTGTCGGTTCCACCTTCATGCGCAATTGGTCAAGCCACGATCGGCCGTGTGGCTGGTCCAGAAAAATCTAGAAGAACTGATGCCCATGCGAACGACCTGCTTAGATCTGCCCAGTGGCCAGTCTCTCGGACTTCACCCGCGATCGGCCTGGCCACGATCAGCCGAGTGGCCGATTGCGGGCCAGGCAGTTTCCTTTGACTTGCCTTAACTCCTTTCTCCTTATTTTATATGTATATCTTGGGCTTGAAGTGTAAATAACTTGGTCTCCATCTTGGGTCTGCTTTTTTGCCTTGTGCTCATCCACCTTGTCATTCTCACTAAACTTACCATTGCTATTGCTTTCGTCCCCAAGATACTTTCATCTTTGGTCAATGCGAAGACCTTTTTGTTCATTTCCTCCAAACCTCCAAAGGTTTCTACAGAGAGAACTTTGCCCTCGATAGTGTGTTATTTGCATGTCTCTCTAATATTGAACCTGTGAGAAGATGTTTTTAAGTTGAGGTCGTTTATACCTTCTGGTACGTAGTTACAGCTCATGCAGTGGCTAAGAATGGTCTCTTGATAAGGTGAACGGCTCAACCCTGGCCAACTGGCCAGCCCGGCTGGCCCAAGGAACACAAGGCGGCCAAAAATGAGCAAAATGATACATGTGTGTATCTTCATGAATTCAAGCCTAACCAAGAAGCTGCCAGAAAATACCAAACTTGGCCTATAATCCTGACTCATAGAGGACACACGGTGACAAAGAGCTCACCCCAAAACAGCCAGATCAAGTCATGCACTATTTATCAAGTTGGTGTTGCCGGAACTTAACATATTTGAAACTTTCCTTATATGATAGTCTCTAAATATTTCTTTGGAGACCAGGAGACTTTGTGGTACTTATAGGAGCCCCCATAAGAACTTCTAGAAGCCCAAACACGACTTGGAACAGGTGGGTCCATCTTTGCTTTCAAATAAACTGATTGGAGCCGTTTATGGCAAGTGAGATGACCAACTGGTTTAATCACTTGAAAAGTAAAACATGGCATCCATGAGAGATTATTAATGCCATAAGGAAACCCAAAATATACCTACCATGCACCAGCCACCATAGGATTAGGCGGATCCCTCTTCTCCAAGACTTGTCATATGTGGAACGAAATGCACTTAATGTGTTCAGATTGCAACATCTCTATTTCTTGCAACTTGGGCACGTAATGAAGACTTTCCAAAGCATCCATAATAAACCTAGACACCTTAAATTTTTCCCTAACCTTTCAAGATATAAGTATATACACTTTCTATCTTGGCCAAACTAGACATTAATGGCCAACAGTCATATACTTTAAATGTACGATTTCCTTTTCTGTTTTTAGAGCTTATGGCCATTTCTATGAGCATTATATAAGCTCATCACGACCTCATTGTAAAGATAAACCACCATTGAAAAAAAAATTGAATAAAAAGTATTTTCTTCAAAGCCTTGTCGTTGAATCTTGTTCTTGTTCTTTAGAAACTAAGTGTGTGATTCACTTCCTTTCTATTGAAGCCACTTCCAGGTTAGTTTGAGAGATTCAAACTCCCTTGGTTCACCTTTGATTGTGTTACTATATCAAACCTCCGCCCCCCTTTTGTTCCCTTGCCCGCTTAAGCCAAGAGAAATTCTCGGCCTTGCGAGTCACGACCGTACTGCTTGTGAGATAGATACTCAATCTTACATCATCTCCCCAATATTATTGGGTTAGCTGGATCCTCATCCATGTCTAGCCCAACAAAATCCATGGGGATTATTGAGCCACCAACCTTCACCAGTAATATTTCAAGACCCCAGTAGGAGACCTCTTAGACGTGTCTGCCAAAACCAACAAGATGCGAGCCTTCTTGTAGTCTGTTAAACCTAGTCTTTGAGACATTTGCAGCACCCTGTCCAGCTTCTCATTCAAGGCTTTCATCTCTCTTCTACGCTCATCCTCATAATCTTTACTCCCACGTGAGGCTCTGTTATAGTCCCCATAGTTCCTATCACTTTGAGCAAGATTCTTCACCAAGATCATTCAACCTTCGGCTTCCTTTTTAAAAAAATTCTCATTTCTCGCTGTGTCTAGGAGCATACGGATTTTAGGGAGTACTCCTCTGTATAGGGTACTAAACCATGATGGGGGCATTGTGCTATGTGGCCCTTGAAACGTTCTTTGCTTCAGAGAAGCTTTCATTACCGTGCTGCACAAAACCTGAGATCTCGTTCCTTAACCTTGTTGTCCTTGAGCTGAAAAGAATTTGGCTAGATAACTTCTTGCATTGATCACAGAGAATGGGAACAACTTTAGCTTCAAAGCATCTTCTGAAATCACATTGATCTTGACAATTACACAAAGCCTATCAAATTGGTCCAAATGATCTAGGAGATCCTCCATTCGCATACCATGGAACTTGCTGCCTTGCACCATATTTATCAAGCTTGCATTGATCTCGAAGTTGTTGTTTTCAACAGGGGGTGGATGAATCCCAGTTTGGTACCCATATACATTTGGCTCATCAAAAGTCTTGATCACTCGCTGAGGCTTTTGTGGGTGCATTGGACCTTTTGCACTCCACACATTCTGGTTCTTACCTCCATCCCCTTGAACTTCATTCTCAGCATTCTGTGGCAGGTCCTGGTCGTTGTATTCCATCTCCAAATTCCTCCTTAGATGATCTGGTTGCTCTCTCCTTGCTCTTGCAGCTTCTCTTTCCAACTACAGAATGTCGATGTCAGTAAATTACAAGGTTATGTGTCTGTGGCTTCTTGCGTTCACGCACCTACAAACACCAAGTAACTATTGTCAAAAGTAACAAAAGGAAAAGAAAATAAAATACCTAGTCTCTAAGTGAATCAAAATGCAAATGACTATTGCTAACTTCCCCAACAATGACAATTAGATGGGATTTTTAAATTTTAATCCCTAATATGACTCCAAGTGCAGCACAAATCGAGTAGCAGTTGGGTATCGAATCCTCAGGGAAGTAAGAATAACACACGAGCAATATATGAAACACTTAAATCTAGGTGGATACTAATTGGGTTTTTGATTAGTTGTCTAATAATCTAGTTGCAAATAAAATAAAGACAAGTTAATCAATAAAGAAGATATATGAAAAGTGGGCAAGGCATTCGATTTGGGGCAATCTTCCTTTGACTAACAATTCTAGAGTTTTGATTAGATAAATCTATAAAATTTAGAATACTATCTAGTACACTAATCCACTCTCATGGTAATAGCACATTCACCAGCATATAGAAGATAAGTCTTTTGGCACAACAATCTATCGTCTAGTGATCAGTGAGTTAGAGTCTAATCTATTCCACCTATCGCTTTAGATATCAACTCTTGTTGGCTAAGATGCAATAAGCATGTTCAGGCCTACCTACACGTTCTGTCTACATTTATTATGAGAAAAACATCATCTATATCAGCATTGAGTAGCTACTTCAGCCCCTAGCATTTAGCAC
The DNA here is from genome assembly GCA_018901935.1 of Pugionium cornutum. NCBI lineage: Eukaryota > Viridiplantae > Streptophyta > Magnoliopsida > Brassicales > Brassicaceae > Pugionium > Pugionium cornutum. The sequence goes on along the minus strand of CM032155.1, from coordinate 32,063,409 downwards.
ACCGTAAAGATCAAGGATTTATCATCTAATCTATCTAAACAACACTAAGTCAATATTAGATTCTTCTAATCTACCTTATTCACGATCCATACCAAAAAAATACTCAAACCTATTCAAATAAAAAGCAAGTACAATGAAATAAAAGTAAAGAAACATAAGAGAAGAGATAGGGTAAAGTCCAATCTCTATTCTCTCTCAAAACGACCAGAGCAAAAACTAATAGAAACTTGAATAAAAACTTCAGTTAAAAGTGTTTAAGAAGGGTTTTAACAAATAGGTTTAATCTCGGGACAAACGATTTAACTAAAAATAGGTTTAGAAGACTTTGGGTCCGGGTTGGCCCGGGATCGGCCACCTGAGATCGCCCTTATGGTCGATCTCCTGATGGGCAATGAGTTTTTGCAGGTTGTCTTGAGATCGGCCAGGCTGAGATCGGCCTCATGGCTGATCTCATGATGGACAGACAGTTTTTGCAGGTTGGCTTGAGATAGGCCAAGCTAAGATTGGCCTCATGGCCGATCTCGTGATGGGCAGGGAGTTAGCTTGAGTTGGTTTGAGATCGGTCAGGCTGAGATCGTCCTAATGGCCGATCTCGTGATGGGTTGGAAATTGGCTTGAGATCGGCCAAGCTGAGATCGGCCTGATGGCCAATCTCTTGGCTTCCAGGAGACTCCTTGGCCAGTTCTTGTCACTTGGTCCCGTCTAACATCTCGTTATACCTGAACACTCTGAGAAGGTATGCAAGATGCAAAAATGCATGGTCTAACCTATATAATGTAATTCCAAATGCAAACGCATGTGAATGGCTGGATAGAATGTCTAGAATTCTAATGAAGACAAGAAAAATGTGGTGAAATGCATGGTGAAACAATGCAAAAACCATGGTTATCACTTGTGCTCCTTCTAACTTTGGCTATACACTAGTATATCGTCAAAGAATAGTAGTACAAATTTTCTAAAGAACTCCTTGAATATCAAGTTCATGATGGAGTGAAAGGTTGCCGGGCATAGGTGACTCCGAATGCATGACGAGGAACTCGTAGTGCCTTTCGTGTGTCCTAAACGTTTTCTTCTCCACGTCAACAGCCTTCATCCGGATCTGATGGTAGCTCTATTTCAGGTCCAGCTTGGAAAAGATAGTTGCGCCATGCATCTCGTCTAGAAACTCCTCAATTATCGGATTGGGATATCGATCGGGAATGGTCAGCTTGTTCAAAGCGTGACAGTCAATACAAAAACGCTACCATCCATCTTTTTCTGCACTAGCAATACCATACTAGAATACGGTCTGATGCTCGGTCTGATGAGTTGAGCCTGTAGTATCTCCTGAATCAGTTGTGCAATCTCGTCCTTCTATGTATAAATGTACCGGCATGGTCGCTGGTTGGCTGGTTCCGCACCTTCACGAAGGTTGATGACATATTCCTGGTGGCGAGAAGGGGCTAATACCTTTGGATGCGAGTTCACCACGTCCATGATTCCTTGCGCTATCCTATGCCTTGCTGATGTGAGCATGGGAATCAAGGAACCAAAACTTAAGGAGCAGCTTGAAGCAGAGGAGGACAATGGAGATGAAAGCTAAGGAGCAGCTAGAACTCACGGATACTGGAGATGAAAGCCTACAAATCTTCAATGGCCCCATTACCCGATCCAAACAAGCCAAACTTAAGACAACAGTACAGCACCTACTCAACAAAATTCAGGCCAGTTTAGTGTGTGCTAATCCAACCACATTTGTTGTAATTCAAGCCACCTAAACCTCACCAGGAGAGGTGCCTTGGATTGTACTCTTTTTCCCTATTCTTAGTTTTGTCCCAATGGGTTTTCTAAGATAGGTTTTTAAAGAGGCAAGCTAGGGTACTTTACCACAGCCTTTTGGTGAATGAAGGTCCATTCTATCTCATCATCCACGAAATAAGAGAGGAAGAATCAAGTCAAAACATTATTTACTTCTTAGTCTTTTTCTTAATTCTCTTTGTAATTCCCTAAGTATTTCCTTTAATATTTTGGTAGAATTTTAGGAGTCATTTTCAATTTCCTAGATTACTATAAGTACTCTCTTGTATCCTTCTTTCTGAATCATCAAACATTTTAATTAAAAATCTCCTTCTTAAACTCGTTTGATCATCCTCTTGAATAACGAATTTTAGAACACTTTCTCATTCCTCTCAAGAGCCGAAAGTCTAAGTGATCTTCATCACCCTTGGAAGTTTCAATTCGATTCACCACTTGCCCAACGTGCCAGGCCTTTGTCATTTACACAAACCATGCAGATATTCCAAGGATTTTCCATAATCCTTGAGAATTATCATCCATTTCTTCTTGTTCTCGGATCCATCCACTTAAGAGCTCACACATCCGCAAGTTACACCATCGATCGTTTCATCCATTCCGCAACTTCAATCTATTCATCCACTCTTCCACAACCATTTAGAGTTCATCAGGGGCTCGATACTCATCAGGATCACATCAAGTGGTATCAGAGCCCACTCGAAACCAGGTTGTATCTCTACAAATCCGTTTGCACATTTTCGTATTCTTGCAAAAATGTTTTGTAACCTTTCGCCTTCTTTTTACGATTTATTTTAAAAAAATTTTGGGTTTGTTTCTTGTTTAAACTTGATCTTAGATCTTTGAAAAACATTGAAATTAACGTGAAAATTGTTTAGAACCGATTTCTAAAGGACAAAACTTGTGAAACACCCAATCAGCACCGTTGAGGTTCTAAGAAACTGTTTTTGTTAATCCGAGTTTATCACCTTTTGTTTGAATATTTTAGAGATTATAACCTGAATGAAACTTGTTATTAAATGCTTAATAGAACCAAGAATACCAATTAAAAATGTTTCAAAACGAATATAAAGTTGTTAGACTCACCCATTTCAAACCAGAGTTCAAAGAATTTAGAACATGATTTTCTAGGGTTTGTCTTTATTCTTGTGTCTTTTTTTCAGCGAATTGTTGTGTCAGTTTCTGTGTTTTACTTTGAACCTTTTACTTGTTTAGTTGTCTGAATTTGTCAGGTACCATGGTAGGAACCAGAAATAATGGAGAATAATCCTCAAACTCCAACAAAAAACTCATTGATTCCTTTAAACCCATTATGGATGAAAGTATGGCAACCATGAGAGATGAAATAGAAAGATTCATCAATGACAGACTTAGGATAAACCAGCCACCTTCTGATACTGAGCAATACTACAGTCACTCATCTAGGTCACAACACCCTAGGAGAAGGCGGCCAAGAGACGACCAACCGCATAGGAATAACCAACCCAATCCTCGCGACCCTTTGGCTGCCTTAAAATCAAGATTCCCTATTTCCATGGAACCAATGACCTTGAGGAGTATCTAGAGTGGGAAAAAGATAAAAATAGTATTTGATTGTAGGGAATACACTAAGGATAGTAAGGTTAGAGTAGCACCAACCGCTTTTAAAGATTATGCCTTAAGTTGGTGGGATCAATTAGTTACTTGTAGGAGAAGGGCTGGGGATTTGCATATAGATTTGTGGAACCAGATGAAAGTAATCATGCGGAAAAGGTTTATACCTAGCCACTACCTTAGGGAACTTCATTTTAAACTTAGGAACCTATCTCAAGGATCTAGAACCATAGAGGAGTACTTTAAGGAGATGGAAACCTTATTGCTTAGGGCTGATGTTTAAGAGGATAGTGAAGCTACAATGGCTAGGTTTATGGGTGGCCTTAATAGGGAAATCATAGATAGGCTAGAGGTTCACCATTATGTCGAAATAGAAGAACTTCTCCATAAGGCTATCATGTTCGAAAAACAACTTAAGAGGGAAAACCCTAAACCCGGATTGAGTTCTACTAGGTTTAGCCAATCTAAGGAGGATAAGTCTAGCAAATATTACAAGCCTTTCACTAAACCTAAGGTAGAAGATTCGAAACTTAAGGGAATGGATATGGGTTCTAACAACAAAACTAGGGAAATTCAGTGTTTTAAGTGTAAGGGCTTTGGTCACTACTCTAGGGAATGTACCAATAAGAGACCCATAGTTATTAGGGCTAATGGTGAGGTAGAATTAGAGGATGACCATTTGCATGCTTAGTCCTTGGAATAAAATGTAGACATGCCCCATGCTGGACAACTCTTAGTCACTAGGAGAACTCTAAACTAACAAACTAGGACAGAAAAGAATGAGCAAAGAGAGAACCTATGCCACACTCGCTGTCTAGTTAATAGTAAGGCATGTAGCTTAGTGATAGACGGAGGTAGTTGTACAAATGTAGCTAGTGAGATTATGGTAGAGAAGTTAGGACTTGAGATTATTAAGAGGTTTAAACCCTATAAGTTGCAATGGCTTAATGATGAGGGTGAGCTAGAAGTAGGGAACCAGGTCCTAGTTCCTTTGTCCATAGGCAAATATGAAGATGACGTTTTGTGTGATGTTTTACCCATGGATGCTGGTCACATCTTGTTAGGTAGATGTTGGCGATCGGATAGAAGGGTTATTCATGACGGGTTTACAAATAGGTACTCATTTGAGTTTAAGGGAAAGAAACATATTTTAGTACCTTTATCCCCACAAGAGGTTCATTTAGATCAGATAGCTTTTAAGAAAAACAAAACCCAATCGCAACCCAAAAGCAAACCCCATGCCGACGGCACCGTCAAACCGCAAACCAATCCACCAGTCAAACGACCGACTAATCTTTTGATTAAGTCCAACCCAGGGAGTAACTTACCACACGAACTCTTTTTTCTTATTTCATATTAACAAATCTATGCAGGACATTCCTAGAAAAATTTAACTTCTTTTGAAGGAATTTAAAAATGTGTTTCCGGAGGAGAAACCGTAAGGCTTACTACCAATCCGAGGAATTGAGCACCAAATTTACTTTCTACCAGGAGCATCTCTTCCCAACAAGCCAGACTACAGAACCAACCCCCTGGAGACCAAGGAGCTTCAACAGCAAGTCACAGAACTCATGGAGAAAGGACACATCCGCGAAATTATGAGCCCGTGTGATGTACCTATTTTGCTTGTCCCAAAAAAGGATGGAAGCTGGAGAATGTGTGTTGATTGCAGAGCCATCAACAATATTATTGTAAAGTATTGCCATCCTATACTTAGATTAGATGATATATTAGATGAATTGCATGGTTCTAGCATCTTCTCTAAGGTATATCTTAAGAACTAAACAAGGTTTATATGAGTGATTAGTAATGCCTTTTTGATACAAGCCTCGATTCAAGGCTTATATGCGTGTGGGCTGTTTGGAGAAGGTTAGGTGAGAAACTCGACCTTAGACTTCTTGGATAGGGGTTTTTGGGTTGGTATTTGATGCAAGGGTGAAGTGAACCACACGAGGGGTGATGAGCCTCGTGATAAATCACAAACTTAGAGCTAGGAGGGCTGGTCTCAACTAGGTTCTAAGCGCACAAGATTCTTGAGAGAAAACTTGTAAGAAAATTCGATCTTTATGAATTAGCAAAAAAAGGTTGTGGAACTACAATGCTGGAAGGAGCCTTATTCATATGCTCGACAGCTTGACCTTCTAGGGTCGACTCAAATAAGAAAAGGAAAATTTACAAAAGTGCACAAAAGGAAAAGATACAAAAGTGTATAATCGAAAAAGGACCTATTCCTAAAATGTCTTTGACTCAATAAATGTAAATATTCTAGATCCTACCATGCAAAACAGAAAGATGCAAATATTCTTATTGAAAACTTACCTTACTTACCTCACGGCCAAGAAATGGAAGGTGGCCGTCCTTGTGGCATGCATGCGCCTTGCTCCTAGTCTTCGACTTGGAGTAGGGTTAGGAATCTTTGGGCCCTGACCTCTCTTGCCACTAAAGCCCAAGTCTCTGATGTCCCTTGTGTTGTTGAGAAGCCGTTGGACTCTTCTTTGCACTTCTAGCCCATTGCCCTTAGTTGATCTTCCTCTAGGAGCTTGTCGACCCTTAAGCTGAACTTGTGGAAGAGTGCTCTTGATCTGCTCCTTTTCATTGCTCCTTGTGGCACTACTGGTGTGGAGACTTCCTGTAGATGCATGTCCTGAAGCTGGTAGCTTATCTGATCCGAGTTTCCTTGTGTAGAAGTAGAAATGCTCGTGCACTCGGCTGGATCGGCTGTACCGGCTGGACTGTGCAAGGTACTGGCCGGAATGCCTTCAGGACCGGACAAGCTGATCCTGGAGTTGGTGGAATCACCAAGGGGACCGGCGGTGTCATCCACGTTGCCACCAAGTGTGCCGGAAGCTTGGGTCTCTCCGCCGGCAATGCTGGTCGGTCTAGTCCTATTGGTCGAGGGTCCGGTGGTACCGCTTGGGCCGGCAGACGTGCCAGATGGCCCGGCTGTCTCGGGCAAGCTTTCTGGTCGGCCAGTCTGGTCTCCTGGCTGGATGTACGACCTGATGTCCTCATCATCCCCTCCCTCTTCAGTAGGTTTTGTCCTCAAAACTGGTTCATCTGCATGGAAAGGGGCTAAGTCAGTAACATTGAATGTTTGGACACATTAAACTCACCTGGGAGCTCGATCCGGTAGGCGTTGTTGTTGATCCTCTCGAGCACTCTGAATGGTCCATCTCCTCTTGGTGCTAGCTTGGAACTCCTTAGGTTTGGGAACCTCTCCTGCCGTAGGTGTAGCCACACCCAATCGCCTGGTACTCAATGTCACCTCCTTTCTTCCCTTGTTGGCATGAGTCACGTACTGTCCGGTCCTCTTATCCAAGTTTTCTGCTACCTTCTGGTGTAACCTCTTTATGAACTCTGCCTTGGATGCTCTGTTGAGGTTGGTCATCTCAGCTGGTGGTAGTGGCGTTTGCTCCAATGGGGTGAGAGGGTTGAAGCCGTATACCACTTCAAATGGAGTCTTCTTGGTTGCTGAGTGCACTGCTCGGTTGTAAGCGAACTCTATGAATGGCAGGCACTCCACCCAAGTCTTTAGGTTCTTCCCTAGTGTAGTTCAGAGAAGAGTTGATAGTGTCCTGTTGACAACTTCAGTTTGGCCATCGGTTTGAGGATGGCAGGTGGTAGAGAAGAGTAGCTTCGTGCCTAGCTTTCTCCAAAGGGTCCTCAAGAAATGGCTGAGGAACTTGGTGTCCCTGTCTGATATGATTGTCCTTGGCACTCCATGAAGCCGTACTATCTCCCTGAAGAACAGCTCAGCTGTTTGTGTGGCATCATTGACATTGGCACATGGAATAAAGTGTGCCATCATGGAGAATCTGTCCACCACTACAAAGATTGCATCTTTGTGGTTGATCTTGGGCAGACCTAGAACAAAGTCCATTGAGATGTCCACCCATGGATGTGTGGGTATGGGCAGTGGGAGATACAACCCGTGAGGTTGCACTCGGGACTTTGCCTTCTTGCAAGTGATGCATCTTGCACAATGAGCTTCTACTGTCCTCTTGATGTGTGGCCAGTAGAAGTGCCCCTTGACCACTGCTAGAGTCTTATCAACACCAAAGTAGCCCATGAGTCCTCCTCCATGAGCTTCTCGGATGATAAGCTCCCTCAATGATCCTTGTGGTATGCACAGCCTTCTCTCTCGGAACAAGAATCTCTCATGGATGTAAAACTTGCCATGACTCCCTGTGCCACACTCCTTGTAGCTCTCAGCAAAGTCAGGATCATCCTTGTATAGGTCCTTGATGTGCTCGAACCCTTGGACCTTTGCCTCCATGGTTGATATCAAGGCAAACCTCCTTGATAGTGCATTGGCTACCACATTATCTTTGCCCTTCTTGTACTTGATGACGTACGGGAAGGTCTCTATGAACTCCATCCACCTGGCATGTCTCCTCTTGAGATTGGTTTGCCCTCTGAGGTGTTTGAGAGTCTTATGATCAGTGTGGATCACAAACTCCTTGGACAGCAAGTAATGCTGCCAAGTCTCCAATGCTCGGACAAGGGCATAAAGCTCCTTGTCATAAGTGGGGTAGTTCAGTGAGGCACCACCTAGCTTCTCACTGAAGTATGCCACTGGTCTCCCTCCTTGGGTTAGCACTGCTCCTATGCCTATTCCAGAGGCATCACACTCCACTTCAAACGTCTTGTTGAAGTCGGGAAGGACTAGCACTGGTGCATGTGTAAGGCTGTCCTTCAAGGCCTGGAATGCCTTCTCCTGAGCTTCTCCCCAGCTGAATCCCACGTTCTTCTTCACTACTGCCGTCAATGGTGAGGCAATACTGCTGAAGTTGGGCACGAATCTCCTATAGAAGCTGGCCAGTCCGTGGAAGCTCCTTACTTGGCTGATGTTGCCTGGTGTTGGCCATTCTTGTATGGCTCGAATCTTCTCTTCATCAACCTGTAGGCCCTGTGAACTTACAACAAAACCTAAAAAGACAAGTTTATCAGTGTAAAAGATGCACTTCTTGAGATTGGCATAAAGCTCTTCTTGTCGAAGGGTTTTAAGTACCATCTCAAGATGTGTGAAGTGTTCCCGTAGGCACTTACTATAAACTCGTATGTCATCAAAGTAAACCACTACAAACTTACTGATGTACGCCTTCAGAACTTGGTTCATAAGGCGTATGAAGGTGTTTGGGGCATTAGTCAAGCCAAATGGCATGACTGTCCACTCGTAGAGCCGTTGCTTTGTCTCGAAAGCAATCTTCCATTCATCACCTTCTTTCATCCTGACCTAGTGGTATCCACTCTTGAGGTCTATCTTGGAGAAGACCGTGGCTCCACTCAGCTCATCTAGCATGTCATCCAGCCATGGTATTGAATGCCGGTACTTGACAGTGATGTTATTGATTGCTCGGCAGTCCACGCACATTCGCCAAGTCCCATCTTTCTTGGGCACTAGCAGCACTGGTACGGCACATGGACTGAGGCTCTCTTGAACATATCCTTTCTCTAGGAGCTCCTTGACTTGCTTCTCAAGCTCCTTGGACTCCTCTGGACTCATCCGGTAGGCTGGCCGGTTGGGCAGGGCTGCTCCGGGCACTAGATCGATCTGGTGTTCTATGCCACGTAAAGGAGGCAAGCCTGCTGGTATCTCCTCTGGAAACACATCCTGAAATTTGTTGAGGAGAGTTGCTACTTCAGGAGGTAGCTCTACCTGTTCTTCCTCTATATTCAACACTTCTTTGAAAACCATTAGTAACATTAGATCCTTCGAGGCTAAAGCTCTCCGGACATGACTTGGTTGAATGAGAAAATTAGATTTAATGAGTTTCTTTTCCTTACTCATTTGGAGTTGTAGCTCGTGTACCTGGGCAGGTGTAAGAGGAGCTAGGCTGACCTTTCTCTTGTCATGCACGAAAGTGTAGAGATTGGTTCGGCCATCATGCCTGGTCTCCTTGTCAAACTGCCACGGCCTTCCTAGTAGAAGATGGCCAGCTTGCATGGGCACCACGTCACACACGACTTGGTCTTGGTACTTGCCCACACTGAATGGCACCGTGACTTGCTCATAGATCTTGAGCTCCACTTTGTCATCGAGCCATCTCAGTCTATATGGTCGAGGATGCCTTATCTTCTCTAGACCTAGCTTATCAACCATATATGCACTAGCAACGTTAGTGCAAGAACCACCATCTATGATGAGGTTACATACCTTGCCCTTGATGGTGCAACGGCTGTGGAAGATGTTCTCCCTTTGGATGGTCTCTGAAGGATCCACCATTGCACTGAGGATGCGTCTAGTGACCAGCACTTCCCCCACATCAGGGTACTCAATGTCACCATATTCTTCTTCTGGTTCATAGTCCTCTTCATCTTAGGACTCATATTCTCCAGCCTCCGTAATCAACATGACCCGGTTGTTTGGGCACTCCCTTGAGATGTGTCCACGACCCCTACACTTAAAACAAGTGATGTCACGTGATCTTTGAGGGTTAGAAGACTTACTAGGCTCTCTCTGGTCACGGGTGGGTTCAGGAGGCTTGCTCTTGAACCTTGACTCGATCTCTATGCTCTTGCCTTTGTCTACGGACTTGGGAATATTGATTGGTGCCCAAGGTATCTTAGGCTTGCTGCGGATGTCTTGGCTCTTACGTTTGATTTGCTGCTCAGCCTGGACAGATAGGTGGAACAAGTCTTTGAACTCATTGTAGATTTGCCTTTCCACCTTGCGGCTGATTCTTTCTTGGAGTCCATCCAAGAATTGTGCCATCAATGCTTCTTCATCATCATTGAGCTCCAATCTGTTCCTTAGCTTCTCGAACTCTTCATAGTACTCCTCTACTGATCTGGTACCCTGCTTAAGAGTACGAAAACGATGTTGCAAGTCCCTATGAAAGTAAGGTGGAACAAACCTTTGTCGCATGACATCCTTCATGTCGACCCATGAATCTATAGGCCTCATTCTTTTCCTCCTTCAGTCAGATACCTCACGATCCCACCAGATGAGGGCATTGTCCGTGAGTTGTGCTACTGCCATTGAGACTCTCCTAGGCCCTGGTTGGTTGTAATGATCAAAGATATGATCCATTCTTTTTTCCCAATCTAGGTAAGCCTGGGGGTCTACTTTTCTTGCAAAACTAGGAGGAGTTAGCTTAACATCAGGATGAGTTACCCGGTTGTAGGCGTGTTCATCTCCATCCTCATGATGTCTAGGAGGCATCCTTAGTCTCTGGTGAAGACCATATGGCTCGAAGCCATCATCTTCTGCCTCTGGTTGCCGTGGAGGTCCTCTCGGCCTATGGTGATAGTTATGAGGTTGTGTGTCGTCATCTCCATCTGGCTGGGGTTCCTTATGTTCGTGCCGTGTCCTAAGGTGCTCAGGACCCTCAGGACGGTCTTGCTCAGCTCTCACGTGTTTTATGGCCTGAAATCTCACAGGCCTCTCCACGCGCTCTAATCTCTCGCCTATGGATGCGAGTTGTGTTTGGAGGGTGGTGAACATGGTCATCATGGCCATCATGGCTTCGGTTGCTTCTCTATTTTCTTCTGCCATTGTGCTACAAAGAAAGAAGACAAGTTATGATACTCCTAAATTATTAGGAGGGTTTTCTTTTATAAGAGGGGATTCGAAAAATGCAAAAATGAAAAAATCTGAGAATTAGAAATTCAAAAATATGAAGATTTGAAAAAAAAGGAAACTTTCTTGACAACTATTGCTAGCTGTCCAAATCGAATCCCTTAGGTACTTTTTCTATTTTCTTTTTCTTTTCTATTTAATTTGACTTAAAAATAATGGAAATATGATTCTAACAAAAAGGAAAACGTGAATGGCAATGCAAAAGTGAATCTAAACCCTAGTGATACACGTAGAAGGCTAGATGCACTCGGTTTGGAGTTTGATGTTATTTTTTTTATTTTTCTTGAATGCGACTTAAACTAATGCAAGAACTAAAAAAAACAAGCTAAAGGATAGAAACAACCTGGTTTAGGAGCTTTAAGCTCTGATACCAAAATGATAAAAGCCTTGATTCAAGGATGTATGCGCGTGGGCTGTTTGGAGAAGTTTAGGTGAGAAACTCGACCTTAGACTTCTTGGATAGGGGTTTTTGGGTTAGTATTTGATGGAAAGGTGAAGTGAACCACACGAGGGGTGATGAACCTCGTGATAAATCACAAACTTAGAGCTAGGAGGGCTGGTCTCAACTAGATCCTAAGCGCACAAGATTCTTGAGAGAAAACTTGTTGGGGAAAAAATTCTATCTTTATTAATATCAAAAAGGTTGTCGAACTACAATGCTGGAAGGAGCCTTATTAATATGCTCGACAGCTTGACCTTCTAGGGTCGACTCAAATAAGAAAAAGAAAATTTACAAAAGTGCACAAAAGGAAAAGATACAAAAGTGTATAATCGAAAAAGGACGTATTCCTAAAATGTCTTTGACTCAATAAAGTAAATATTCTATATCCTACCCTGCAAAACAGAAAGAGGCATATATTCGAATTGAAACTTACCTTAACTTACCTCATGGCTAAGAAATGGAAGGTGGCCGTCCTTGTGGCATGCACGCGCCTTGCTCCTAGTCTTCGACTTGGAGTAGGGTTAAGAATCTTTGGGCCCTGACGTCTCTTGCCACTAAAGCCCAAGTCTCTGATGTCCCTTGTGTTGTTGAGAAGCCATTGGACTCTTCCATGCACTTCTGGCCCATTGTCCTTAGTCGATCTTCCTCTAGGAGCTTGTCGACCCATAAGCTGAATTTATGGAAGAGTGCCCTTGATCTGCTTCTTGTCATTGCTCCTTGAGGTACCACTGGTGTATAGACTTCCTCTAGGTGCATGTCCTGGAGCTGGTAGCTCATTTGGTCCGAGTCTTCTTGTGTAGAAGTGGAAATGCACGTGTACTCGGCTAGATCGGCTGTACCGGCTGGATTGTGCGAGGTACTGGCCGGAATGCTTTCAGGACCGGCCAAGTTGATCCCGGAGTTGGTGGCATCACCAGGGGGACCGGCGGTGTCATCCACGTCGCCACCAAGTGTGTCGGAAGCTTGGGCCTCTCCGCCGGCAATGCTGGTTGCTCTGGTCCTTGTGGTCGAGGGTCCGGCGGTACTGCTTAGGCCGGCAGGCGTGCCAGATGGTCCGGCTGTCTCGGGCAAGCTTCCTGGTCGGCCAGTCTGGTCTTCTGGCTGGATGTACGACCTGATGTCCTCATCAGGGGTTATCACCAAATTAGGATGAAAGAAGGTGATGAGTGGAAAACTGCATTTAAAACTAAACAAGGTTTATATGAATGGTTCGTAATGCCTTTTGGCTTGACAAATGTACCTAGTAGCTTCATGAGATTGATGAACCATGTCCTTAGGGAATTCATAGGTCATTTTTTGGTAGTATATTTTGATGACATTCTAGTTTTTAGCCGAACCTTAGATGATCATGTTAAACACCTCATAAAGGTTTTTGAAGTGATTAGAAAGGAAACATTGTATGCCAATCTTAAGAAATGTACTTTTGGAACAGATAACCTTGTCTTCTTAGGTTTTTTTGTGAATACATATGGTATTAAGGTTGATGAGTTAAAGATAAAAGCGATTAAGGAGTGGCTGAGTTCAAAAAATGTTGGAGAAGGAGCTTCCATGGCCTAGCTGGGTTTTACCGGAGATTTATCATGTACTTTATCCCTATAGTAGCTCCACTCACTGAGGTTATCAAAAAAATGTTGGATTTAAGTGGGAGCATACGCAAGAGAAGGCATTCCAAACCTTGAAAGACAAGCTCACACACTCCCTGGTGCTATCTCTTTCTAATTTTGATAAACTTTTGAAATTGAATGTGATGTCTCAGGAGTTAATAATGGTGATGTTCTTATGCAGGAAAGGAAGCCCATAGCCTACTTTAGTGAGAAACTTGGAGGGGGCACACTCAATTACCCAGCCTATGACAAAGAACTATATGTGCTTGTGAGGGCCTTGCAAACATGGCAACATTATCTTTGGCCCAAGGAGTTTTTCATCCATACCGACCATGGGTCACTCAAATATCTCAAAGGGCAACAAAAGCTGAACAAAAGACAGGCTAGGTGGGTCGAATTCATTGAGACATTCCCTTATGTTATCAAATACAAGAAAGCTAAATAGAATGTAGTAGCCGATGCTTTTTCTCGGAGGTATGTGTTCTTGAACTCTTTAGAAGTTAAACTGCTAGGGTTTGAGCAAATCAAAGAGTTATATGCTACTGATGATGATTTTAAGGATATTTATACTTCTTATGAGAAGTTTGGTACTGGAAAATACTTTAAAAATGTAGGCTTCTTGCTTTATGATACTCGGTTATGTATATCTAACTCCTTTTTGCAAGAATTGTTTGTTAAGGAAGCACATTCAGATGGTCTGATTGATCACTTTGGCGTGGCAAAGACATTAAATGTGTTGTAGGAACACCTTTTTTGGCCACACATGAGGAGTGATGTTGAGAAAGCTTGCCAAAGATGTGTAACTTGCAAGCAAGCCAAATCCACAATCCAAAAGCACAGTTTGTATATCCCTCTTCTTATACCTTTGCACCCTTGGCATGATATTTCTATGGATATTTTTTTGTTAGATTGCCTAGAACTAAGACTGGAAAGTATTCTGTGTTTGTTGTAGTTGATAGGTTTTCCAAAATGACTCACTTTATTCCTTGTCATAAGAAGGATAATGCCGTTAACATTGCCGGATTATTCTTTGAGGAGATAGTTATACTTCATGGCATGCATAGGACCATAGCATCAAATAGAGACACTAAGTTCCTTAGTTACTTTTGGAAAACACTTTGGTCTAAGGTAGGAACTAAGCTTTGTTTCTCCACAACTTGTCACCCGCAATCGGATGGTCAAACCGAAATAGTTAATAGAACCTTGTCTACTTTTTTAAGAGCTTTGATTAAAAAGAATCTTAGGACTTGGGAAGAATGCTTGCCTCATGTTGAATTCGCATATAATCATGCTAGGCATACTGTGTTTAAGTAATCACCATTCGAAATTGTTTATGGGTTCAATCCCATCTCACATTTGGATGTAACGTCTTTACCTTTGAGTGAAAGGACAAGCCTTGATGGAAAAAAAGGCTGAGTTGGTTAAAAAGTTCATGAGAAGGCTCGGCTCAATATTGAAAATAAGACTAAGATATATGCTCAACAAGCCAATAAATGCCGAAAGGAGTTAGCATTTGAGGAAGGAGATTTGGTGTGGATCTATTTTTCCAAAGATAGATTTCCGAGTGAAAGGAAATCCAAACTAATGCCTATGATTGATGGTCCATTCAAAGTCATTAAGAAGATCAATGACAATGCCTACCAGCTAGATCTTTAAGGTAAGTACCAAGTGAGTTCAAGCTTCAATATTACTGATTTGGTTCCATATTTTGCAGATGAAACAGATTTGAGGTCAAATCCTTCTCAACTAGGGGAGGATGATGTGAGCATGGCTAGCAAGGAACCACAACCTAAGGAGCAGCTTAAACCAGAGGAGGGAAAAGCCACTAAAGATGCTAAAGAACAGCTAGAACCCGCGGATACTGGAGATCAAAGCCTACAAATCTTCAATGGCCCCATTACCCGATACAAGCATGCCAAACTTAAGACAACACTACAACACCTTCTCAAAACAATTCATGCCAGTTTAGTGTGTGCTAATCCAACCACATTGGTTGTGATTCAAGCCAGCTAAACCTCACCCAAAGAGGTGCCTTGGATTGTGCTCTTTTTCCCAATTCTTAGTTTTGTCCCAATGGGTTTTCTAATATAGGGTTTTAATGAGGCAAACCCAAGATATTTTACCACAGCCTCTTGGTGAATCAAGGCCCATTCTATCTCATCATCAATGAAATAAGAGAGGAAGAATCAAGTCAAAACATTATTTATTTCTTAGTCTTTGTCTTAGTTGTCTTTGTAATTCCCTAAATATTTCCTTTAATATTTTGGTAGAATTTTAGGAGTCATTTTCAATTTTCTACACTATTATAACTACTCTCTTGTATCTTTCTTTCTGAATCATCATACATTTTAATTGAAAATCTCCTTCTTAAACTCCTTTGATCATCCTCTTGAATAAGGAATTTTAGAACACTTTCTCACTCCTCTCAAGAGCCAAAAGTCTAAGGGATCTTCATCATCCTTGGAAGTTTCAATTCGATTCACCCTTTGTCCAACGTGTCAAGCCTTTGTCATTCACACAAACCAAACAGATAGTTTAAGGATTTTCCACCATCCTTGAGAAGTATCATCCATTTCTTCTTGTTCTCGGATCTATCCACTTAAGAGCTCACACATCCACAAGTTACACCATCATTTCATCCATTACGCAACTTCAATCCATTTATCCACTCTTTCACAACTATGTGGAGCTGATCAGTGGCTTGATCCTCATCAGGATTGAAGAGGTAGGATTATCTGATGGGTCTAAGGCCCAAACAAGAGAGGTATGGGCCAAAGACAGAAGAGCTGAATCACAAATCAGGAAGTTGTCGAAACTCAAAACAGGAAGTTGGCAAAAAGGAAAACAGGAAAGTTGTGAAAACAAACAGAAAGTTTCCTAAAAGGAAAACAGGAAAGTTTCTGTTAGCTAAAGATTTTTTCGAAGTATAAAAACCAGACGAAGAGAAGATTAGACATCAAGCTTTTGAAGAAGATCGAAGATCAGAACAGGAAGAGAATTGGCGAAGAGTTGATCGAAGAGCAACAAGAAACTGCGAAGTTTAGGTTAAGGTTTTATTGTCTTTTGCAATCAATAGGTAGCAAATCACTAAGTTGAGTTTGTGTAAAACCTACAAGTGTAATTCTAGGGTGAATTAACTTGATTGATTGAAAGAAATAAAACAGTTTATTTTGGATAATCAATTGTGTGATCTTGATACATTTTCCACACTAACAATTGGTATTAGAGCGGGTTTCTGCCAAAAAGTCTTGTCTTTTTACACGCAGGTGAATCCTAGGGACTATCATGGAGAATGTTCAACACTCTGGGTCATACAAACCTCTGCTGTTAGATAAAGAAAATTTTGGTTGGTGGAAGGTTCATATCAAAGCCCTGATCAAAGGGATTGATGAGGATGCCTGGACAGTTACTGAAGAAGGATGGGAGGAACCTCGAATCAAGACTGAATCTGTAGAATGGATCCCCCAAACCAAAGAAAGAATGGACAGCTGAAGAAAAACTCATGTAAAAATTCAACTCTAAAGCCTTAACAGTAGTCTGGACGTCTCTATCAAAAGATCAATTTCAACCCGTTCAAGGATGCACAACAGCTAAGAAAGCTTAGGATGCTCTTCAAAACTCGTATGAAGGAACAAGCATAGTAAGGAGGACTCGAGTTGATATGTTAGCATCTCAATTTGAAACTCTGACCATGGAGGAAGATGAATCAATTGAGGCATTCAGTGGAAAACTCAGTGCAATAGCCAACGAAGCTCTGGTTCTAGGAAAGAAGTACAAGGACAAGAAACTTGTTAAGAAATTCTTGCGAAGTCTTCCTGAGAAGTTTCAAGCACATAAGTCAGTAATCAAAGTTTCTCAAAACTCTGATGAAATGAAGTTCGATCACATCGTTGGTATGATGCAAGCGTTTGAACTAGAGCAAAACAAGAAACAATCTGTCAAATCAAGGGGGATAGCTCTCATGACCAATCAAAGTCCAAAACCTGAAGATAGCCTGGACGACAAAGTAAGTCTGATTGTGAAGAAATACTTCAAAAAGTTCGAGAAACGTCAAAAGAAAGGTTGTGGTAACTCCATCAGAACTGAAGTCGATCAAAAACCAGATAGAAGTTCTCGAAGAAGTGATGCTCAATGTCATGAGTTTGAAGGGTATGGACACTTCAAGGCTGACTGTCCCACTCTCAAGAAAAAGGAACGGATTAGATGCAACGAGTGCAAAGGATATGGGCATATAAAATCAGACTGTGTTGGAACAACAAAACCAAGAGAAAGATCATTCGTCAGCATGGATGACTCTGAAACAAAATCAAGTGATGATGACAACAATGTGTCAAATTTTGTGGCTTACATTGGGATTGTTGATGATCAGCATAAAAGTGATGATGAGTCAGAAAGTGATGATGGTGAATCCCTCCTTAACGATAACAAGATTCTTTGTACTCATCTTGTGCAACTCAGAGAAGATAATCAGGAGCTATGCAAGGAAAAGGACAATATAATGGCTAGTCGCTGTCCTAAATGCAGTTTTCTAAATGTCAGATTCTTTCATGCGAATTTGGTGGTAACCAGATCGCAAATCCAACTTCAAAATTTTTTTTGCACTATACAGCTCATCCAAAAAATGATCAATCATTGAGATTAGAAATTTATCATGAATTGTAATCTTGTTTAATGCTCTATAATCAATACAAGAATGCAGAAAAGCATTTTTTTCGTAACAAACAGGATTGAGCTAGAATAAGGGCTGCGATTTGGTCAAATTGTACCAGCATCCAACATTTAATTTACCAACTTCTCCATTTATGCCTTATAGGCATGAAGGTATCTATAAAGCCTAACACTAATTGGACCAACCCAAGGAATCAAGTTGATTGCATGTTCTCTGCCACGATTTGGAGGTAATTGTGTTGGTTCATCAAAACTTGTGTGAAATCAGCCAAAACTCTATCAATCTGAGGTGGAATAAAAATCTCATAAGTTGGAGCAGCTATCTAAATAATTCAACATCAAACCCTTTCTGCTGCACAAACTCTTTGGATTGAACAATTTTTACTAAAACTTCAAGATTATGAAGGGATGGATCACCAACCAACGACACTGTTTCTCCTCCATAGACAAAATAAATCTCATGAATTGCCAATCAACTGAACATTTCCCCCAATGTTCTTAACCACTGAACTCCCAGAATGATGTCACGGTTTCCCAACTCCAAAACAATGAAATATGTCTGAAAACTCAACCATTGTAATTGTAGTTTAACTCCCTTACATACCAGAACAATTGACCGATATACTGGTACCCAAAACCACTTCGAAACACTTATCTTTTACTGAATTCAATCGATTTTTTTGCAATACCAATGGATCCATAAAATTATGGATCGCTCCACTATCAAGCATTACGGTAACTTTGGTTTTTCCAATGCTTCCCCAAATTTTTGCTGTTGTAGGAGAAGACAAACCCAAAAATGAGTAAAGTGATAACTCCATTAATTCAGTAACTCTTTCCTCTTCATCTTCGAAAGTGTCAGCCAATTCCTCTCCAACAATTTCTACTTCCAAACCATTTATGATACCGAGAACTTGAATCTCCATATTCTGAAATTTCTCTGATTTTGATTACTTCTCATCATATTTAAAACATAGTCCCAATTTTCTCGTTTCATCAAATTCAGCTGTAGATAATTTTCTCGGACCTCCTGCTGAACCTGTAGCTTGAGATTTCCATGGCAATTTATCTTGAGGCTGTTGTTTTATTCCTTGATTTATGTCATTATGGAACAATATTGTCTGGCTATCCGGTTTAGGATTTTCTATTGAAACTGTAGGAGGAGACCATGATCTCTGAGAATTGAAATTGGAAGATGATTTTAATGGAACATAAGAAGTAGTACGACGAGAATAATTTCCAGGAGTGGAATCTGCCATTGATTTGCAGAAAACACTATCATCCATTCGTATTACCGCATTGAAATGTTCCGTTAAGCCTTGAGGTTCTTTAAGATTTATAACAGGTTTGAGACCATTGTAGAAATCATGTTCCAGATTAGTCTCATCAATCCCTCTGACAATCATTGAAAGTTCCTCAAACTCATTGACATAATCCACCACTGATCCTGTCTGTTACAGATTAAACAAACGTTTTCCTGGATTATCTTCCATCTTCTGACTAAAACGAGCAATCATACGTCTTTTAAACTGAGGCCAATCTTTAAAATCATCTCTTTCAATTTCTCTGTTATACCAATTCAATACCAGATCTTGTAAACTTACTGAAAGCAAGTCGAATTTGTCCCGATCATTGTAATTACCAGGCGAAAGAATCTTTTGGGTTAAGTAATCCATCCAAAAGGGCGGCTCCCATAAAACAAAAAAGCAATTCAATTTTTCGCAAAAGTCCTTTTCTATTTTCTAGAACTACATTAATTCCCCGATAACCTAGTTGATGTTCTCGAGATAGGTGATCGGAATCCGGAAAGCATACCTAGTGATTAGCATAAGAAGAAGAAGCCATGGTTTTACCATGAGCTTTTACCGAGCTTTGGTTCGCTTCGATGCGAGCTAATGTTTTGCGACATCAGCATCAGATTTTTGTGTACGGAAGATAATCAACCTTCCATCAACAAAACACGTTTGGAAATCTTGGTATTTGACGCCGTCAACAATGCCAACCACCCCAGAAAATTTTGCCTTCGCCGGTCAGTTCTACCAAGGAATCTTAAAGCTCTGAAGTGCGATGATCAATATTCTCCATCGTTTTGACTTGCGTAACTTCGAACCTGCTCACCGCACCAATTTGATAAGAGATATGTATATAATATTTCAATTATCAAAGCAATCAATTTTGTTAAACATTCGAATGACAAAATCCAAATGCGCATCCTCGAATTCAAGAACAACCTCTTGAATTTGCCCAACTGTAGAAAAACAGAGTTTCTCTAACAACCTATTCTCTCTTCCTCAGAAAAGATGCTTCTCTTGACGTGTGTCCTTCTCCTTAAATGCTCCAGCCTTCCACCTATTCCTTCTAATTATCAACGTCAATAGTCCTTTTTACCTGCGTATTTCCTTTCAGCTTACGAACATAAGCGTGTAATGGCTTATCAATGTTCTCCTCATCAGATTTATCACGGTAGGATTGCATTTATTGATGCGATCAGTAGACATGGATTTAGTTTTTCTGAGTTCTGGCTCGGCATTGAGAGAGTCGCGGAATATCTTTATGCATTAGGTGTGCGAAAGGGCAATATCTTGCATTACTAGTGAGAAGAATTCGTTTTTGTTTTCATGTTATTAGCACTGCGATATTTGAAGACGATTGCAAATTTTTTTCAGTTTTACTAAACTCAAGTTTCCTTCCAATCGACATGTTTTCATTTAAATTCATGTTTCCTTCAATTTCATAGCCAACAATGTCGTTTTAGGTTTGTTTAAAATCTAAAATGACTTAGTTTATTAATCCCATAACATGTTATCCTAGTCAGCATTTATAACGGTGGAATAAACGGATTCTGTTAAAATGTGGATATTAGCTGAAGATGTGAGAAGATTAAATCAATGTGAATAAGGAAACTGTAAATGTGAGAAGATCGCATCATAGCAAATAAGGAAAGGTGATGGAGCAGAGAAAATTGCATCAAAGGATTAAGGAAAAATTCCATAACTGGATGGGTGGGAATCTTCTAAATGGTAGGATTACTCTCACTATAAAAACATGAGACTAAGGAAAATCTAGTGTCACAAAAAAGAGGGTTAGGCGTACAAGGTTACTGAGCCATATCTTTGAGAGTGGACAAAAGGGTGATCTTAGTTATTTGTTACGAGTCAAAACAAGAAAGAGATGTTATGTCCTGGTTTGATCGGAACAAGTGAGGTTAGGATATTCTTGGGTAGACTAAGATTTACCTTTGAGCATGTTCTAAGAAAAGAAAAGTGTGTCAAAGGTTCGATTGAATGTAATTGTAAAGGATTAATTTAATCAAGAATCTAGTGAATAAATGATATCTTGTTGGAAGAAAGTTTATGTCATGTGCTGAAGAAGTCAATACTTTCAATCGGTATCAGAGCCTACATCTGGTAAGAAACACATATATTTGTTTAAGTAAAAAACAGGTGAGGTCTTGGGACAAAGATGGAGAGTTCACAGTATTTTGGGTTGATCAAACCACTACTGTTGGACACTGAGAATTCCGGATGGTGAAAAGTTCAAATCAAGGCTCTGATTAAAGGCATTGATGAAGATGCCTCGACAGTGGTTGAAGAAGGTTGGACAGAGCCAACTGTCACAACTGTCACCGAACCTAAAAGGGAATGGACAGCCGATGAGAAACTTATGTCAAAGTATAACTCAAAGGCTCTTTCGGTGATTTGGTTCACTGATGAAGGATCAGTTTAAAAGAGTTAAGGGGTGCGCTACAGCAAAAGAAGCATGGGATTCACTTCAAACATCATATGAAAGAACAAGCAATGTTTACAGAACTTGGGTTGATATGTTAGCATCACAATTTGAGACCCTCAAAATGGCTGATAATGATACTATTGAATCCTTCAGTGATAAACTTAGCTCAATTGAAAATGAGGCTCTGGTGTTGTGGAAAGTAAAAATCGGACACTACAAGAAATGGCACGTGCGATGTTGCATGGTAGTCAAGTGACTAAACACTTTTGGGCAGATGCTATCAATATAGCATGTTACATCATTAATCATGTGTATGTCCAAAAAGGCACCGGGATGACTCCTTATGAACTATGGAAAGGGAAACCACCTATTGTGAGCTATTTCCATGTTTTTGGTTGCCACTGCTATATCGTCAATAAGAAGGGTCAACTAGGTAAGTTTGATTCAAGAAGTGATGAAGGAATCTTTATTGGATACTCAGGAACAAGTACAACCTATAGAGTATACAAAAAAGCAGAAAAGGATGGTTTAGGAGACTGGGAATGTAGTGTTTAATGATGTATCACCTCAGGGACTAATCTTCAAGTTTGTTTATTAACCCATTAGATCAGGGAAAGAGAAAGCAACTTAGCAAGAAACAGTGGTTCGAGAAACGAGATCACAAACAAAAGCAGATAAGGAACACGAGCACATAACTCGGGTTCACAAAAATCACTCAGAACAGGATGTAATAGGAGACATCACCAGTGGACGTGTGACTTGCAAGAAACAAATTGGCTTCAAGGAGATGGTAAAGTTTTCGTGTTTTGTGTGAGCCATTGAACTGAAGAATCACACAGAATCACTTACAGATGAATAGTGGATACAAGCCATGCAAGAAGAACTTGAACAGTGTAGCCGAAATGATGGTTGGGAATTGACATCTCGACTGCCAAATGTCAATATTGTAGGCACTAAGTGGGTGTTTAAAAACAAAGTAGATGAACATGGGAATGTTGTGTGGAACAAGGTTCGTCTGGTTGCTCAGGGGTACTCACAAGTGGAGGGACTAGATTTCGCACCAGTTGCAAGACTTGAATCCATCAAATTTCTTATTTGAATGGCATGTGTGATGAAGCTTCGATTATATCAGATGGATGTCAAGAGTGCTTTTTTAATGGAATCCTTCGAAAAGAAGTCTACATTGAGCAACCCAAAGGGTTTGAGGACAGTGAGCATCCTGGTTACGTATACAAGTTTAAAAGGGCTACCTATGGATTGAAACAAGCACCACGTGTATGGTAGGTGGCTGGCCTCGTTTCTACTATTACAATGCTATCATCGTGAAAATATTGACAATACGCTATTCGTTCAGAATTTTGGTGATGGATTCATGTAATACATATCTATGTTGATGACATTGTGTTTGGAGCAACATATCAGAGGTTGGTTGGTAGGTTTGTCAAGGGAATGACAGATGAATTTGAAATAAGCATGGTAGGGGAGTTGAACTATTTCTTGGGACTGCATATCAAGCAGATGGACAATAGATTATTTCTCAAAGCACGTATGCAAAAAATTTGGTCACCAAATTTGGACTTCAAGAGAACAAACCATCTAAGACACACAAGGGAGTAAACACCAAGTTGTTTCATGATGAATAAGGTGAAGATGTAGATCCTAAACTTTAAAGAGGGATGATTGGAAGCTTGTTGTATCTTATAGCCAGCAGACTGGATATGTGCATTAATGTAGGGATTTCTGCTAGATATCAAGTTAAACCCAAGCTGTCCCATTTGCAAGCTATAAAAGGATAATCAAGGATGTCAAGGGTACCACAGAAATAGGTCTTCTGTACTCCTGGGAAACCGATCAACATCTTGCAGGGTTTTGTGATGCAAACTAGATAGAATGTTTGGATGACAGGCGAAGCACTAATGGAGGGTGTTTTTCTTCGGCAATAATGGGATCTCGTGGCATAGCAAGAAACAAAATAGTGTCTCCCTGTCAACTGCTGAAGCTGAATACATTGCTCTTAGGAGTGGAAGCACTCAACTTCTTTGGATGAAGCAAATGACCGCTGATTATGGTACCAGCTCTAACTCACTCTTGATTCATTGTGATAATAAGAGCGCTATCAATATTGCAAAGAACCCAGTACAACAATCATGAACCAAACACATTCGTATAAGGCACCATTTCATTCCTGATCTTGTTGAGGAAAAGTTGGGTGAGATAAACAATGTGAACACAGATCTACAATTGACATACATGTTTACCAAACCATTGAACTTCAACAGATTATCAGTATGAGAAAATCTATAGGCATATGGGAACTCTAATATAGTTGTTTGTGTGTATGTCTTGATCTGAGACAAGAATGCAGGCTAGGATTCAATGGATGTTCCAAGTCCTGTCTAGAACTGTCAGAATCTTTGGAATGAAAAATAGATGCCCCTCATACTGTCATTTACATGCGTTTTGTATGGAGGAAGTCAAAGAGCTGAAATGATCATTGTTCTGAGACGAAAAGATCAGCATTCGTGTAGTTATACTACTTGGGGTTTGCTTGGATATGGAAAATAGGATGAAAATCAAAAATAAAATAAAAAAAGAAAGAAAAAAAGGAAAGAAAAAAGGGGGGACGTCCTTATCTGTCAAGAGCAGTGCAACTCATGCAAGCGATTCTCTATAGTACAAATGCCTCTTTATTTGAACTATGTGGTGATAAAGGTATGAGGGTATGAAAGTCTAGTCATTTCGTGTTTCAAGATTTTTGGATGGATTAAGTATCTGATGGACATTTCTGCATGTGTTCTGGATCAAGGTATAGTTTGTCTAGTTCATAACAGAACACATGATTTGTGTGCATTTTTGTCCTACCCACTTCTTGTCTGGTTTTACTGTGGTGTTGATCTGTGTTCACTGTGGTTTCACATTAGTTGATCTCTCTCAGGAGTTCACTATGTGTGGGTTAGCTCTCTGTGATTCATAATATGTAGTTGTAAGCTGGGTTCTAGTAATGTTTTGATACACTCATATCAGTATGCAAATTTGAGTAAGGTTCTTAGGAGTGCGTCTTGATTGAATCTTCTCAATTGTCAATGAATGTGATATTTTGTGGGAAGAGACACAACTTTTAAGTTCTCTGTATTGTGTTTTTAACTTTTGTGTGCACTCAAGACGAGAGAGATGATGGTGATAAAAAGGTGGAAGTCTCTGATTCTAGAGAAGCTTAGTTCATGGGGAACTCAATTGAAGCTTAGTTCATGGGGGATCTCAATTGAAGCTTAGTTCATGGGGGAACTAAATTGAAGCTTAGTTCATGGGAGAACTCAATTGAAGCTTAGTTCATGGGGGATTTCAATTGCTGAGGAAGCTCATTTTGTTTTTTTCATTAACTTAATCAGTATTTTGCTTGAGTATCACACCAAGTTAAAAAGAGGGAGATTGAAGATGTGAAAAAATTACATCAACGTGAATATGGAAACTGGAGATGTGAGAAGATCGCATCAGAGCAGATAAGGCAATGTGATGCAGCAGAGGAAATTGCATCAAAGAATTAAGAAAGATTTCCATAACTGGATAGGTGGGAATCTTCTAAATGTTAGGGTTAGTCTCAATATAACTACATGAGACTAAGAAAACCTAGTTTCACAAAAAATAGGGTTAGGCGTGCAAGGTTGATGAGCCGCATCTTTGAAAGTGAACAAAGAGTTGTTTGAGTGATTGGTTGCGAGTCAAAACCAAGAAAAACTGTTCTGTCTTGGTTTAATCAAAACAAATGAGCTTAGAATATTTTTGAGCAGAATAAGATTTACCTTTGATCACATTTTAAAAAAATAGAAGTGTATCAAAGGTTCAATTGAGTGTAATTGTAAAAAATGGTTGGAAAAAAAATTTTGTCCTGTGCTGAAGAACTCATGTGCTGAAAAACTCAACACTTTCATTAGCCAGTTACAAATTGTTGAGGTAGTTTATTCAAATTAAACGTTAATTCATATAGGAATCCGCAAAACAATAAACGTCAAATATGTATAATCATTCACACTATACTTGATGGTGTAATTGGTCGTTTTTCCATGGATTTGAAGCTTCGTTCAAGAGCCGATCCGTGATAAGATCATCCACTATTCTAATCACACTTTATATTACTTTATATATACCTGCAACAAATAAAATAAAAACTGAAATGCTAAATGATCTGGTTTAATGGTGTGGTTGCTGTTTGTCTTACTTTTTTTGTTCATATTCTTTTTCCCTTAAATATATTTATTTCTCACATAATTAAATTAGTATTAGTATTATATTAGTTAATTAGATATAAAATTATAAATCATTAGTTTTGCTTGTTTAAGCATCATTGGTTAAAACTTGGCTGTATCAATGGATCCGTAGGAGAAAGATTCTTAGAAAAGACATGCATGTCATATTGTGTCGAACAAGTGAATAACTTGACCTTCAAAGGTTATTTTTCTTTTGTGCAGCTTCGACATGAGAAAAGCGTATAGCCATATTTTATATGATTTGGCAAAGACTCATCTCCTAAATGAAATATATGTTGATTACCTCGGTTATGTATCTTCATCACTCACAGTTATGTATCTTCATCACTCACAAGAACCTTTAAAGCAGAAAAAAATTACAAGAAGCAGGAAAATTCAATTCCAAAATTTAAAATGACTATTCATATAAGTAAATTGTGAGTTATTTATTGTTGAATTTTTAGCTGATATTATACATTGTTTTTATAATTGGACCGATGAAAAATGTCGATAATTTTTCAACTCTATGCAGATGAAAAAAAGAAAGAAAAAGAAACAGATTCAAGACTGGAATGAATCAAATTGGAAAATATTTCATTATAAAGAAGTTGAAGAAAGATTTGGAAAGAGATTCCTCCAAAATGGAAATATTTCAAAATACAAGTATGATGCTAAATAAAAAGTATACACTAAATTAAAGAGGTTAACTTATTATAGAACTAGACTTGGCTATAATGTTATGAAAAAAATAAACATGGCGGATAGTTAGTGGAAGGAATGAATAATGATAATTATATTTGTATTGAACAATAGGTTTATGGTTTTCTTGTATAAGATCAATAATCAAATTTGTTAATACTTTTCCTTACATACAATGTTTTAGTTTATGATATATAGGAATGGTTTTAAATTAGAAAATATAAAAACAAGTTGATTCCTAATATGGATGTTTGTGAATAGGAATTTGGTGCTATAGTAATACCTGAAGGACAAGGATAGAGCGCTCAACAACGAAAATCTAGTTTAAATTGTAGAGTAGAAAGAGATAATGAGAATGAAACTGATTATGTTGATATAGAAATATCAATGCCATTGGCAGAGACACAAGCCCAAGCCAGAAGTTTAAGATTAAAAAGAAAGTATAAAGAGAAGAATGTAGTTATAAAAACTTATGTTGAACGTAGTAAAACATTTGAGAAGAAGAACAAAATAGTGGAAAAAAATCTCGAATGTGGTATGCTTCTAGTGTTGAGAGTAGAGATACTTAATGAATTTTCTAGAGTGAGGAAGTGATCTCCATTTTACCGAGCATCGACTGATTATCTTCTAACTGATGCAGCGAACCACCAAGGTTTTTTAGATTTTTCTAGTATTGAAGATAAGATTAACTATTTAAAGCACAAGAACAGAAGAAAACTTGAAGATTGACTTTTGTTTATATTTTTAATGATGTAATATTTTAGCTTAACTACTATGATGATAAGATTAACTACAGTGATGAATTTTTAATATTTTGGATTATGATTTTAGTTTTATAATATATATGTATATATATATCTATAATTTTGGGATATAAAACACTTGTCTTTTGATTTATAATTATGTTTTAACCTTGTATAATTTTTGTATTTTTCAATATGGGTTTTGCAGATGGTTAGAAGATGGATATTTGCTGATGAGGATGATGAGGATGATGAGGATGAAGAATTTGGTTTGTTTGGTGTACTTAGTATTGAGAGATTGAATCATAAAACAGATCGAGGAGTAGACTGGCGTCATGTTGAACACTTTATGCATGGATTAGATCAATAATGCTATGATATTCTTCGAATAAACCAAAGAATATTTGAAGATTTATATAGGATGCTAACTAGGCAATATGGGTTACAAAAGTATGAAAATTTCTACATTGAGGAATATGTTGTCATATTTCTTGAAGTGGTTGGTCAAGATAAAACAATGCAGATTATAAATGAAATATATTAATGATCATTGGGTACAATAAAAAGAAAAAGATGATGTTTGAGTGTTCTCCTCAGATTTGTTGGAGATACACTAAAACCATAAGAATGTGAGTTTACAAGAGTAAAACCTTTTTTGAGTAATGATGATTGATAATGGCCATTTTTAAGGATTGTATTAGAGCAGTTGGTAGAAATCATGTCCCCAGTGTGCCCTCCTAGTCGAACTGCAGAAGCGTATAGAGGTAGAAAGCAAGAATATATAATGAATGTCTTTGTTATATGTAACTTTGATATGAAGTTCATATACGCATATGTCGGCGTACTTGGTAGATCACATGGTACAAAAGTATTGACTCATTGTGTGAAGAATGAAACTTTATTTCCACATCCGCGTAATGGAAAGTACTATATAGTTGAATCCAGATATTCCAACAAGATAGGGTATCTTAGTTCGCATCGTAGAATTCGATATCATCTAGGCAAATTTTCTAAAGGAGGATCACCAGCAAACACACAAAAATTGTTCAATAAAAAATATTCAAGTTTGAAATCAGGGATTGAGCGGATATTTAGAGTATGAAAAAAGTGGAGAATTTTGGATCGTAAGCATCCAAAGTATAATTTTACTAAGTAGATTAAGCCCATAAAAATAACTATGGCACTACACAATCATTCATTATTCAGATTATGATTTTCTACATTGGCAAGAGAAAGAAGAATGTCATGCTAATGGTGATGAACACAAAGAAGGAGAAAAAGTTGATGGTAATGATGAAAGTGGTGGACATATTCCATATGAGCCGATCTGTGATAAAGTGATGGAAACTCTACATGATAACATCATAAATGAATATGGTAGAACATGTCGATTATCATATTAAATATTTTAGTTAAGAACTTGGTGTATTACTTTTATTTATTTTATTTCTGCCTAATGTATGCATAGTTTATAACTTTATTAATTATTTGTATTATAGTTAAATGATTTAGTTTATTATTTTTTAAATTTAGCTTACAATTTTATTATTAATTATATAATTATATTTAGCGAAATTTTCTTTATTATTATGATTGTTAACAAAACGAAAAAAAATCTTATTGATATAAAATATATTCAAATTACATTGTTTATTAAAAATATAATTGTAGAAAAATTATAAAAATATGAGTTAAGTGAAAAACTACTGCAACGGCAACAAAACAAATAAACCTACGGTCAAACGATGCGATCATCCACGCGATTGCCAAATGAACAAACTTACGGCGACGAGATGTGGTCAAGTGCTAGGGCAATAAAATAAACAACGATTTAACGCACATTATCGCAGCAACTAATTGTAAGCCGTCGCCGCAAACATTGTGGCAGGCAAACAAATAGCCTCAATGTAAAGTACAGATGTAATATTTTCTTATTTTTTCTTAAATGCGTCGACCCAAAAAAATCAAGGTCGAAGAGCTATATAAAAAGCTCCTGATGCGACACTATAACACACTTTTTTGCCTAAATCAATAAAGAAATCATTTCTTTTCATCCAAATTCTTTGTCTCTCTAACAAGTTTGCGGCTTCCCCTCTTGTTCTTTAGAAAACCTTTTCGGTCTTTTGTGAGTTTTGTTCATAAAAGGTTCATTCCCTTCACCAAATCACCCCATATACTTGTTAAAACTAGAAAGGGCTTTTTTGGTCAGCTAGTTTTAACCTCCCCTTGCCCCCCTTTAACAAACAAGTTGCCTTCGGTCAATTGTTGAGATATAGTCGTACCGCATTTACATCGATTCCAATCTTAGAAAATGCTTACAAAGACAAATATTTGTATTTGGGTTTTTTGATTAGATAAAACTTAGAAAATGCAAATCAAAATGAAAAGATAGAGATTCGATGAACACAACCTGGGATAGGACTTTGTAGCTCTCATATCAAATGATGTAAGATTGAATCTCAATCTCATAAATGGTATGACTATGACTCGTAAGATCGATAATCTCTGATGGTTTAGATGGGCAAGGGAACTAAAAAAAATAGGTACTGACTAAATCACACGATCAAAAGGTGAACTAAGAGAGTTTGAATCTCTCAAACTAACTGGTATGTGGCTTCAGTAGAAAGAAAATAAATCACATACTTAGTTTCTAAAGTACAACAACAAGATCAAAGACAATACTTTGAAGAATATACTATGTATTCAAATTTTTATAACAATGATGGTATGCCTTTACAATAAGGTTATGCTGATATATAGTGTTCTTGGCAACGGTCCTAAGATCTAAAAGAGAAAAACATATCGTACATATAAAGTATATAGTCGTTGGTCATTAATGTACTATTTGGCCAAACATGAAAATAGTAGATATTTGTATTTTTTTGTCACTAGGCCACAGGCCGGTCCAATATCCCAACATGTTCATACGAAGATTTAAAACCCTCATACGAGGGAAGGTGGAATCGAACTTTACAGTTTTGAGATGGACGCAGATGTGATGCAATCACTAGATCACTTATTTGTATCTTGAGAGTTTAAGGTGAATATAAAGTATCTAGATACATTTTATATACTTTGAAAAGTGTTTAATACATGCCTGGCATTAATGTATTGTTTTGCCAAACATAGAAATAGTAAATATTTATATCTTGAAAGTTTAAGGACGAAAGTAAGAGGCCTAGACACATCCTGTATGTGTGGAAAGTCTTTAACACATTTCCAAGTTGGAGATAATAGAGCTGTTTCTAAATGGACAACATAGAATTCACATGACCTATATACTGAGTGGTGCATAAAGGATTGAATTAAGGCTTTTAAATGGCGCCTAATCAACTCTTAATATGTTTTCTTTGCAAGTAATTAAATTGATTAGTCACCACTATTGCCATAAACAACTCGGATCAATTGAAGGTATGAATGTACATGTCTGGTCCAAAACATGTTTTGGCTTCTAAAATGTTTAGGAAAACTTTTAAAAATAACACATATTATGTTAGTCTACAAAAAATGTTTGAAAACCTTTATATAAAAAATTCTAAATTTGATAAAATTTTGATAATACTAACTTGATGAATGGTGAATAACTTAGTCCAGCATAATTTGGAATGAGTTCCATATCCATCGTGTGTCTTCTCTAAATGAAAATTATAAACTAAAACGGATTTTAGCTGGTTATTTTTTTGTTATGTTTGAATTCATAGATATATATCCATATGTCATTTCACACTTATTTGACCATCACACCTATTTGACCATTATTATGCTCTCGAATGTTATTATACTCCTCGGATCAGTTAGATCGACCTATGGAACAGAGCTTAGGTTGATGACCTCATCAATGAGTTCAATGATATATAGGGAGTATATAAAGGATTAGGAATTCTCCTAAAATGGTCACATCAGTTTCCCTTTATTTAGCACTCACTACGTTTACAACCGACAGAATAAAAGACATTGTGACATATGTTCATTTACCTTTCCACTTTCACTTTCTTTCCCTTTTTTTAATCTGTCTTGAGGCTATATTAAACCATTATCCTAGTGGGTTAAATAACACTGTACAAAATACATAACGTATAAGATTTTTCTCTGAAACCAACAAAAATGTGTTTTTATATATATGGAAGAGATTAATAACTAATCAAGGTGAAGTTTTCTATGCAAACTCTAATAGAATGTATAAATAGATTACAACAAATCAAAATTTCCAAAATTATAGGATGATCTTTGTTATACATACGACATGGTGATGATTAAGTAACAAAACTTGTCATCTCCATTGTCCTATGCAGGTATAATAATAGTTCTAGCAAAAAAATTGTTCTCACTTAATTTTTGATGAGACTGATCTTCTTTTCCTCAACAACAAATTTAACACTTCGCTCCAACTGTTACAAAGAGGTTAAAACAACATCAGTAACAAATTTCTCACCTCAATTTCATATCTCATAGTAAGCAAGCACATCTAAGTAATAGAAGAGATTTGGAACATGATAAGCTAAGATTTATATTTTACCTTAAGTTTCAAGTAAGCAATAGCCTCTTTGCTTGAGGAGAACTCTGAAAGAACGGATGGTGCTTGTTCATCAATTAGAGATTTAAGCCGTTTCAGCTTCATGGATCCATCACTACCAGCATCCTGAGAATGTTTTAGCACATTTCCAGATGAGAATATTGGTGAGATGCTATAGACAAAGAAAATACTGCTCAACGCATTACCTTTCTAAGAATCTGCTTGCACAGGTTCTTTAATTTGATTTTGGGTTCAACGATTAAATCGTGCTTCCTTTTTGCTAGGAGAGAATTTTCGATAACAGAGTTGTCTTCACTATTTTCCTCGTTCTCTTCTTCTCCCACTTCCTCTTCATCTTCATCTTCATCATCATCATCATCACTGTTATCAAAAGACGTTTTCTTCCCTTGGTAAGAAACACCAGCTATTTTTTTCGGCCGGTCTTTGATACCCAGTCCTTGTTTCCCAGCCGTGGCTTTGTCCTACAGACATTTCACGGCGTGAAGATACACCCCTTTTCCAAGAACACCTTGAAAAGTAAAGGGGGGGGGGGGGGGGGGGGACACACACATACCTGAACCATGTTGTAAAGATTCTCTTGATCGTCCTCACAAAACATTCGTCTCTCATTAGTCTTCGTTAATTTCTTTTTGCCAGACTTGGCTCCAAGAAGACCGCCCGAGACAAATCCAGATTTATATCCCCACCAGTCCGAAGAAGGTTCTTCAACTTTCTGTTCTGTTCAGTCCAAAAGATCCACAGCTCAGCTCGAAAAACAAAATAATTGAAAGTCACCATTTCAAGATTTAAGGACATATAAAATCACCTTTTACACTAACAGGTTGGTCGTCAGATATAATTTCAATGTCCATAGTATCGGCTATGTCACAAACCACAGGGGAAGGTTCCTCGGTACGCTTAACCTACAAACAGTAAAATAATGTTGCCTGAGTTACACTATCACTTATAATGCAATTTGTTTACATAATGGTAATAGCAGAGAAAATCCTGAACATATGCACAAAGTAAAAATATGTAGAAGTTAAAAAGTAATGCGAATCGATATGAATCATGGTCATGACTCGAGCGTATATAACAAGGAGAGAACTGATTGAAAAACAAGCTTACCAATATTCCTTCAAGGTCTTTAGCTGAGTATGAGTTGACAAGCTTCCCTTTCTCTCTACGTTTATACCTAAACCAATGAAACACTCAAAGATTCAAACACCATGCAAATGCAATACAGAACTTCCCAGAGGGCTAATAAGAAAATAAATAAATAAACTAACAACCTTCCTTGTGGACGAGTGACTTTCATCGTTTTAGACTTGGCAGGCTCAGATTTGACAGCATCGTCGTCGTCACTTTCTGCTTCCTTCTCTGAATCTGACGTATGTGACGGAAACAAGAATCATAAGTATAACTAACCTTCCATAATAAAAAAAGAAAACTGAATTTAACAAGAAGTAGTTTTACCATCACCATTCTTGCTAGACTTGTTAGGTGCTGCTTGCTGCAAATAGCACAAAAAAGGATTGAAATCATTTGCAATTCTTCCAAGAGATTCCACATAAAAAACAAAGACGAACACAACCATTACCACTTTCAATTTCTTGAGAATGTTATCGAACTGAGTTGTATCAAATGCCCATGGATTTGGCTTATCAACACCAACACCTGCTCCCAATCTCAATTTGTTTTAGTCCAATACCAATAATATATAGATGCATATGCATCTCTATACTTACATTCCATAAAAATAAATAGAAATTAATGTTTTTGGGTATAAGTACAAAGAACCTCTATTTCATACTCCTACATCATAAATTTCGACAATTTGAAATTCACCAAAATAAAGGAAATTAATTCTGCAATCGTCATTACATACACCTATACATCAGACGACAAAGAAATTTAAGAAGAAAGAAAGAGAAACGAACCAGTTGTATCTTGTTTGTTCTTCACTCTCACATAGCCTTTGATTCCTTGCTTATCTTTACCAAGTCCTTCTCCTTCTTCCCAGCCCTAAATATCACCACTCCGAAATTAGATATTTATAAAATCCCTATCCTTCGATCATTTAAGAAAAATTTACTCACCATCGATTTCATTAGCCGGAAAGCTGGGGATTCCTTTACGATTCCGACATACTTAACCGGAGCTTCTGGCGCCGCCATATTTTCTTCTCAATTTCCGGCGACCGCTTGCAGCGAATCCGACGTAGTTCGAGCTCAAAAGCGGTGCCGGAGAGAAGACTGGGCGAGGGAGTGTAGCGGAAAGTTGGGAGGAGAAAACCTAGAGCGGAACAAGTGATAAACAATTTCTACAACCTCATCGACGGTAGAAATCTAATCAAATCGACAGTAGGCCCAAACAAGTCTTTATAATCTCTGAACCTAAGAGGCCCAAAGAGCCCAGCATAATCGTCTTATACATATTACTTGAGTTGCTGTACAACTTTACGTCTGACACTTGTCCTCAAATATTAAATTTTTTTAAAATTCAAAATCGTTTTCAAAATATCAAATTATTTTTTGTAAATAAAATCGACACTATATAAGGAAAAAAAAAAGCAAACTGTTTTATCTGTTAAATGGACAAATGATTCTGGTTTATTGGTCATATTTGAATAAAACTAAAATTATGATTTTTTTGTAGTTGAACCAGAATCCGAACTCAACAAAAGAATTTCGAAAAGTTAACGACAATCCGAAAAGGAACATGTGCATATAAGAAGAAAAGCACTGACATTATCATCGGTGATTCTGAGACGTAACTAACAACTTAATTAAAAGCATCAATGCTTGGTCGACTTCAGCATCTCACCCTAGCTTTTCTTACTAAAAATATAGCTTTCTTACTAAAAATATAGCTTTCTTCGAAAATGATCAGATTAATCTAAAGGATGGTCACTACAAGGCCTTATTGGCCAATCTTGATATAGGAAAACATTACGAAGTCTCAACCGTCATGAGCGATACAAAGAATTCAGTGAATGTTAAATAATATCAAAAGAATTAAATATTTTATTGATTATTTTATTATATGTATTGTAAGAAGAAAGGAAAAAAAGAAAGAGTAACTTTCTTCAAGAATATCTCTTTGCAAATTTACATCAAGTACATATATATAGAATGTTTAACCGACTTAGTAAAGTCGGTGAAAGGATAGATAATTATCCATTTCGTAACACTCTCCCTTAATTATCCATTATTATAAAAATATTACATACTGTCTCGTTAAAAACCTTATCATATAAAAACCCAACGGAATAAAAATCATGATAAGGGAAAAAGAGTGCAGATACGTAATCTCTCCTTCAAAAAGATATTTGTGTTTTCCTTCATAAATCTCGAAGATGACGCATTCCAATATTCTGAACATGTTTTTTGAACGTTGTTGTAGGAAGCGCCTTTGTAAACAAATCTGCTGCATTATCACTTGAACGAATGTACTCGATGTCAACTTCTTGGTTTTTCTCAAGTTATTGGATGTGAGAGAAAAATCTCGGAGGAATATGTTTTGTTCGGTCACTCTTGATATAACTTTCTTTGATTTGGGTGACACATGCAGCATTATCTTCGAATAATTTTGTTGGCTCTTTATTATTGATTAATCCACTTGTTCCTTCTATATGTTGAGTCATAGATCTGAGTCATACACATTCTCTGCAAGCTTCATGAAGGGCAATGATTTCGGCATAATTTGAAGAAGTGGCAACCAAAGTTTGTTTTTGAGATCGCCACGAGATCGTAGTTCCACCGAGTGTGAAAACATAACCGGTTTGGGACCGAGCTTTGTATGGATCCGATAAATATCCGGCATCTGCAAAACCAATTAAACCAAACTCAGGGTTTCTAGAATAAAATAATCCCAAATCAATCGTACCTTGGAGATAACGAAAAATATGTTTTATTCCACTCCAATGTCTTCGTATAGGTGATGAACTATATCTCGCAAGTAAATTTATAGCAAATGTTATATCTGGTCGAGTGCAGTTTGCGAGATACATAAGTCCACCGATAGCACTCATATAAGGTACTTCAGGACCTAATATGTCTTCATTATCTTCACAAGGTCGAAATGGATCCTTGTTTATATTAAGCGATCGATTAACCATTGGAGTACTCAAAAGATTCGCTTTATCCATATTAAATCGTTTCAATATCCTTTTCATATAATTTGATTGATGCACAAATATCCATCTTAGAAATGCTCAATTTGGAGTCCTAGACAAAATTTTGTTTTTCCAAGATCTTTCATTTCAAATTCTTCTTTCATATGAGTTCTTGCATTATCAATTTCCTTTTGAGTTTCAATTATATTCAGGTCATCTACATAAACAGCAATGATCACAAAGCCTGATGGGGATTTATTTATAAATACGCAAGGGCATATCGCATTGTTAATATATCCCTTTTTCAACAGATATTCACTTAAGCGATTATACCACATGCGTCCGGATTATTTTAACCCATATAATGATCGTTGTAATTTGACCGAATATAGTTCTTTGGCTCCTTTAGAGATCTTTGATCCTTCTGGGATCTTGAATCCTTCTGGAATTTTCATGTATATATCACTATCAAGGTTTCCATATAGGTATGCAGTCACGACATGCATAAGGTACATTTCTAACCTTTTGAATGATAATAAACTTATTAAATATCTAAATGTAATTGCATCCATAACCGGAGAATATGTTTCTTCATAGTCTATTCCCGGTCTTTGAGAAAACCCTTGTGCAAAAAGACGTGCTTTATATCTAGTGACCTCGTTTTCCTCATTTCTTTTTCTTACAAAAACCCACTTGCACCCAACTGGTACTACATCTTCAGGTGTAATGACAATGGGTCCGAAAACATTTCTTTTTTGTAGAGAGAATAATTCATTTGTCATGGCTATTTGCCATTTTTCCCAATCAGATCTTTTCTGACATTCTGTTACATACATTGGTTCTGCGTCATCATTTTCATAATTTCTTTGTATACAGAAAAGGAGAATATACCATCAATATCCTCTATTTCATTTCTAACCCATAATTTTCTATTTTGGGTATAGTTAATTGAAATTTCATATGTTTCTGTATTGCGTTCGTCTTCTGGACGAACTTCCACTTCATGGTTTTCAAAAAACTGTTTGCACATGTCTTCCGGACATTCCGTTTGAGTTGGTTCCTCTATAATCTTTTCACAAATATTTTCGAGACGTTCTTTGTGGGGTTCTTCCGGAACCTTTTGATTTTGTTCTTCCAAATACTTTTTCTTACGGGGATTTTTATCTTTTGAGCCCATCGGTCTCCCCCTCTTTAACTGAACTTTGGATTGATTTATTTTATCGCCATCAATATATTCTACAGGAACATTAATTCTTGATGGGACATTCACAGTGGGTATATATGACTTCGTCACTCATTTTGTATCTGTGAATGCGTCTGGCAACTGGTTTGCAATATTTTACAAATGTACGATTTTCTGAACTTCCATTTCACGTTGTTTTGTGGGAGGATCAAGATACAACAAAGATGGCGTACACCATTTAATATCTTCTTGCAGTTGTTTAATTCCTCCCCCTAACGTAGGAAATTATTCTTCATCAAAATGACAATCGGCAAATCGTGCCGTAAACATATCACCAGTTCGTGGTTCAAGATACCAAATAATACTTGATGATGTAAATCCAATATAAATCCCTAATCTTCTATGTGGCCCCATTTTTGTTCTTTGTGGTGGGGCTATAGGAACATAAACCGCACACCCAAAAACTCGGAGATAAGATACATCAGGCTTCTGGGCAGATGTTAATTGTAATGGGGAATATTCATGATATGCACTTGGTCTTATTTGGACCAATGCTGCCGCATGCAATATAGCATGACCCCATACTGAAATTGGGATATTTTTTCTCAAAATTAACGATCTCGCAATGAGTTGTAACCGTTTTATCAAAGATTCAGCCATACCATTTTGTGTACGAACATGCAGAACCGGATGTTCAACATTGATTCCGAAAGCCATACAATAATCATTAAAGGCTTCTGACGTGAATTCACCAACGTTGTCAAGTCTTAATTTCTTTATAGTATAATCAGGGAATTGCGCTCTTAACCTGATTATTTGGGCAATGAATCTTGCAAAAGCCATATTTCGTGTGGTTAACAAACACACATATGACCATCTACTAGATACGTCAATTAAAACCATAAAATATCGAAATGGCCCACATGATAGGTGAATAGGCCCATATATATCACCATGTATTCTTTCTAAGAATACTGGGGATTCATTACTAATTTTGGCTGGTGATGGCCGAGTAATAAGTTTTTCTTGAGAACATGCTTTACACGAAAAATCGCGTGATTGAAAAATCTTCTGGTTTTTCAATCGGTGGCCATTAGAGTTTTGCACAATTTTTCTCATCATAACTGATCCAGGATGTCCTAATCTTTCATGTCAAACTTTGAATATATTCGTAAACTTCTGGTTTACCGTAATATAAGATTCAATTATATTTATTTTTGTGTAATATAATCCAGAGAACATCATTGGTAATTCTTCCAATATTTGTTTCTGCTCCCATGTAATGCAAAGATATTCGATGTTATTTTTGCTCATCGTCTCTATGTGATATCCATTTGTACGGATATCTTTGAAACTTAATAAGTTTCTATGAGACTTAGGAGAATATAAAGCATCATTTATTTCAAATTTTGTTCCCTTTGGCATTGAAAAACTAGCTCTTCCGGAGCCTATGATAATGTTTGCATTACCCGATATTGTATTCACGCTTCCGGCGGAATCTTTCATTTTGAGGTAGGAGAAAAACTTTTTATCTTTAAGTATTGTATGCGTTGTAGCACTGTGTGGTAGGCATATATCTCCATTCTCACTATAAAAAAAATACATTTTCTGGATTAAAATATTGATAAAGATGTATTAATAAATGTTAAACACACATATTTCAAAATCAACTTATATTATAACAAAACTATTTTACATTAAGTAATTAAAGTTTAAACTTACATATATTTTACAAAAAAGACATTAAGTTTTGTTTTTGTTCGTAAGGAAACTAAATACAACTTTATATATATAACATTAAATTAAATTATCTTGTTCTTTGGTATTCTCGGAATCAACAAGAAAATCAGCAACATCGAGATATGCATTTCCATCGAAAGAAGGTCCAGGTTCATCCGAGATAAAGTTGGTTTCACTTTCTTTTCCTTTTTGTTTCTGTGATTCTTGATACAGATTAGCCAAATGTTTTAGTGTACGACAGGTACGAGACCAATGTCCTTTCATGCCATATCTGTAACAAACATTTTCATATTGTATATTTTGGCGTACAGCAGGTACGCGACCAACTTCATTTTCATGGATTTTATTTTTTCTCCCGAATTTGAATCCATTGGGACGAAAACCTCTTCCTTTTCCTCGTCCACGTCCACCTCCTCGTCCACGTCGACGACCACGACTATGGCCTCGACCACGTCCATTTCCTTGCCAATTATTGTAACTAGATGATGCAACATTCAATTCTGGGAATGGAGCTGATCCAGTGGAACGAGATTGATGGTTCATCATCACAAGTTCATTATTTTGTTCAGCAACAAGGAGAACTTGCATTAACTCCGAATAACGAGTATATCCCTTCGCTCGATATTGTTGTTGCAGGATTACATTTCCAGGATGAAATGTTTGGAGAGTTTTTTTCAATCATATCATAATCACTTACTTTTTCTCCATATAATATCATCTTAGAAGTGATTCCAAACAATGCGGAATTATATTCATTTACACTTTTATAATCCTGAAACCGGAGGTTTAACCACTCATGTTTGACTTTTGGTAAGATCACATATTTCTGGTGATCAAACCTATTTTTGAGTGATTGCCAAAGATCTCCAGGATATTCTTTTGTGATATATTCATCTTTTAAACCATCATGGATATGGTGGCATAAAAATATCATGGCTTTTGCTTTTTTCTCATCGGATGTTGTTTCCGACCTATCGATGGTGCCAAAAAGGTCTTTTGCCTTTAAATGCATTTTTGCAGCTACTGCCCATGTCATGTAATTTTCCAGATATATCAAGGGCAGCAATCTCAAGTTTTGCCAAATTTGACATTATAACTATACACAATAATAAAACAATGTGTTAAATATCAATTTTATTAAAAAAATTATTTTACAATTATTTTTAATAAATAATTATGATAAAAGTTTGGTTATAGATTTTAATTTTTATAAATATGTGTGATCAGTTTTTAAAATTTTATGCATAATGATGACATAAATTAATTTATGATAAAATTGTAAAACAATATTGAATATAATAGCACATAAATTAAAATAATTTCAATGAGGCATGACCTACCATATAAATGAGGAGGCAGCGCCTATCATATAATATTCTAGAGGCAGAGCCTACCATATAATATTCAAAAGACAGAGCCTACCATATAATATTTAGAAGGCATAGCCTACCATATAATATTCAGAAGGCAGAGCCTACCATATAATATTCAGAAGGCAGAGCCTACCATATAATATTCAGAAGGCAGAGCCTACCATATAATATTCAGAAGGCAGAGCCTACCATATAATATTTAGAAGGCAGAGCCTACCATATAATATTTAGAAGGCAGTGCCTACCATATAATATTTAGAAGGCAGAGCCTACCATATAATATTAAGGAGGCAGAACCTACCATATAATATACACATGTATTAATAAAACAGATTTTTACCTTATTTTAAGATTTCTGGTAGATAGTAGAAACGTTCGTGCTGATAACGTGTTAGATAATATCAAAAGAATTAAATATTTTATTGATTATTTTATTATATGTATTGTAAGAAGGAAGGAGAAAAGAAAGAGGTAACTTTCTTCAAGAATGTCTCTTTGCAAATTTACATCAAGTACATATATATAGAATGTTTAACCAACTTAGTAAAGTCGGTGAAAAGGATGGATAATTATCCATTTCGTAACAGTGAACATAATTTTCACCGACACACTAAACGAACATATTCTTTTGTTGAGTATAATTCTATAATTCTCATTTGGTTAACAAGATGGGTCTTGTTAATATTTTTGTCCCATTTTGAAGAGGACTATTATATTATATAGAGTATATAGAGTTGGTATTGGTTTATTGGTTTAATATCGGTTTTATACTGGTTTAGTTTATGAGTTTTTACATATAAAAACTTGAATATATTCTGTTATTTAATACGAGAAAATTCATTACTTTACTGAAATGGTATCAGAGCTTTTTTCGAGAAACTTCCGTGAATTTTTCCTAATCCCTTTTCTCGCTTTCGTTCAGTAAAATTCCAGTTTGTTGGATTTCCTTGTAGTTTTCTCTCTTCATTTCTGACTCCGTTCAAGCATCAATCGAATTTCAATGGGGAAGAAAACCACAAAAGGAAATCGGCAAAGTTTTTCACCCAATTTGTCGGAGGTTCTCACATTGAATGTTAATCAGAAATTGATGATCAAAGTTCACCTCTTTGAGGTTATACATCAGGAAATCAAGCTGATGTTCGCCATCTAACTCATGCTAGGTCCACGACTCATCATTTCGAAATCAACGATTCTCCCGATAGCGTTCACAGTCCCTACTACTTGCATAGCTCGGATCATTCAGGTTTGATTCTATCTACTGAACTTTTGGATGGAACTAATTATAATACTTGGATTATTGTGATGACGACGAGTATAGAGGCAAAGAACAAAATAGGTTTTATCGATGGCTTGATTGTTAAACCAGCTGAGAATGATCCATTTTGTAAAATCTGGTCTCACTGTAATAGTATGGTCAAATCTTGGCTTCTCAATAGTGTGACTAAGAAGATATACATGAGTATCCTCTACTTTAAAACAACTACAGAGATATGGAAGGATTTACATACTCGGTTTCATAAATCGAACTTTCCACGTCTCTATAATCTTAGACAACAAATAAACTCTTTGAGACAGGGTACTATGGACCTATCTTTCTATCACACACAGATGCAATCACTTTGGGAAGAGCTATCTAGTTTTCAAGCATCAAATCAAACTGTTGAAAGTCTTCTGGTAGAGCGTGAGACAAACCAAGTGATAGACTTATTAATGGGATTGAATGATAGCTATGATGTAATTCGTAGCAAAATTCTCATGACGAAGAGTTTGTCAAGTTTTTCAGAAGTTTATAACATTCTCGATCAAGAAGATAGTTAGAAAACTGCTCGATTACATGATACTATATCCAATTCTGAAGTAGCAGCCTTTCATATATCTTCTTTCACTCCAGCTGCTGGTAAAACTCCTTATAATGGTTCTTATCAGAGAAAGGATAGACCATTGTGTAGTTTTTGTGGAGGAGTTGGTCATGTGGTTGATAGATGCTATAAGAAGCATGGATATCCAGCCAGTTTCAAATCCAAACAGAGGTTCAATAAGCAAAATGGACCAATGATGGCAAATGTCACTACTGAGGAATCCCCTACTACTGGTGACATAGCTAATGGTGATGACCTACCTCCTGCCCAAATCCAGTAGCTCGTATCTTTCCTTAGTTCCAAACTTCAAACTTCTAGCAGCACTTCGAACCTTGAAGTTCACTCTGCCTCGGTATCCTTACCTTCATCATCTACCTTTTTCCCAATTTCTGGTAAAACTTGTTCCTCCCTCTTTGTATCATCTTTTGGAATTAATACGCCTTATGTTTGTTCTGTCAACAACATGATCTCTATTAATTCTTGGATTATTGATTCTGGAGAAATAAACTACATTTTCCATGATAATTTTCTCTTCCCTACCTTTCGTATCCTTCCCAACACAACAGTTTCCTTACCCAATGGTATTTATGTGAGCATTGTTGGTATAGGATCTCTTCGGTTAGGGAATACCTTAGTGTTAGAAAATGTTCTTTGCATACCCCAATTCAAATTTAATCTCTTGAGTGTTAGTTACTTATCTAGGACTTTGGGTTGTAAGGTCTGGTTTGATACAACTTCTTGTGGTATTCATGTTCATACACATGAATTACCGATTAGAATGTGTACACAAGTGGGCAACCTTTATTTCCTGGATTTAGAGTCACTATCAAGAAATCAATACTTAGTGGCTGCTGTAATTTCTAGTCCAAAATTATGGCACAAACGATTAGGTCATCCTTCTTTCTCTAAACTCCAGCCTATGAACAACATTTTAGACTTTCCTAAATCAAAGACTCTTGGTGGTAATCATTGTAAAGTGTGTCACTTAGTTAAACAGAAACATCTTCCATTTGTTTCAAACAATAACATCAGTGATGCACCTTTTAATTTACTTCATATAGATACTTGGGGTCCATTTTCTCAATCAACTCATGATGGTTTTAAATACTTACTAACCATCGTAGATGACTGTTCTAGAGCAACATGGGTGTATCTTCTGAGGAAAAAATCAGATGTGCTTCATATTTTTCCCAGCTTTCTTGAAATGGTAGAAAACCAATTTGGGGTAAGAGTAAAAGGGG
Source organism: Pugionium cornutum (assembly GCA_018901935.1). Lineage (NCBI taxonomy): Eukaryota > Viridiplantae > Streptophyta > Magnoliopsida > Brassicales > Brassicaceae > Pugionium > Pugionium cornutum. Next base: position 32,020,288 of record CM032155.1, on the reverse strand, counting down.
TTCAATCTGACAATGCTCCAAAATTACATTTTACCAAACTCTACCAATCCAAAGGAATAATTTCCTTTCATTTCTTCCTAGAAACGCCCCAGCAAAACTCCGTGGTTGAAAGAAAACACCAGCACATTTTTAATGTTGCTAGATTATTGTTCTTTCAATCAAAAATCCCTATTACCTATTGGGAAGACTGTATCCTTACTGCACTCCACCTCATTAACAGGTTACCATCTCCTATTCTTAATATAAAAACACCTTTTGAAGTCCTAACAAAGAATCAACCTGATTACCACCAATTACGAACCTTTGGCTGCTTTTGTTATGCATCTACCTCTCCTAAAACCAGGCATAAATTCTCTCCTCGAGCTCATGCTTGTGTATTCCTTGGATATCCTATTGGATATAAAGGATACAAACTCCTAGATCTTCAAACAAATGATATTTCTATTTCTCGTCATGTCATTTTTCATGAAGATCTTTTCCCTTTTGCTAAATCAGAAACTTTTGACAATTTACTTTCTGATTTTCCATCCCTGTTTCAGCCATTCCACCTGTTATCAATTCTCCTTCCACTGATAATCATCCTTCTGCTAATTCTCATCCCTCCAAATCTCATCGAATCATCAAGAAACTTGCTTATCTCGATGATTATCACTGTAATTCAGTGTCTTCTTCGACAAAGTATCCCATTTCCAAATACATTTCCTATATCAAAATATCTAAACCATATCTTTCTTTACTTACCTACCTTGATAAAATCCCTGAACCTAAAACATATACTGAGGCAAAGAAACTGAAAGTTTGGTGTGATGCTATGGAGAATGAGTTACGTTCTCTGGAAAATACAAGTACTTGGGATATATGTTCTCTCCCACCAAACAAGTTCACCATTGGATGTAAATGGGTCTACAAAGTCAAATATAATGCTGATGGTTCAGTTGAGTGGTATAAAGCTAGGTTAGTGGCTAAGGGATACACTCAATAGGAAGGTATTGATTACAATGACATTTTTTCTCCAGTGGCAAAGCTAAATTCACTTAAACTGCTTTTGGCCATTTATAGAACCTTTAATTGGTCTTTGCATCAGTTAGACATTTCGAATGCTTTCCTTAATGGTGATCTTGATGAGGATATTTACATGAAAATTCCTCCTGGATATTCATCAAGACAAGGGGACATTCCATCTAATGCTTTATGCAAACTCAAGAAATCACTTTATGGCTTAAAACAAGCTTCACGACAATAGTTTCTTAAGTTTTCTACAACATTGTTAGGCTTGGGTTTTCGGCAATCTCATTGTAATCATACTTGTTTTTTGAAGCTTATTGATACTTTCTTTGTGTGTTAGTATATGTTGATGACATAATCATAACTGGAAACAACGATGATGCAGTTCGTGAATTGAAATCTCAGTTGCAGTCCTATTTCAAGCTTCGAGGCTTAGGTCCCTTACGCTACTTTCTTGGCTTAGAGATTGCACGTTCACCTGCTGGCATTCACATTTGTCAACGCAAATATGTCTTAGACCTCCTTGAAGACACATGTTTGCTTGGCTGTAAAGTGGCGTCTGTTCCAATGGATCCTTCCCTCAAATTCTCTAAAGATGCAGGAGGTGATCTGATTGATCCACAACCATATCGAGCTCTCATTGGGAAGCTGATGTACCTTCAAATTACTCGGCCAAACATCACATATGCAGTCAACAAATTGAGTCAATTTTCTTGTGCTCCCCGTAAAGCTCATGAGCAGGCTCTTCACAAAGTTCTTCACTACCTTAAAGGAAGTATTGGTCGAGGTTTGTTCTTTCCAGTTCAGAATGATTTGCAAATCCAATGTTTTTTTATGCTGACTGGACTTCTTGCTAAGACACTCGACATTCTACTTACGGGTATTGTATATTCTTAGGCTCTAGTCTCATTTGCTGGAAGTCTAAGAAACAACAAACTGTTTCTAAGTCTTCTGCTGAATCTGAATACCGCAGTTTGTCCATTGCTGTTGATGAGTTAGTGTGGCTTACGACTTTTCTCACTGAGCTACAGGTTCCTCTGAAGAAATCCACACTTCTTTTCTGTGACAATACAACGGCTATTCACATTGCTCACAATCAAGTTTTCTACGAGCGTACTAAACACATCGAAATCGATTGTCACTGGGTTCGTGAAAGACTTGTGGCTGGTTTGTTCAAGTTGTTACATGTCAGATCAGATTTTCAGCTGGCCGACATCTTCACTAAACCCTTATATCCAACTCAGTTTCATCATTTGGTTAGCAAGATGGGTCTTGTTAATATTTTTGTCCCATCTTGAAGGGAACTATTATATTATATAGAGTATATAGAGTTGGTATTGGTTTATTGGTTTAATATCGGTTTTATAGCGGTTTAGTTTATGAGTCTGTACATATAAAAACTTGAACATATTCTGTTATTCAATATGAGAAAATTCATCTATTTTACTGAAAATAAAAAATCTGCAGAAGGACCAATCTTGACGGGATTCACTAGAAAACCAAGGAATGATAGAGCTTTTGGAGTCAGCCTCTATTTGTTAATATCCTTTACCGTGGTGATCCAGGCAGAGCATCCTATAACGGTATCGTAAAAGTTTTCTGGTTATATTCAATAAGGAGAATGTCGTCTATTTATCATCAATGCGTCAAGTTCTCAATTTTAAGAATTCGATAATCAGAGAAAATCGAGTTCCACTTTGGACTTTATGATAGGGACCAAAATTTGTTGTGGTAAAAGGTGAACCACACTATCTTCTTAGGGAAACTCATTTTGCTAAAAAAATTAAACCACAAAAGGCATTCATCGACAGAGTCGGTCCTGAATTTAACAGGGCCGCAAGCAAAAAAAAAAGGCCGTTTTATACTACAAAAAAAATTGGGCCGTTCTAATTTTTAAAATTTTTATTGTTATAAGGACTCGAACCAAAGAACTCAAAGAAACAATTTACTTTTATTTATCATTTGTGCTAAAAGTACTTTTGAAATAAGGGCTGATTTTTTATATTAATAATGAGAGCCGCAAGCACGGGCTTGCTTTGCTTGGGCCCAGGCCCGGCCCTGTTCATCGAGATGACGAAAGGATAAACATACTTCAAAGTGAAAGCCATTGAATTACAAGTGACTTATTCCCAAAAAAGGTATGTAAACATTATGGTACTTTGAGAACAACTACTAGCTAAAGAAACATAAGCTTGTTCTTCGAGGCCTTTTCAAAAGAAGCAACATAAAAATAAATCACCAGCGAACTATGAACTGCTTGATTACTAAGAGGGTACATAGACAGTTCAGTATTTCCAAACATACTTGTCGAATTTATTCAAACAACGTCTCACACAGTTCCGAAAGAAGAAGGAATATGGAGATGTGATATTTATGGTTTTTGTATTATTTTACAGTCCGATCGTCTTGGCCAAACTCTGCCCATTCCGAATAGTAGTTTGCACTTTCTTTTCGGTTTATTCCGGTTTATCGTAGATTGACCCTGTTTATTTTTAGGAGACTACATAAGCTTTTTTGTGCAACAGAAAACCTAAGTTTTTCTTAAAAATTATTGTATCTTTGCCTTTTTTGTCGACAACATTTGGATGCTTGTTCTAGAGATTTTTAATATTTTTCTACAATTCTAGTAGAATTTCTTATCTATTTTATGTTTTGCTATTTTTATTCATTTGTATTTGTTCTTATTATTACTATTTTTGAGTATTTCCTTATATGGATTGTAGAAAAGGTAGCTTACGATGATTTGATGGTGATTAAGATGTTTAGGGCAATTAGATTATAATTCCTCAGTGATTAGGATGTATTTAATGATAATAATGAAATAGCTAATCAATTTTTAGACTTAGAGGTGTTCGAAAAATATGTAGATAAAGTCTAATCATGCTTTTCACATTTTAACCAACGAGAGTTGATATTTAAGGTGAAAAGTAGATTGAAATAGACTTCAACTCAATGATTACTAACCAACTGATTATGGTCAGAATACTTATATTTAATTAATCAATCGATTAGTAAATGAATTAATATCACAAAAGTGGACTACTCTATTAGAAAGTGTTTTATGTCTTCGAAATGCATTTGATTGAGCACGTAAGTACTGTTAGTTAGCGGATAATCACTCTGAGTTGAATGTCTTATCCATCGTCCATATGTTTTTATAATCGAATTAAACTTGTCATTGTATTTGGTGATTATTTGCAATTAGGTAATTAGAAAACTAAACAAAAAATCAAACTGAATTGTGTTAGATTTAGGTGTTTAATGTATTCCTAGTGTGTTATTGTCCTTCCTTGTGAATTCGATACCGAAACTATTACTTTGATTGCTCTGCACTTGAAGTTGTATTAGGGCTAAAACTTACTCCCATAATGTTTTTGGCATCATTGCTAGAGAAGAAAACAGTAGCAATTAGGATTTTGATTCAATAGAGATTAAGCTTTTAATTTTTTATTTTTGTTTCTAACTACGATTTTTTGGGTCTTATAGGTGCATGAACACAAGAAGCTAAGGAAAAATAAACTTGACTGCGAGCATAATCGACATTAGGTAGTTAGAAAGAGAAAGCAACAATAGCTAAAAGAGAGCATTTGTGTCATTTAAGATGACATTTGAAAATGGAAGACCATGAAAAAAATATTCCATAAGATGTTGAAAATAAAGCCCAAAGAGTGGGCAATGAGAATAAAAATGCATTGAGAGCATTCCCATGTTATCCTTGTATATATAATATTTTATTTTATTTTTATTTTTTTATTTTTGTTTAGTTCTCTAAAACGCGGAGCACGAAGCATCTCTACAATCGGCTAGAGAATACCACGTAAGCCATTGACAATAATTGCATTATTGAATATTTTGGAGATGTTTAGGCCAATGGAAGATAATTAAACTTGCATTGTCCAAATTCACCCAAAGAGGTTCTTTACGTGCAAAGTGCTAACAAAGATGGGGATCTTCGAAGATGTAAAAGAATTACTAGGAAAAATGGGCCTCCACTACTTCAACTTCACAACTTGTCGGATACCACTATTTTCAAAGATTACGCAACACTTCTTATATACAATGCAACTTCACTACTTGCACTCAAACAAAAAACGGCTAGTGAAGCTTATTTGAAGTTTAATGTGGACCAGAATGAATACCTAATTTTTTTTTTCGATATATGCGACATCTATGGATTTCCAAAATGGAACATGGTGCGGTTCCTATACTTCAGAAACACCAACCTATTTTGGGATACCATAGCACACAAACCATACTTAGGAAGGGCTTTAAAGAAGGCTAAGGTAAGAAAGCCGATCATGAGGGTTGTTTTAAAACATATGGCCAATACTTTGTTTGCAAGGAAGAACGCAGGGGATGTACTGATGATTGAACTATGCCTCCTCTTCCAAGAGTTGAAAGACATCTTCGTTGATAGTGCGATGAGAAGTTGGAAGATGCAACTTTGCCAAAGAATTGATGGCATATCGCACATGGGCACATATGAAATCACATCCTCACCTCTATATTGGTAGCATGCTCACACCAATCTTCGAAAAATCTGTAGTGCCAACTGAATTCCACAAGAGCTAAAAGAGTGCATTTGTTTCATTCAAGATGACATTTGAAAATGGAACACCATGAAAAAAATATGCCATAAGATGTTAAAAATGAAGCCCAAAGAATGGGCAACGAGAATAAAAATGCATGGAGAACATTCCCATGTTATCATTGTATATACAATATTTTTTTTTACTTTTGTTTAGTTCTCTAAAACGCAGAGCACGAAGCATCTCTGCGATCGGTTAGAGAATGGCTGGTAAGCCATTGACAACAATTGCATTATTGAACATTTGGAAGATGTTTGGGCCAATGGAAGATAATTAAACTTGCATTGTCAAAGTTCATCTAAAGAGGTTCTTTACGTGAAAAGTGCTAACAAAGATGGGGATCTTCGAAGATGTAAAAGAATTACTAGGAAAAATGGGCTTCCACTACTTCACAACTTGTCGGATACCACTATTTTCAAAGATTATGCAACACTTCTTGTATACAATGCAACCTCACTACATGCACCCAAACAAAAAACAGCTAGTGAATCCTATTTGAAATTTAATGTGGACCAGAATGAATACCTAATCATTTTTTTCGGTGTATACGACATCTATGGATTTCCAAACGGGAAGATGGTGCGGTTCTCAGACTTCAGAAACACCAACCTATTTTGGGATACCATAGCACATAAACCATATTGAGGAAGGGCTTTAAAGAAGGCTAAGGTAAGAAAGCCGGTCATGAGGGTTGTTTTAAAACTTATGGCCAATACTTTGTTTGCGAGGAAGAACACAGGGGATGTACAATGATTGAACTATGTCTCCTCTTCCAAGAGTTGAAAGACATCTTCGTCAATAGTGACGATGAGAAGTTGGAAGATGCAACTTTGCCAACGAATTGACGGCATAGCGCACATGGGCTCCTATGAAATCACACCCTCACGTTGATACAGAGGAATTATAACTGAATAATGCGATTCTATTAGATATTGATGTTCAGAAAACAACAATAACTCACACCTTGATCCAAGAATTGATAGAAGAATAATCCTTGATCCAATAATGCGATCGTAACAAATAACAGAAAAGATTCTAGAAAGAGAAAATATTAAGGTTGCAGCAAAAAGGTTGCAGCAAAAAGGTTGAAGAAGATGCTCTTGTGCGTGTGCTATTTAAGTGTGGCCACGTTTAATCAGAGTCGTCCACGTGTCTTGATCGTAGAAGGAGTTATTTATATATGTATTTCTGTATCAAATCTTTCCCTCCCGAAAGACCTTGTCCTCAAGGTCGAAAATCTGGATATTTCTTCACCAATTCGACCAAATACTCCCAAGTTGCTTCATTTTCAGCCTGATGAATCCACTTAACCAGCACCATTGTAGCAGCTTTGCCCTGCCGGTTAACCATTTTCCTCTCCAATATTCTCTCCGGAGTTTTACTTAAAACATCAGCAACTGTTGTAGGTAAGTCAGAAGAAACTGTGTGATCACCCACTCGGAGTTTGAGCTGACTGACGTGGAAGACCGGGTGTATCTGAGAAGAAGCTGGCAGCTCTAATTTGTAAGCTACCTGTCCGTATTTATCCAATACTTTGAAAGGACCAAAGTATTTAGGAGAGAGCTTCTGATGTACCCTTGTAACCACTGATTGTTGCCTATAAGGTTGTAATTTAACGTAGACCCAGTCACCAATGTTGAAATTGCGTTCAGACCTGTGTCGGTTAGCCATATGAGACATTCGATGTTGGGCACGTAACAAATGAAACTTCAATAACAACAACATGTTTTCCCGGTCCTGAAGATGGTTTGCAATTACGGCGACTTTCGATTCTCCTGGTAAATAAGGAAGATGCACAGGTGGTGGCTGTCCATATACTGCTTCATAAGGTGTGATCTGTGTAGCTGAATGAAAAGTGGTGTTGTACCAATATTCTGCCAAGGGAAGCCATTTACTCCATAATTGAGGTCTATCGCTGCACATACAACGAAGATATGTCTCAAGGCATCTATTTACCACCTCCGTTTGGCTGTCACTTTGAGGATGGTAAGCTGATGAGTAATTGAGAGCCACCCCTTGCAGTGTGAACAATTCACGCCAAAACTCACTCAGAAAAATTGCATCGCGATCACTTACAATTGAAGAAGGAAGGCCGTGCAACTTGAAAACGTTATCCAGGAAAGCTTGAGCCACTGTCGCAGCTGAATATGGATGTGCCAACGCCATAAAGTGGGCTGCTTTAGTTAATCTATCTACAACCACAAAAATGACTGTTTTTCCAAAAGATGGTGGGAGACCATCAATAAAGTCCATAGAAATGTCGGACCATACGCTTTCAGGAATTGGCAAAGGTTGTAGTAAACCGGGAGAAGCAGCCGGATCATACTTACACCTCTGGCATACCTCACAGGCTCGGATAAAAGCTTGAATATCTCGGGCCATCCCTTTCCAGTAAAATATGCCCTTAACTCGTTGTTGTGTGGCGTCACGACCTGAATGACCCCCATGACTTGAGCTATGCATCCAATTTAATATAAACTGTCGAGTCGCATTATCTGCCGGAACCACCAGTTTACTTTTCCTCCTGAGAACACCATGATTCCAAGAATAGGGTGGTTTCGCATCGGCTTTTACCTGAAGTGCCTCAATTAACCCTTTGATGTTTGAATCTGTCATGTAACCAGCTTGAATTTTCTGCATCAGATCACAATCCATAACAGATAATGCCATGTGCAAGACCTCAGAATTCTCCACTCTTGACAATGCATCAGCGACTAAATTCTCCTTGCCTGCTTTGTATTGAATCTCATAATCGAACTCCAAAAGCTTAGGTAACCATTGTTGTTGTATTGGTGTGTTAAGGCGTTGTTCCAAAAGGTATTTCAGACTTCGCTGGTCTGTTTTGATGATGAAGTGCCCATTTAAGAGGTAATGTCTCCACTTTTGTACTGCAAAAACAACAGCCAGTAACTCCTTTTCATATATTGAAAGGTGAAGTTGTTTACCCTTTAAATGCCGACTAATATACGCCAATGGATGCCCATTTTGCATTAATACTGCGCCAATACCCTGACCTGAAGCATCAGTTTCAACCAGAAACGGTTTATCGAAGACAGGGAGTGCAAGAACAGGAGCTGTGCACAGAGCTAGTTTCAGTTGCTCAAACGAGTCTTGTGCTTCTGCAGACCAGTCAAAACAATCCTTTTTTGTTAAGGCAGTCAGAGCACGAGCAATAGTGCCAAAATTACGGACAAACCGGCGGTAGTAGCCTGCCAAACCCAAAAAACCCCGTAGCTGTTTGAGATTCGAAGGTGTTGGCCAGTCTACAACGGCTTGAATCTTGGTTGGGTCGGTAGAAACCCCTTCCGCCTGGATATAATGTCCTAAATACTCTACCTTGTTTGTAGCAAACGTACATTTGCTTCTCTTGGCATAAAGATGGTTCTCCCTCATCACTTTAAAAACTGATTCTAAGTGCTTTTCATGAGCTGCAGAAGAGTTACTATACACAAGAATGTCATCAAAGAAAATTAGCACAAACTTCCTCAAATACTCCTTGAATGTTGTATTCATTAAGCCCTGAAAAGTGGCTGGTGCATTAGTTAAACCAAAAGGCATAACTAAGTATTCATAGTGCCCACAATGTGTTTTGAATGCAGTCTTATGAACATCCTCTTTTGCCATGCGAACCTGATGATAACCGGCTCTTAAATCGATTTTTGAGTATACCCGAGAGCCCCCTAATTCATCAAGCAGATCTTCTATCAGAGGAATGGGAAATCGATCCTTAATAGTCAAGTTGTTGAGGCCCCTGTAGTCTACACAAAGTCTCCAACTACCATCCTTTTTTTTTACTAACACCACAGGTGACGCATAAGAGCTTGAGCTTGGTTGAATTGTGCCATTATCCAACATCTCCTGCACAATTTTTTCAATCTCATTCTTTTGTTGTGTTGCGTACCTATAGGGTCTCTGGTTGACCGGATTTGAACCTTCAAGTAGAGGAATATGGTGGTCATGGAGTGGTCGAGAGGGTGGTAGAGATGTTGGTTCCACAAATATATCTGCAAATTGTCGTAGCAAGTCATCCAGCTTTGTGGGTATAAACTGTTCTTGACCACTAACCTTCATCACAATTGGCCAGTCTTGTGTATCCACTCCAACATCTTCCTCTGCCCATTTTGTAACAGTACACATCATTGATAATTGAATATTATCATCTGCATACTTGTTCATGCGCATAGCTTTAATGGAACGAACCAAATCTTGTTTAACTCCCTGCAAAACCACCTTTTGTTGTCCCATTTTGAATTTCATTTCTAACTTGGAGAAATCCCACGTTATAGCTCCCAAAGTTTGTAACCATTGTATTCCCAGCACCATATCACAGCCTCGAAGTGGAATGACCATGAAGTCTGCTTTAAAATTTGTTCCCTGAAAACTCCATTCTAACATTTCCACCTTACCATTGACTGTCAGTTTACTACCATCTGCCACTGCCACCTCAACAGACCCAGCTGATTTTGGCCTTAAACCCAATCGTTCTACAGTTTCCATTGTCATAAAATTGTGTGTTGATCCTGTATCAATCAAAATAAACAAGATCCTTTTACCACACATACCCCGTACTCGCATTGTATGATAGTTTGTAATCCCTGCCAAGGCATTGAGTGAAATGTGTGCAATGTCCATATTTACTGCAGGTTTTTCTAGAACTTCCTGTGTCTCTTCCTGTTCCACTTCATCTTCCATTTCCAACATAAATAATTGGGTTTTCTTATGAGTGAGGTAATGTCCCGGTGTGTATTTTTCATCGCAAAAGTAGCAAAGACCTTTTGCCCTCCTCTCACTCATTTCTTCCGTGCTTAAAAATTTCTTAGGTTGTGCATCTTTTGGTTTGGGCAGCAACGGTTGTCGTGAATCTACTTCCTTCTTCATATACGTTGAACCCTTTACTCCTGTATTCATTATTTTTTGTGCTTCACCCGTTTTAACAAATGATGGTTGTTTCCGTGGATGATCAGTCTCATATAAACGCCCCAACATCAGACACTGATGGACAGTGGTGGGTTGAAACATGCGAATATGCATTTGGGTATCCAAACGCAATCCTGCTAAATACGCACTCACCAAATATGCTTCGGGCAATTGAACTCGAGTACGAATCAGTTCAAATTTGCCATGGTATTCCAATATTCCATCCGTCTCCTGCAACTGCTTCAGCTCCGCTATTGGATCGTCTAAGAGTTCATCAAAACGTTCTTTCAGCAATGCCTTGTAAGAATTCCAGTCCCTAGTTCCAGCTCTTCCGGATTCAGATTGAACTAGAGCTTGATGCCAATTAGCAGCTATATCATCAAGATGTATCGATGCGAGACCCACTCGTAACTCCTCCGGCATGTGATCCAAATCAAAAAATTGCTCGACCTTAAACAACCAATCTTTTATTCTGTCACCACCAAAGCGAGGGAACTCAAGTTTAGCTAACCTTGTAACTCAAGTTTAAAAAGTGCTGCTGATCTTCCTGAGTTTGCTAGCTCCGTGATGTTGTTTTGCAGATTCGGAGCTGGGTCGTTACTCGACGAAGGCCAGTCCGTCTTGGTTGTTGTACTACTCGTGAGGAGTCGTATGGCTTCAAACATATCCGCAAGCGATCGCTCCATTTTTGCGTTTTGCGAAGCCATCGTTCCTTCCAGAGTTTGTGTGCGATCGATCATCTGGTTTTTTAGAGCTAGGACTGCTTCTTCGAGCTCACGGATCGTCGTCTCCTTAGTTTGTTTTTGTGCTCTGGTTTCCGTCATTGTTGCTGCCGGAAGCTTACCGAGGTTCGACAGGGCTCTGATACCTTTGATACAGAGGAATTATAACTGAATAATGCGATTCTATTAGATATTGATGTTCAGAAAACAACAATAACTCACACCTTGATCCAAGAATTGATAGAAGAATAATCTTTGATCCAATAATGCGATCGTAACAAATAACAGAAAAGATTCTAGAAAGAGAAAATATTAAGGTTGCAGCAAAAAGGTTGAAGAAGATGCTCCTGTGCGTGTGCTATTAAGTGTGGCCACGTTTAATCAGAGTCGTCCACGTGTCTTGATCGTAGAAGGAGTTATTTATATATGTATTTCTGTATCACACGTCTATATTGGCAGCATGCTCACACCAATCTTCAAAAAATCTGCAATGCCAACTGAATTCCACTATGAGGATCTGTAAAGAGATGCACTTAACTATACATACCTATTAAAATGCAAAACCCCGAAGGATGTCGAAGATGAATCCATATACCCATTCATCTTCAAAGACAAAAATGTTGGCAAGATGGTTTCTCAATTGCCAAACCTAAAAAAAACATCCTCAGTTTTGAAAACATCTTTTTCCAACACGGTGGCCAACTGCTCATCTCAACAACACAAATGATTATAGAAGACGTGGACATGATGAAGTGCCTCCACCACGCCATCGCGGATCGTCGAGCCAACTAGTTTTACCTAACCTCCCTTTTAAACCAAGGACAACCCGAGAGAAAATTTTGTATCAAGCGTACAAGACTCAACAACGTATCAACAAGTGGATCAGAAAGCTTCTTGAGAAGCTGCATAGGAAATTGAGGAAAACATATGAATACGTCTCATCCGAGAAGGAGCTAGGATAAGAAAGTCAGGAGCATATCGGTGAAGAATATGATGGGGAAGCACAAGAAGGAGAGGATATATGCGGAGTATATAATGAAGAAAACGATTTAATAATAGAGTTTCTTTGCGAAACCAAAGGAAAAGATGTGTAGATCCAAGCTTACCTCACCAATAAATGGTACCAATCACTTACACCTGTAAATATTGCTTGTTCATTTCTTTGTTTATCTGGATCTCTCTTTCGTGTTTGTTTTTTCACCAAGATGGTGAGCATATCATTTGTATCATTTGTATTTAACATATACTTATGCATTAAAAACACAAAAAATCAAAAAATTTAAACAATTTCCAAAACAAAAAAATTCCATGTTGTTGCATTTACATTTCATACATTTAGTATGAGTCGTCTACAAATATATAGGATTTCACTTGCAATTGCACAGGGATCAATGATTATACATTTTAGCCTATGCTCAAGACCTTTCTAGAGTGTAATGATGCTTGAACCGCTTTGAAAATATGAAAATTTGGCATTTGTTGCAACTAGCTTGATAAACCTTTCTTATCTTAAAATGTTTTACCTTGCACGGCAAAAAAAGAGTATCAAGTCCAAATCAACAAATAAAGAAACTACAATGTAGTGAATATATTGTATTAACCCATAAGTAATATAAAAAAATCTACACAGTAGAATATTTTTATGGTTTTTTATGTTTATTTTGGTAACTAACTTTAGAAAAATATTAAAAGACAATTATTGGGTGACAAAAATAATAGAAAACAATAATATTCTTCAAATATATATACATATTTTTAATTAATAACTAAATTCGACAATTAAAAAAATAACAAAATAAATGATGTTTATATTTGTATTTTTCTTTTAATATAAATAAAATTAAGCAAACATGAAGTAAAAAAATTATTTTGTTTTTATATGAGAAGAAACAATAAAAACCAACGCAAATGAAGAACAACATCAAATTATTATTTTTGTATATATGGGGTTTTTGATAATATAAAATTTAGAAAATGCAAAACATAAAATGAAAAGATAGAGTTTGAGTGAAAACAACTTGGGATAGAAGCTTTTAACTATGATACTAGATGATGTAAGATTCAATCTCAATCTACAATTTGGTATGGCCGTGACTTGCAATAATCGAGAATCTCTTTTGGCTTAGGCGGGAAGTAAACTAAAATGAAGAGATTTTGACCAAATCACATGATCAAAAGGTGAAACAAAAGTGAATGAAACTCTCAAACTAATTGGTCCGTTGCTTGATAAGAATTTAGTATCTCTCACACTAAACTCTATATAACTTGCTCTTTGGTGGCTAAACTCAAAAATTTATGAATAACATGCTTTATATTTCGTGGTGTACTGACTGGTCCATTGCTTGATAAGAACTTAGTATCTCTCACACTAAGCTCTATATGAAAAAAAAACATCAAATAACTCGCTCTTTGGTGACTAAACTCAAAAAAATTTGAATAACATGTTTTATATTTCATGATGTGTCTTTACAATTGTCTAAAGAGTTTTATATAGAACTTCTAAAAAATGTAAAAGAAGGTAAAATCAAGAGAGACGCCTACACTTAAGAAATATGGCAATTGGAGCTTTGAATGCTCGAACAAACATGGATAATAGTAAATGTATTGTATCTTGATAACTTAGGCAAGAATTAACGCCTTAATAGATTTTTTAGATTCATTGAACAAGTACCAAAAACATAGAAGCGTTGAGGAAAGAGTCATTGGTGCTTTAATGTTGTCGCTGTCAAATATGGAAGTATTGCAGAAGGGAGATCCGCCTAATCATATGATAACCGGTGCATGCTAGGTGATTTTGCGCTTCGCTTAAGAATCTCTCATGTACGCTATGTTTTGGTTTGCAAATGATTAAACAGGTTGGCCATCACACTTGCCATAAATTACTCCAATCGGATCAATTGAAAGCACGAATGAACCTGCCTGGTCCAAAGTGTGTGTTGTCTTCTAGGATGCTTTAGGGAGCTACCAAAAGTAGCATAAAGTCCCATGGTCTCCAAGAAATGTATAGAGATTTTCATATAAGAAATTTTTTAATTATGGTAAGTTCTGACAACATTAATTTGATGAATGGTGCATAAATGGTTCCAACCAGTGTTGGGGTAAGCTCTATGTCACCGCATGTCCTCCGTGATTGAGGATTATCGGCCAGCCCAGGTCTTGTCTGGTCGCTCTTTGGTTAGACTTGAATTCATTGGAATAAGCTCATGTGTCTTTTTGCGTTTGCTTGACCGTCTTTGTGCTTTTCTGTTTGGTTGGGCTGGCGCATCGGTTGAGGCTTGGGTTGCTGACCTCATTGGATCCAAACGAACAATTTTCATTTAAAATATTAAGATAGAATTGTTATCAAATAACACATTTAATATGGAATAATGCGAGAGTCATTGAGAAGGGTTTGTTAATCTTGAAAACCTTCATTTGAAAGAAATGTTTATTTAACTTGAATTATCGTAATAGAGGGCTACAAGTTCCAAAAGAAAGCCAATCAACCTTCATGAAAAAGAGGAATTATCCAAGCTCAAGAAGTAAAAAAGGTAGGGGGGAGGGGGAGAACAAATTACTGGTACGCAGATTAGGAAATAAGGGGTGAATTGCAAAGCTATAAACAAAACAAAAAATCTCTAGTTCACGGCATGAGGAAGTCTTCAACTGACAGATCCTTGCTCACTTTGAGTCCGAAATCTTCAAAACCAAAGAAAGACTTACCCGTGGAAGTGAATTTGGCTTCATAGTCAACACGTCTTTGGCAAATGATTTCTCCTCCACCTCAAGATCAGATATATCACTCTCTTGATGATTGATTAGAAGTTTAATTTTACCATTAGCTTGTCCAAGGAGTTGCAACGGCGGAAAGAGCACATTACTACTGATAAGTGATGTGTTGTGAGTTTTGAAATATTCTAACCATTTTTTATATGTGTTTTTAGTCTTTATTGATTCTTTTAGTGTTTTATAAGTTTTTATAGGTTTTAGGTCGCAATGGATGGAAACAACCAATTTTGGCAAAAAAAGAAGCAAAACAAGAATTTTGGACATAATCCGGTTGGATCGATTGGAGGGACCGGTCGATCCTATGTGTGTAGACGGAGAGACCGGGCAGTACTTGAGGATCGCTGGGAGCTAAGAAGATGGATCGGTCCAGGCAGGACCGATCGATCCCATCTTCCAGCGGTTGAGCAGACCGATTAGTCTAGCAAGGGACCGATCGGTTCTTAGCTTCTGTGCGGGAAAAAACCAATTTGGGCCCAGGTTTGGCTCAATCTTACGCCGAGTTGACCTAATCCAATTTTTCAACTATTGAAAGGTTTTTTCAGCCACTTTTAGGGCTAAGTTTTATTTTCTCTAAGACTTTTTTGGCTTTTGCACTTGTAATCACTTTTGGCGAAGAAATCTTGACTCGACATATTACCAAGAAGATTTCTAAACCATTTTATTCTTAACTTATGCAATTCTTTTATATGATTATGATTTAGATCTCTAGTTAGGTTTAGAGTTTTTCAAAGGATTTTAAGAATTGCTAAATTAGTGTATTGGAATTAGTGTATTCGTTTTTCACCTAAATCTTTATTTAGGTTGTTCTTAACGCTTAATCTAACTTGATCAATTAGACAATAATATTAAGATTAATCAAAAACATCAAAAGTGATGTTAGGTATCCTGAAAAGAACTTAGATGAAAGGAAGATGATGTTAAATCAATTTATGAAACATATTGGAACTTGAACAATATTGTTTATTTAAGAATCTGAATTCAAACGATAATTTAGAAAAATATATTATTAGACATAGTAGTTAAGTGCATCGACAGTTGGATGGCTAGATAGTCGTGTTCTAAATTTTAGATGATCCTTAATCAAATCTCCAATAGAAACCTAATTGGAGATACTGATTTCCAGTGAGTTTCTCTCAACCTAACGTTTTTCATATTATAAGTTTACATCAATAGAAATTCTTTCTATTTAGATTATTTGCCCATTAAACTCTTACATTTTTCCTTCTTAGCAATATTTTTATTCTGAGCAATTGGTACTTGTGGATTCGATCCCTAAGTACTACTACACTTGTATGTGCAATTGCAGCAAGTTTCTTTCGATTAAAACCTGAGATATGAACAACATGAACTAGGACACGAGCAAAAGAAAGGAACTATCTCGACCGCAAGATACTTTTCCTTTCCTCCACAGTATCAAGCATCCCACCATCATCGAAAGACCAAAACTCAGAGATCTCATACTCCGACAGCGGCTAGTCTACTTAGCAAAACTTCAATAGTACAAGAGCATTTCTGAATTTGGGCTCAGCGGCCTCTAAATCGACCCTCAGTTCAAAAGAAGATCTCTTGAGTGAGGTCCTTTCTATTTTCCCTATACTGTCTCTCGACTTCTAAACTCGCAACCCTCATAGCGAGGAACCATAGTTATCATTCCATATAATTCCATATTCTTTTGTTATTTAATGACAATGCTATCTTAATTTTTGAGTTAGAAATGTTTGTTTGGATCCGAAAAAATCCTTTTAGACTACATTTACTTTTTGATCATACTGACACACATGTGCTTCTGCAAAAATAATGAATAATGTTAAGATATCATTGTCATTAAATAACACATCTTTATTACACACCAATATGGGGGTTTCCGTATACCCTGATGCGAAAATCTAAAATATGAAAAGAAGTGTTCATCAAAATCTCAAGTGACTTGCTGAGAACATAATACACCCTGGGAAACTTACTAAAAAGTTTATTTTCCTATTCAAAATTCCTATCAAGGTTATACGCACCTCTAGATACACTGAATTATCATAAACTTAAGAATGTTGACAATACCTTAGGAAAACCCTAATAAACTTTACCAAAAGCACTTCCTAAAATATAGAGAGCTCCGCACACCTAAGGAAAACTCCAGCAAAACTTTATAAAAGTAATTCCTAAAATCTAGAGAGCCTATCGCACCTCATAGGGAGTTTTTTGAATACTAAAAAGACTTCTTTGAATAGGGCATAAAAAATGGTGGGAATGCCCACCCAATAAAGAACAAACGTTCATTCTAAAAACCGGGGCTACATGCATCCAACATCTGTCGTATTCTTGAAATCCCATCATCATTACAAACCAATAATTGGGTTTGCCCATCTTGGAAAACTTACTCAAAATCTAAAATATTAGAAGAGTCCCTCAAAATCTCCGATCACTTGCCGAAAACATAATACATCTTGGAATAGTTACTCAAAAGTTCATTTTCCTATTCAAATTTTAATGAGGGCTCTGTGCACCTCAGGGGTACTCCGAAGCATAAGGATGTCCATCAATTTTGGAAGGCTCACTGTTCCTTGGAGAAATCCTAATAAACTTTACAAATGCATTTTATAAAACTTAGAGAGCATTACACACCCAAGGGAAACTCTTGGAAAAATATAAAAGTAGCTTCTAAAGGCCAGAGGACCTAGCGCACATCATAGGGAGTTTCCTGAATATTAAAAGGACTTCTTTGAATATGCCATAAAAATGGTGGGGACGCCTACCTAATAAGGCACAAATCATTCTAAAAACCGGGGCTACATGCATCCAACAAAAAAACCAACCTAGAAAACTTTGTGTGAAATGGAGGCGTCCCCAAACTCAAAGTACTTAAGCGAGGTATGCGCAAACAAAGGAAAACCGACCTAGAAACCTCTTTGTGGAAGGGAGGTTTCGGGAAACACAAAATATTAAACAAGGGCTACGTACCCAAAGTGGGGGGACCGACCTCGAAGCATTTTTGTGAAATGAAGGTTCTCCTAATTCGGAATATCAAATTTGAGCTACACACACCTACAAGCCTTCTAGTGAAATGAAGCCCCCCAAACTCAGGTTATCACGTTGGGCTACGCAAACCTAAAGGGAGGGGGCTAATCTTGAAACCTTCATATGGAAAAAATGCTTATTGAACTTGAATTATCATAATAAAGGGCTACGCGTGGAAAAAAAGAAGCCAACCTAACCTTCATGAAAAAAGAGTGGTTATCCAAGCTTAAAAAGTAGAAAAGGTGAGGGAACAAATTTCCGGTACACATACTAGGAAATAGCAGGGTGAATTACAAAACCAGTTAAACAAAAAAAAATCTCCCGCTCACGGCATGCGGAGCTTTTAACAGAATGATACAAATGTACGTCGTGTTTCAAATCTTTGAAACTACAGAAAGAATCACCCATGGAAATGACTTTGGCTTCAAAGTCAGCACGTCTTTTGTAATTTTTCTTCCTCCACCTCAATATCCGATATCTCACCCTCGTGAAGATTGTTTAGAAGTTGAAGGTTGGTATTAGCTTGTCCCAGGAGTTGCAACCGCCGAAAGAGCACATCACTATTGACAACGTTGACTAGGACACGAGCAAAAGCAAAGAACTATTTAGACCGCAAGATAATTTTCCTTTCTCCACAGCAACGTGCATCCCATCATCATAGAAAGCCCACTCGGAGATCTCAGTCTCGATAGCAGCTAGTCTCCTTAGCAAAACTTTAATAGTAAGAGAGCATATGTGAATTTAGTTTCAACGGCCTCCAACTCGACGCTCAGTTCAGAAGAATATCTCTTGAGCGAGGTCCCTTCTATTTTCCAGTACTGTCTCTCAACTTCTAGACCAGCAACCACCACACAAAGATCTTTGGTCACGAAATAAGAAACCACGTTACGGAGGCCCCGAATATCGGCCTTGTAATCCCTCAAAACAGTAGGAAATGTTCTATAAGACCTCGAAAAACCAAAAGGTGGGGTCAATATCCCAACAGAAAGACTTTGGAAAAGAAAAAGAGTAAGGTAAGCACATGAATGTTACAAAAACAGGAATGAGTTTCTGTCTAAGAAACAAATGCCCATTAGAACCAAAGACAAAAATATTCTTTCCAATTAAAGATCCCTCAAGATCAAATAATGAAAAGTATGCAGGATATCTATAGTTACAAAAAATCAAAACCCCATCTCAATCCTCAAACAAAGATAAATGAACACCCTTGCATATAACTAGGCCCGAGCAGATAAAGCATATGAATTGGGCTCAAACATAAGAATTAGGAAATCTGATTCCTCAAGGGATTGGAGGGACTGAAGGGAAACATGGTTCTCAACGCGTGAAGAACCATAATCTACAGGAGCTAAAACAATAGATAATTAACAATTTATCACGAAGAGAAAAGAGGAGAAATATCTTTCAAAATATAAAATACACTACCTGATGTGGGACGATGCCACCCATTCGGTCAACTCAGGGAAAAAGAAATGATATGGGATCAATCAAAAGACGACGACTGCAAGAAAGTCAATGCTCCCCACCCTCCTCCCTTGCAATTTTGTAACTGGAACTATGGATTTCTTGACTAAAACACCTAACTCCGATTGCAATATCGGGAAAGGATGAAGTACATGCCCTGCCCAAGACTCGGTGAAAACCATTACTGGAGATGGACTCTTCCCCACTAAAAAGTAATTTACATGGGAAGAAAAAGGAATATAAGAAAAGACCAACAGTAGAAATAGAAAAAGATTTCAAAAAACCTAAAGGAACCGCAGCGTGCCGGCTTAGCATAGCCGAGGATAATATGGTACTCGAGGAATAAGTTCGCTTCTTTGGACTCGATTGAACTTTAGAGAAGAGATCTTCGAAGCATTTAGAACTATGGGACCCCTTTATCGATACTAGAACTAAAAAAGAGAGGGATAGAGAAGGAGAAAGAAACAGAGAATAGTAGAGACACAAGTCATACCTTTCCTCTCGACGCTGATAAGAAGCTGAGCCTAGTCCTAGAGACGTTGTGTTTATCCTAAAGAAAAATATAATAACTCCGCCACTAGTATTTTTTTCTCAAGAAGACTATGTATTTGAAAACTAAGCCTTGCGATGAAAGACATAATCCACCGACGAGCATATCTTCTTATTTTCCCAAAAAGGTATAAATCATTTGTATGAAATGGGATCTCGACCTGAAACGAACTGCAAGGTAAAACAAGAAGTATCATAGGACATAAGGGGAGGGGGAGGGGGAGGGGAGAATTGGAAAAGTGAAAAGGCATAATCGCAGAGATATGTGTTAAGAATAAACCAGAGACTTACTGAATAATACTTGTATAAACCTCAAAACTTAACAATGTCCATAAAAAACTCTCCTCTCTCACGAGTATTTTCTCTCAGAAAATCTTCCTCCCTTTTCTCTCTCCACGAGTATGGAGACTCGTCCAAACAACCCACAAAATGCATAAAGAAAAAGCAAACAGCGACATCTTCCTTTAAAAGAAAATTATTAAAACGATAAACGGCAAACCCTCTAGCTCTCCCTAAAGGTTTGCCTCTTTTTTTTCCTCCTCACGTGCCTTGCTCGTGCACTTCCCTCCATGTCACTGTTCATCTTCTTCGGACCTCCTTCCCGCCATATTTTGGGTCTGCTCCAAATCCTCTGTTTCAGTTGACGTCTTCCTCCGGTAATAAGCTCTCAGTGGCTTATCAATACTCCCCCCTTTGAGAAGCTTGTCCCCAAGCTTAAAATCTAGAAAATCTCTTTTGATCGAGGTTGCGAGATGCCATGTGTTTTCATGATCCTCCAAACCTGTCCAAGAAATAAGAACCTCGAGATTACCCGTGTTATCATAACGGGTATCCAGGACGGCTGCCGGAATTGGTGAGGGAACACCTATGTCAAACCACGATGAAGGTAGGGGGACTGGCTGTTCAAAATTACCAATGGCCGCTTTCAATTGAGAGACGTGAAACACCGGGTGAATTTTGGAAGCAGCCGGAAGTTGTAGATGGTAGGCAACTTTTCCCACCTTCTCCAAGATTGTGTATGGCCCGAAGTAGCGAGCTGCAAGCTTCTGATACTCCTGCTTTTCCACGGACTTCTGGCGATAAGGCTTCAACTTGACATACACCTTATCTCCTACCAAGTATTCGACCTCCCATCGATGTTTATCAGCTTGTCTCTTCATGATCTCCTTGGCACGCTGTAATTGAATTTTGATGATAAGTAAGTGGTCATCCCTTTCCCGAAGCATTTGCTCCAAGTTGAAGTTATTTGTGCTCCCTGATTCAAAACGAGTAATCATTGGTGGATCCCGACCATAGACAACCTTGAAAGGAGTTGTCTTGAGGGCTGTATAGTAGCTGGAGTTGTACCAGTACTTTGCCCAAGAGAGGTACTGATGCCATGATCGAGGTTTTGCAGAGGCGAAACAATGGAGGTACGTTTCAAGGCAGCGATTAAGCACTTCCGATTGCCCGTCGGTTTGCGGATGAAACGATGTGCTGTATTTGAGGCGTGTACCCGCCTGTTTAAAAGTCTCGCGCCAGAAGTTACTCAGGACAATTTTATCATGGTCTGAAATGATACCTGCCGAAAAACCGTGAAGACGAACCACCTCCGAGATGAATTTGGTTGCCACATCCGCTGCAGTAAAAGGGTGACAAAGGCTGAGAAAATGTGCATATTTACTCAATCTATCTATCACCACCAATACAACATTGAAGCCCTGAGATAGCGGTAGAGCTTCAATAAAATCCATCGAGATTTCATCCCAAACGCGTGAGGGAATTGGGAGAGGTTGGAGAAGACCGGCGGGTGAAAGAATGGAATACTTGTTGGCTTGACAAACGGCGCAAGAAGCAACAAATTTCTGAATATCATCCCACATTCCCTTCCATTGAAACGCCAGTTGTACGCGTTTTAGTGTCTTTAAGACCCCTGAATGGCCTCCCAGCTTGCTGCTGTGAAATTCGTTGAGAAGCAGGGGAATAAACGACGAAGTCTTGGGAATGACCAGGCGCCCTTTAAACCATAACCGATTATCCACAATGCTATAACCAGGTCGTGTTACACCCGCCTGAATCTTGGTAATTGCTTTCTGAATTTCCAAATCTCCATCTATTTCTTTATATATGTCCTGGAGCTGGAGCACATAAGGTACCATTAAACCGAACAGCTCAGACAGTAAGGAAGAAAGCTGAGGTTGAGGCATTCGCGAAAGACCATCGGCTGCTTTGTTTTCAATACCGGGTTTATACAAAATGTCAAAATCGTAACCCATGATCCTGTGAAGCCATTTTTGGTATTCAAGGTTCACTTCTCTTTGTTCCAAGAGAAATTTGAGGCTCTTTTGATCCGTGTGGACAATGAATTTTCTGCTGGAAAGGTAATGTTTCCACTTCTGAATAGCCAGCACGATCGCCATGAGTTCACGCTCGTATACCGGCTTAAGTTGTTCTCTAGGAGTGAAACCATGACTGAAAAATGCAATAGGGCGTTTATGCTGCATAAGAACCGCACCCACACCCGAATTAGAAGCATCCGTCTCCACAATAAAAGGGATGGAGAAATCGGGTAAGGCGAGAACCGGTGTAGACACCATCGCAGTTTTCAGACTATCAAAGGCGTGTTGCGCCTCATTTGTCCAAGCGAACAAGTCCTTTTTGAGTAATCCGGTCAGGGGTTTGGCAAGCAGTCCATAATTGCGTACAAAACGTCTATAATAACCTGTTAAGCCGAGAAATCCTCTGAGTTCCTTGACAGATTTTGGAGCTGGCCAATTCTGCATTGCCGCGGTTTTGGCTGGATCGGTTGAGACGCCCTCTCCCAATATTATATGTCCGAGATAATCCACTTGTGGTTGACTAAATAAGCACTTCTTATGATTGGCAAAGAGCTGGTGATCTGTGAACAATTGTAAAACCACAGCCAAGTGCTCCGCGTGGGCAGTCTCCGAGCGACTATAGATGAGTATATCATCAAAGAAAACCAAGATAAACCGGCGAAGGTAAGGTCTGAAAATATCATTCATCAGAGCTTGGAAGGTGGCTGGGGCATTCATGAGGCCAAAGGGCATTACTAGAAATTCGTAGTGCCCATCGGTGGTTCGGAAAGCCGTCTTATGAATGTCATCCTCATGCATCCTGATTTGATGGTACCCGGCTCGTAAATCGAGCTTGGAGAAAAACTTTGCATCCTTCAGTTCATCCAATAGCTCATCAATGACCGGTATTGGAAATTTATCCGGAACTGTTGCACGATTCAGGGCCCTATAATCCACACAAAATCGCCATGAGGAGTCCTTCTTTTTGACAAGCAGAACTGGGCTAGAAAACGGACTTGTGCTAGGTCTGATCACTCCGGTAGCAAGCATACCCGTTACTAACTGTTCCATTGCCTCTTTCTGAGCATGAGGATAACGGTATGGACGTACACTTACTGCAGAGCTCCCCGGTAACAATGTTATCCGATGCTCGTGGCCGCGAATGGGAGGCAAGCCCACTGGTTCTGCAAAAACACGTGGAAAACGATCAAGTACGTGAGAGATGGGCAGTGAAATCGGTACCTGAGGTGGCTGTGTGTTCGACAGCTGTGCGGTTGCCAGAGCCCCACCCACAACAGACCCCGACCACTTGGACCCTCTACACTTAAGAGACAAATTGCCGGTATGTAAATTGTCGTCTCCTCTCAATCGTGACCAGCAGCCCTTGTGTAGGAATCTCAGTTCATGTGAAGCCGAATTAACTTGACAAGAACCCAATGTACGCAGCCATTGCACTCCAAGTATGACATCCGCCCCTCCAAGTTCCAAAGAGATGAAGTCCGCGGTGAATTCCAGGCCCTGCAGTTTGAACTGGACGTTCTTGCACACGCCTAAACCCATTACTGATACCCCGGTGCCAAGAAGGACATGAAGATTCGGAGCTTGCTGAAGCTGCATTCGTGTGGAATTAATCGCAGCTGGGCTGATGAAGTTGTGGGTTGCCTCACTATCCAACATAAAGACCAGCTGTGTTTTCCCCATTTGACCCCATAATTTTGTCGTAGTTGGGTTCGAATTGCCAATAAAAGAGTGAAAAGACAGCTCCATTAATGTGCTCTGCTCGGCTGGTTCATCATCCGGAATCTCGATCATGTTATCATCTAGAACTTCCAGCTTATAACCATTTACAACTGTAAGAAGTTGCAATTCTTTATTCGGACAGATTGCATTATGCCCACGAAACCACTTGGCATTGCATTTAAAGCACAATCCACGTCGTCTTTTCTCGTCTAATTCGGCATCCGAGCAGTTCAGCCGTGGTCGCGGAGAAGGTTTCTGCGGCAGCGTAGCTACTGGTTTCTTGTTATCCGTGACAATGGTTTTCATCCGCCAACTATTATGACGGTGATCCGTTGCAGCTCCTTGGCGTGGCTGACGAGAGTCCGTGTGAAGTTCTTTACTCACTACACGGGTCAAGACATCTGTCTCCATGGAAAGAGCAACCGAAACCATCTCCGGAAGAGATTGAGGTTTCATGAGATGAACCACAGCTCTGATTTCCGGCTTAAGTCCATTGAGAAAGATGCCCTCTAATTGGTGTGTCGATAGATTTGTCACTTGGCCCGTCAACTCTTCGAACTCATGAACGTATTCCGCGACGGTGCTCTTTTGCAACAAACAAAAGAGGTTTTGGCTTGGTCCTTTGCTGTTAATGTTGCCAAAAAGGATCATTAAACGATGTTTAAATTGATCCCACGTTGCAAATGGTTCCCAAGTTATTTCCGAGTTAAACCAGCCTAAAGCATCTCCTTCAAGGCTCATCGAAATCATCTCAAGTTTATCATTGTCATTGTATCCTCCCAATATGAAAAATCGTTCAACCTTCGAGAGCCAACCAAATGTATTAACTCCTTCAAAAATCGGTAGTTCGACCCTTTTTACCAAGCTGTCGCGGGACCCCAACATGGATGATCTGAAATCGTTGTTGATCGTAGGAGGGGGAACGTGTGTAGCCTGAGCCCAAGTTGTTTGACTGGATTCTCTCCTGAGTTTTTGTGATTCCAACTGTGGTAAAGCTTGGAAGAGGCGATCGAGATGCGAATGAAAAGATTTCTCCATCGACGCTTGAAATGTTTCGAGTTTAGAATCAAGTTTTGACTCCCACTTAGTTTCTAAGCGACGCAGAGAATCCTCTAACAGCAACTGCCCAGAAATCGCACCTCTGTAGCCGCTGTCGAGTGCATCGAGACGCCGGAAAATCTCGTCAAAGCTCCCTGTGAACTATGGAGAGGGTGAGAAACCCGGTGGTGTTGTGAGACCTTCATCCCGTGACTGTTCCATTGAAGATAGTGTCCGTTGTCACAATCGCACCAAATGTTAAGAATAAACCAGAGACTTACTGAATAATACTTGTATAAACCTCAAAACTTAACAATGTCGATGAAAAACTCTCCTCTCTCACCAGTATTTTCTCTCAGAAAATCTTCCTCCCTTTTCTCTCTCCACGAGTACGCAGACTCGTCCAAACAACCCATAAAATGCATAAAGAAAAAGCAAACAACGACATCTTCCTTTAAAAGGAAATTATTAAAACGATAAACGGCAAACCCTCTAGCTCTCCCTAAAGGTTTGCCTCTTTTTTTTCCTCCTCACGTGCCTTGCTCGTGCACTTCCCTCCACGCCACTGTTCATCTTCTTCGGACCTCCTTCCCGCCATATTTTGAGTCTGCTCCAAATCCTCTGTTTCAGTCGACGTCTTCCTCCGGTAATAAGCTCTCAGTGGCTTATCAATATGTAGCTAACTCCTGAGGAAGAGGGAGTCTCAAACCGTAATTCATAAAAAAAAGTTGTGTAACATTAACCTTCAGAAACACACTCAGAATTCTTGTAAGGCAATGGACATCGACATCGACGGATTCATGGAACTGAGAAACACGAGCAAGATTTTCGACGAGACCCAGTACAGAAAGTGTTGGAACAAATTTTGAATAATATTTACGTGTTCAATTTGGATAATATGTCCCAAAATTGATTGCAAAAATTTGTTGAGATGTGAATGAGAAATGGGCAATTGAGCTCATTAAAAAGTCATAAATTTGTTGACTAAGTCAATGAGGAAGGACAAAAGTCCCACATTAGAAATTTGGGGAGAAATTCCTTAGTATATAAAGGGAAGAGCTTATGTAGTAGCTTAAAAGAGTTAAATAGAAAAGAGACCAAGCCACGCGCGCCACTGCCGGGCCGGGCTCACGATTGGATCTTGGTTCTTGGGTCTTGGTGAAGGGTTGTAGGCCCAACATGGTTCTTTTTGGGCCGAATATTGGTTAAGGTTTTGTTCCAAAACCAGGTCAAAACCCTAAACCGCTCCCAACTTTTTCTCCTCCAGCCGCCACGAATTTCTCGTCGGTTTGGTTGCCTCTCACATTTTAGGGTTGCGAAAACCGCTTCCTTAAAGCTATTAAAAGAGCCTTGGTTCCTCATTAACCTTCCTTAGCGTCTTCACATTCTCACACGAAAATCGTTAAGTATTTCTCCTCGTTCTCTTCTCTCTTCTCGCACTGTAAGTTCTCGAGAGTATATCGTAGTTCTTGTTCACATATTCTATAATTGAGTGTTGCGATTATAGTCTCATCGCGGTTGTATCCTCAAATTCATAATCTCATCAAACCGTCACACTGTAGAAGATTTATTGAATTAAGGAAAGAGATCAAATCTCACCTCCGTGAATTCATCTTTTCCGTAATTCTTTTCGAATCATTTTTGATCAGTAAATCGTTTTCCCATCATGATTTTTATATCTAATTTTTCATATTCGGTTTTTCGCATTCCTGCTTATCGCTTGAATCGGATTGAGAATTATGATCGAATTTCAAACGATTTTCAAACATTTCAAAATGATTTTTTCATCCTGAATAACGGTTTCAAATGATTCTGATCGATTGTAATGTTTTTCCAAACGTTTACAAATTATTTCAATCGATCGGAATTGATTTCACTAAAAAGTTTTTAGTCCGTTTTTTGTGATCGATCTGAAATGGTTCTGTAAACGTGATATAATGTTTAGCAGAAAGTTTCAAAAATTAAACGATCTTTGCACTTTTTGTTAAACGGTTTTCGCGAAGGCTTAATAAATCTCCCGGTTGGATCTATTTCAAAAATTATCTCGACCATAAGCAAAAAGCTTTGACGTTGTCAAACTTAATTTCCAGGTTGCAAATTGAGTCTACACATCGCAAATCAGATTTAAATCTTGATCATAATGCAAATATAGCCGAATACACAAGAAAGGGCAAAGAAAAAGTTGTGGCAAACAACATTGGACCTTGTAAACATGCGTTTAACAAGGTCACACCTTAAGCCTCCACAAGATTTAAGAAGCAAGGCAACCGGAAGAAATTCTCCAGGAATTGTCATCATTGTGGTAAGAAAGAGCAAAAGTCCTCGGAATGTCGTAGTAATGCGAAGGGAAAAGCTCAACCCAGTCTGACCGAAACTGACCTATGCGTGGTGGTCACTAAGGCCAATATGGTTGAGGAAAACCCTAAGGAGTGGTTCTATGATACTGGAGCAACCACTCATATTTGCATCGATCGGGATATATGTTCAGTTCTTATCAAAAGAACAAGTCCGAAGAGCAGTTGATGATGGGAAACAAGACGTTTTCCAAGATTGAAGGTTACAGCAAAGGGGTGTTGAAGCTGACATCTGGACACGAAGTCACTCTCACCAACGTGAATCACGTGCTAGACATGAGGAAGAACCTGATATCCGGGACACTGATGATCAGGGTTCGCCATCAACTTTGAGTCCGACAAGTTGGTTCTTAGGAAGAATGGGGTGTACTTGGGAAAGAGGTATGTCAAAGGAGGACTGATCAAAATGTGTGTAATGACAGTTCTCAAAAACAATGATGTTCCTACTTGTTCCAATGTTGCAATGAATAAAAAACCAGCTGCTTATTTGGTTAAGTCTTTTAATTTATGGCATGAACGGTTAGGACATGTAAATTATAAATGGATGCAACGATTGATTAATTTTAACCTGATTCTGAAATGCAAAATAAGTAAAGACAAATGTGAGATATGCGTTGAGGCAAAACTCACAAAACTACATCGTCTCACGTTGAACGAACTATTGAACCTCTAGCATTAATACACACTGATTTATGCGATTTGGAAAGCATACAAACTAGAGGTGGTAAAAAGTATTTTTTTGACTTTTATAGATGATTGTACAAAATATTGTTACGTATATTTGTTACGTAGTAAAGACGAAGTCCTACAAAAATTCAAAGAGTATAAGCTCGATGTTGAAAATCAACTTAAGAAAACTATTAAAATAGTTATAAGTGATAGAAGAGGCGAATATGATGGACCGTTTAATGCATTTTGTCAAAAAAATGGCATTATCATCAAACAACAGCTCACTACTCACCATAATCTAACGGACTTGCAGAACGAAAAAACCGAACTTTGAAAGAAATGATGAATGCAATTTTGCAGGAATTTAGGTTACCCTAGAATCTGGGGGGGGGGGGGAGGGGGGGAAGCGTTGCTCACCACAAATTATGTCCTCAACAAAATACCACACAAAACATTAACCAAAATGTCGTATGAATTGTGGAAACATATTGTACCATCGTACAAATACCTGAAAGTGTGGGGGTACCTAGCAAAAGTAGCAGTAGCTCCTCCTAATCCTAAAAAAGTTACAATATGACCTAAAAGTGTGGATTGCATATTCATAGGATACGCACACAATAGTAGTTCTTATCAGTTTTTGGTACATAAATCTAATATACTAGATATTCATGTCAATACGATTATGGAATCAAGAAATGCAACATTTTTCTAGAACGTGTTTCCGTGTAAGGATAAACATCCAAAACGAGCACGTGAAGAAAGTGATGTAATAACCTCAACAAATGAGGCAAGTACATCTGGAACTTCAGTAACTGAAGTAGAAAATGTTGAAGATGAACCTTGACGAAGCAAAAGAGCTTGTAAGGAAAAATCTTTTGGTGATGATTTCTTGACGGTCTTTCTTTTAGAGAATGAGCCGAGAATATTCACCGAAGCCATGTCGACACCTGATGCACCTTCATGGAAGGAAGCCGTCAATATTGAGATCGACTCCATTATGCAAAACCATGCATGGGAGATAACCGATCTACCACTAGGCCCTAAAGCATTAGGGTGTAAATGAATTTTCAAAACAAAATTGAAAACCGATGGCTCAATTGAAAAGTACAAGGCTAGACTTGTGGTGCAAGGATTCCGACAAACAAAGGTTTTAATTTCTTTGACACCTATTACAAGACTAACTTCAATAAGAATGCTAATAAGCATCGCGACACTAAGGGACTTGAAAATATATCAAATGGATGTAAAACTGCTTTTCTAAATGGTGATTTAGAAGAAAAAATTTATATGTTACAACCTGAAGGGTTTGTTGTCTCTAGTCAAGAACACAAAGTGTGTAAACTGGTAAAGTCATTGTACGGACTTAAACAAGCTCCAAAACAATGGCATGCGAAATTTGACAATGTAATGATGTCAAATGGTTTCAGCATAAATGAATGCGATAAATGTATCTACATAAAAAATACACCAAAAGGATATATTTTGTTATGTTTATACGTGGATGATATGCTTATCATAGGTATCAATAAAGACATGATCAATCAAACTAAGAATCTGCTTAGTGGAAAATTTGACATGAAAGATATGGGATTAGCGGATGTTATTATAGGAATCAAGATAACTAGACATTCCGAAGGAATCATCTTGTCCCAAAATCATTATGCTGAAAATATACTTGAGCGGTTTAAAAAATATTCAAATAGAAGTGCTAAAGCTCCTATCGACCCTCAACTTCACTTGACCAAAAATTCAGGTGAAGCGGTGTCACAGCTAGAGTATGCACGAGTGATCGAAAGCTTGATGTACTTAACAAACTGCACTAGATCCGATCTGGCACACTCAGTAAATGTACTAAGTCATTACACCAATAATCCAAGAGATAATCATTGGAAAGCTATAACTAGAGTATTAAACTATATACGTTATACTAAGGATTATGGTTTGCACTATGGTAGAGAACCCATAGTTTTAGAAGGATACAGTGATGCAAACTAGATATGTGACTCCAAAAACTTGAAATCCATGAGTGGATATATCTTTATACTTGGTGGTGCAGTAGTGTCCTGAAAATCTTCCAGACAAACTCTGTTAGCCAGATCGACCATGGAATATGAGTTCATAGCGTTAGACAAAGTTGTAGAAAAAACAGAATAGCTTCGTAATTTTTTGGAAGATATCCCAATGTGGGAAAAACCAGTGCAAATAATACATATCTATTGTGATAGTCAAATGGCTTTAGCTTGGGCATTGAATAATCTATATAATGGTAAATCATGTCATATAAAAAGACGAGATAAAAACATTAGGCACTTGATCTAAAGTGGTGTAATCACGGTAGATTACATCAAATCAGCTAATAACCTAGCGGATCCATTTACTAAAGGTTTAGCTCGAGATCAAGTCATACAATCATCAAGAGAAATGGGTTTAAAGCCTATGACTTAAGATGAAGTTTGATGAAAACCTCACCTACGTGATTGGAGATCCCAAGATGTAGGTTAAAAGAGACAACTAAGTCAAGCGGAATCTGAAAAAACACTGTGAGAATGATAAACAGTGTTGTTACATGTATGTGTGTAGGATAGCATTGCTTTTAATGATTTGAGACCATAGCTTTGACATATAAGTGAAGTATTACAAGATGCTCCTTAAAACAAAGCTAATGGTGAATCACCTTATGAGTGTGAAATGAAGCCATTTCTAGGAGAATGAAGGAAATGCTATATTCTCAAAGTTCACTCATGATAAACCATGCAAGTCCTCGACCAAAATGGACAAAATAGAGAACATAATTCTACGAGAAATGAAACTGTGTTATACATGTTGTCTCGGTACATCAAAGCTCGGGTGGTTCAAAGCTTCACCTCGTGGTCGAGTAAACCCGACAGATATTAACAATGAGTGGTTCAAAGCTGAAACATGTTAGCAACTCAGATACAGTGAAAGTTCGTTTATACTTTCGAAAGTCCTTTTGTATAGTCTATAGAATACGTCTAGTTAGTAGAGTTCATCGAGTCTATCGGGTCTGCATACAAAAGACGCCTCGTCAAAATCTTTCATCTCAAAATTATGCTTAATAAATATCTTAGGTTTATGCAACATACATATGTCCTTGGTGGCATACGTCATCAACATACAAAACCAAGAAAATGCATTTATTCCCATTGAACTTTTGATACACATAATTTTCAACCAAATTCACGTTGAAACAAAAGAAATTATTATCTCATGAATTTGTGGTATCATTGATGAGAAGCCTCTTTTATTCCATATATTGATTTTCTTAATTTGCGAACCATTCTCTTTGAATCATCCAATACAAAGTTTTCTAGTTGCTACATATTAATTTCGTCATCACTGTTTACATTGAGAAATAAATCTTAAATCATAATGTGCACCGAGAGCCATTATTATCCTACAATATTTCTTTGAAGAAATTGGTGAAAATATTTCTTTATAGTCAATTCCTTTTTATGAGTATAATCTGTAGCCACTATACCAGTTTTATATCTCTCCACGTTACCATGCACTTGAATCCTTTTTGGTTTTAAATATCCATTGGCAAGCAATGTGTTTCTTTTCTTCTGGTAATGGGACTACATCCTAAACCTTATTTTCTAGCATTAACTTATATACTTTTTGTATACCATTACCCATTTTTATGAACTGAACTCCCCATAGCCTCACAAAAATTGATAGGATCATCTTTCATTTGAGTTTATTTTTTCTTGTTCCAAAGATACACTATATAATCATCCGGAGTAGTATTTTTCTTTTCCCTAATGGATCTCCATAATGGCAATTGTTCTTGTTGTACCATTTTTTGAGGATTTTGAATTTGACCTCCATGTTCTATAGTATTGTCATCTTGAACTGGAGGAAGAACTAGAATATCAAATTGAGATTCCAAACTTGCGTTATTAATCGCAACTATATGAATCATATTCAAAATATTATTGGCTGTTTCAAGATGCCATTGGAAAAGTTCCACAAATATCCGTATGCATCAACACAAGAATGTCTTTAGCTCTATATGAACCTAATTTCTTTTGTTTAGTATGTTTTTCTTTAATGAAATCCACACACACATCATAGTTTGTGAAGTTAAAATAACTCAAAATACCGTGTGACACAAGTTGTTCAACTCTATAACTAGAGATGTGACCTAAGCGTTTGTGCCATAAAATTTTTGAATTTTCATTCTAAAAATTACATTAATTACCCTTTGATTCTGCATTTAATCTTTCATCTTTAGAAGTTATAATGTTGAGCATATAACGGAATGTGACTATCCAAAGTATACAAATTGTAATTAAAATTGAATTTAAAGACAAAATAACTTTTCTGTATACCTAGTGAGTCATAACTAAATTTGTCTAAACAAGGAATAAAACCGAATTCCGTTTGAATGACGGTGCAACAAAAGTCTTTTCCAAATCCAGAGACTGGCCAGTACCAATAAACAATATAAAATTGGCAATTGTCTCCACATCCACTTGAATTACATTTGCCGCATAAATGCATATTTCAGTGTCAGTTGCTCTTTGGTAGCTTAGGAAATCGTAAGTGAATGATGTTAGTATCTACACCGGAATCTAATCACCATGTGTTTCTAGGTATTTCAACTAAATTCATTGATGAACAAACCATAGCAAAGAACATACTTTTCTTACCATGCCATGCACTTTTGGTAGTAGTTTTTCATGTGTCCAACTTTATTACAAAAGAATCATATATTTTCAACCTTAGTGTACTTCTTTTCAGTTGGACCTTTAGCAGCATCATTGTTAGATGTCTCACTGATATTTCTTTTGCCCTGAACCTTAGAGTTATTAACCATATAACACTTGCAGTCCTTTCTCATTTCATTTGTTCCTCCTCTTGCAGACAATATTAAATGAATTAACTAAGAGATCATATCTTGTTCTGTGTATTGTAAGTAGATTTCAACGTATTAATCTGTTTACGAAGGGAGTTCAATACGAAAAATTTGAGCACGTCTTCCGCAAGCTCAGTTCTAAATGTCTTGAGATTTGAAAAAATGTTAGAAATTTCCAAATGTACTTTGTTTTGTTCACTTTGACATGATACCTCATCGTACTAAAACGATACAAAGCATGCTTATTTCCACCTTATCACTTTTTGCAAAATGCAAATACATCTCGGCAATGAATTGTTTGAGATTTTTGCCTCCTCATCACCCTTAAAGGTTTTTGGAATAATTTCCATACTGATTATGAGACCTATGCGATTAGAATATTTTCACTTCTCATAAACGGTCTTATACTTAACACTGCCAATATTTTTAGGAGTAGCGGATTGTTCTATCTTTAGCAATAATTATATTTTTCAATTAAACTAGTAATTATGATTTAAATTAAAACATAAATAAATTATTAAAAAAATTATAAAAATTTATTAATTATAGAATTCAAATTACATAAAAATATAAAAAAAAACTAAACATTATCCGGAGGTGGAAATTGAAAATCGGATGGTGAAAATATTGGCGACGTATTGGATGGTTCGGGTGGTGCATTATTGTCTTGCATAAGCGTTGCAAATCCGGGATTATTGGCAAGAACTTATTGAATCCATTGTTTGGGCTCATAATAAATTAAAAGTTGTTCATGCTACTCAGCCTAGAGCCTTGAGCATTGTACAAGGACGTGCTTTGACAAGCATCTCCAAACTGTTTATATGACTTTGGTGTTCCTGATCCCGTAATTCACGTTGTCTTCGTTTTTCATCCAATTGTGAAGCTCGTTCCTCCATTTGAGCATTTGCTTCTTGCATTTGGGCATTAACTTGTTCCATACGCGCATTCTTCAATCTGTCGGTGCGCGACGAGTAGTTGATATTGAAGCACAACAAAATCCAAAGTTGTGGATGAGAAGCCACTATGCTTGTCCGACCCGTGAATCTGGTTAAGACTACCAAAACCGTAAAGACGTCCTCTATCATCCGCAATAGAAGACTAAAAAAATAATTAAAAAATAAAAAATAAAAGTAAAATAAAAGAAAATTTATAAAAATTAAATTATACCTAAATGAATATTTCATTCTTTTCCTCCTGGGTCAGCTCTAGTCAGCGCGAAATACCGTCCGACGTTTCACACAGATCCACCTCAATGATCGCCATTGTTTCTTGGATGTTTCGTCCGTATGCTTCACCGATTTGTTTTGCCTTCAAATCGACATACATCCCATCCTCCCGAGTGTGACTCTTTATAAAGAATTGTCCGATTGAGATCGATCATCCCAAATTATTTTCCTAATTTTTTATATAACTTATAAATAAATGAACAATTAAATTTAAATTTAAATTTTGAAATTAATTTAAATTACTTATCATTTCTTTTTGAATCTGGATGTAGGATTTTTTGTTCGAAAAATGTTTTTATGGACCAAGGCCATCCTAAGAAGAGTTCCGATTGTTGGAGAATTTGCTACGCCTCTCACTTATCATTTTTTATTGCCCAGTAGTTTGTCATTTTTTTGTATAGACAAGGGAAAATCCACCTCGGACGTTTGCTGGTTGCATGAACCGTACTCACCATCTCTTTCATCCGTCTAATACATACGAATTCAAATTCTTTTTGTACCACCAAGGTGATCACAGGATCCCACGTGTAAGATTGCATGCAAGTTTAAATTTTAGTAATATTAGTAATTAATAATTTATAATTTTAAAAATAATAATTGAAAATAATAATAAATAAAAAAAATACTTACCGAAAATTCTATAAAATATTTCTTCTGTTGTTTTGTTGGCACGATCATCTAACTATAGTAGAGCCCGTCAAATTTTTTATTCAAAATTTTGGAAATCTAACGGGTTATATAGCCTCGTTATCCCAGTCAAACATAATAATTTAAATATATTAAATATTACTAATTTCAAATAAATTTTTAGTTATAATTTAAATTTAAATATTTTTAGTTAAATATTATAATTTATTTAATTTAAATTTTTTATTTTTATTAAAATTTTAAATAAATAATCAAAAGTATTTAACTACTTACTCGGTTGTATCGGTGCCGCCACTAGGGACAACACTGTTAAATACTGATCTCACCCGGAGATTTGTAACAAACTATCTACTGTGATAGTTTGTTTCCTCATTTCTGTTTTGGAAGACGGAACCTTTTCCTCCTCATGCTCCTCAGATTCGTGAAACTGATGAGACGGTTTGGTTTTAGACATCGAGTGAGGAGTGAATGTATAATAGAGAGGAAGGCGGGATGCGGCTCTATAAGCGGCGGATGAGGGGTTCGAGGAGACCGATGAGTTACGGCCGGAAGAAGACGAGATTTGTCATCTTTCACGGTCTCTCAATGATCTACCACTAGTTGCCATCACGATGTGTGGGTTTTTTTGGTTGGGAAGGGTTGGAAGTGTTTGAGAGGATTTGAGAGAGTTTTTGGATGTTTCAAGTGTGAAATTGAGGGAAAGAAGTCACATATATATAGAAAATATTTGCGACTACACATGTGGTCGCAAATCAGTCAAAACTAACCAAATTAATACGTGGTCGCGAATTTGTCTCAATTATTTGGTGGGAATTTGAAAGTTTTCAGAAATTTCAACTCTCTCCAAATAAATGGTGGTAGCAAATTGGTCGCAAACTTGCGACCAATTTACCACCAATTAAATGGAGAGAGTTGGAAATTCTGAAATTTAAAGGTAGTTGCAAATTGGTCATTAATTTGTGATCACGCTTTAAATTTTGGAGTAATCAAAAATTGGTCACAAAAATTAGTCACAAATTTCAGATCTATCAAGGGATTCAGAGTGCCAAGAAAATAAAGACGACTATATCCTAGCCAGGGACAAAGCAAGGAGACAAATTCAAGGTTTGTAGACATTGATTTTGTTGCATATGCATTATCAGGGATAGAACTGATTGACCTAGATGAATCAACATCATATTAACAAGCTGAAAGGAGCAAAGACAGCATGCTATGAGATTTAGAAATGGATGAAGAGATGGAGTCTCATAAGAAAAATGAAACATGGAAGTTGGTAAAGAAACTGGAAAATAAAAGGATAGTTGATTGCAAATGGATATTTAAAAGGAAACCAACACTACAAGAAAATATTACTAGGCATTTCCGATGGAAAATATATCGTTGGAAACTTTCGATGGTTTTTTGACGTTGTTCTGACATATTACCGAGGGACTTTACGTCGTCAATAAGTCGTCGGTAATTTTCGACGCCGACGGCACTGTCGAGAATTCGATGTTAAAACTCGACGACCGTCCGAAGAAATACCGATGACATCAAACGCATCGGATCCTCCTCGCTAAACTGTCGGTAACTTCCGACAAAACCAAAACCGTCGGACTTTACCGACTACTTCCCGATAGATTTAGTTTTTCAACAGCCATCGGTAATCCGTCGATAATATATTGGTTGACCGATTCCACGTAATTATTTTTTTAGTCGACTAAATCTTTCAGTCGTCAGAAATCCATCAGTATTTCGGATGACTTTCCGCGACTTCTTATTTTTCGTGCAGTTGTTTGCTTGACCGATCCATAAATCTAGAGGGTCGTCGGTAATTCGTCAACCTGTCCGGAAAATAGTCAAAAACCGTCAAAAATCCATCGGAACACACGTAAAAAACTTCATCTGGATATTCTTAAGAATAATCTCAAAAAATCATTTAACAATTTATGATAATTTGTTAAAAATTCGTGATAATCTTTGTAATTTCCATTATAAGTACGCTCTGCTCCTTCAAAATTTTACCAGAACAAAAAATCTTAACAAATGTTTTCTTCAGGTTCTTATGATTATTTTCGATCGTGGATGGATAAAACTCAGTATGATTCAACTATGGGAGAATTGATGAATGAATTTGTGCAAGGTGTTGAGGAGTTCATGACATTTGCATCAAACAATATCATGACATCAAAATACGGTAAAATGTATTGTCTGTGTATTAAATATCGAAATTATAGATTAATCTCTGTTAGAGAAGTACGTAATCATTTGTGTAGGACTCGATTTATGTCGGGTTAAAAAATTTGGTATTCACATGGAAAACTGATGCAACGATGCAATATTATGGTAGTACTTCAAAAACGTTAGATAGTACTAATGTGAGAGTAGAGGAACCGGCATCAAAAGTTGATATAAACGGAAGTACCGTTCAGATGGTGAATGATGCGTTTCGTGAATAAAGACCATCGTACATTGAAGATAGGAGTAGAATAGAGGAACCAAATTTGGAAACCCAAATTTTTTTTTGATATGTTGGATGCATTGAAACAACCTTTGTACAAAGGATGTAGAGATTGATTATCACCTTTATGTACTGTAAGCAGGTTGATGACGGTAAAGAAAGATCTCAACTTGGCTGCAGATTGTGTGAATGCGATAACTGATTTTGTTAGAGATATATTATCTGAAGATAATATTGCATCTGCTTCATATTACGAGGTTCAAAACTTGTAGCTGGTTTTGGATTATCGTATCAGATGATCGATGTATGTATTGACAATTGCATGATCTATTAGAGAAATGATGAAACCCACATGAAATACCAATTTTATCACAAACCTCGATTTCAAGAGACAAGCGGCGGAGTACCTATTCCACATAAATGGATGTGGCATTTACCATTAACAAAGAGGTTAATGAGATTATGTCAATATGAAGACATGGCAAAGCCTATCAGATGACATGCAGAACATAACTCAAATGGAGAAATTGTGCATCCCTCGGATGCAGAAGCATGGAAATATTTTAAAGAGGTCTATCCTAGTTTTGCATATGAGCATAGGAATGTATACTTCGGGTTATCTACAAATGGATTCAACCCTTTTGGGAGGCAATATTCGTTGTGGCCAGTTCTCGTGTCACCATATAATTTGTCTCCTTCATTGTGCATAAAACGAGAGTTTTTGTTTCTAACAATTCTCGTCCCCGGTCCAGAGCATCCTAAGCGATCACTTGATATTTTCTTTCAGCCACTAATTCATGAATTAAAAATGTTGTGGGAAAATAGTGTCGAAGCATTTTGATGTTTCCAACCAAAAGAACTTATTGATGCGAAAAGTACTTATGTGGACCATAAGTGATTTTCTAGCATATGGTATGTTATCATGATGGTCGACGTATGGAAGGTTAGCATGCCCATATTGTGAAGATAATACTAATACGTTCCAACTAAAACACGGACAAAAGACTAGTTGGTTCGATTGTCATCGACGATTTCTACCATAAGATCATCCATATCGCCGGAGTATGACATTGTTTAGGAAAACAAAAAAAATTTTGATGGTCCACCTCCTATGCTTGATGGGAATTATATGATAACTCAACTTAGAGATTTTGGTGCTGAGAGAACGGCTTCATGTGGAGATAACGGACATTACCCTGTTGAAGGTTATGGCAAATACCATAATTGGCACAAGAAGAGTATATTTTTGGATTTACCATATTGGAAGGACCATCTGTTGCGCCATAATCTAGATGTTATGCACATTGAGAAGAATTTTTTCGACAACATAATGAATGTCGCTCTAAATGTGCAAGGAAAAACGAAAGATAATTTAAAAGCTAGAATGGATTTGCCGGATATTTGTTCCAAGAAGGAACTACATATAATGTCAAATGGAAAATCATTGTCTCCTGCATTCTGGATGCGCATGCAATACGAGTTCTTTGAGTGGATTAAACATAGTGTCAAATTTCCAGACGGATAGACATCTAATCTTTGTAATTGTGTTGATACTATTGAAAGAAAATTTTTAGGGGTGAAAAGTCATGATTGTCATGTTGTCATGCAAACACTATTTCCATTTGCGTTCAGCGATCTTCTGCCTAAAAATGTCCATAGAGCAATTGTAGATACGTTTACATTACTTTATATATAATTAATCATAATTTTATGTATTATATGATATTAACTTTTATATTATGGAGAGATTGACGCTTTTTTCCGAGATTTATGTACAAGACCACTTACTGGAGATGATATCCAAAATTTGGAAGAAAAAAAATACCGGTTCTCATTTGTGACCTTGAAAAAGTATTTCCACCAACGTTTTTTATGTTATGGAACATCTTCCTATTCACCTCTCTAGAGAAGTAGCGCTTGGAGAACCTGTTCTAGCATATGGTATGTTATCATGATGGTCGACGTATGGAAGGTTAGCATGCCCATATTGTGAAGATAATACTAATACGTTCCAACTAAAACACGGACAAAAGACTAGTTGGTTCGATTGTCATCGACGATTTCTACCATAAGATCATCCATATCGCCGGAGTACGACATTGTTTAGGAAAACAAAAAAAAATTTTGATGGTCCACCTCCTATGTTTGATGGGAATTATATGATAACTCAACTTAGAGATTTTGGTGCTGAGAGAACGGCTTCATGTGGAGATAACGGACATTACCCTGTTGAAGGTTATGGCGAATACCATAATTGGCACAAGAAGAGTATATTTTTGGATTTACCATATTGGAAGGACCATCTGTTGCGCCATAATCTAGATGTTATGCACATTGAGAAGAATTTTTTCGACAACATAATGAATATCGCTCTAAATGTGCAAGGAAAAACGAAAGATAATTTAAAAGCTAGAATGGATTTGCCGGATATTTGTTCCAAGAAGGAACTACATATAATGTCAAATGGAAAATCATTGTCTCCTGCATTCTGGATGCGCATGCAATACGAGTTCTTTGAGTGGATTAAACATAATGTCAAATTTCCAGACGGATAGACATCTAATCTTTGTAATTGTGTTGATACTATTGAAAGAAAATTTTCAGGGGTGAAAAGTCATGATTGTCATGTTGTCATGCAAACACTATTTCCATTTGCGTTCAGCGATCTTCTGCCTAAAAATGTCCACGGAGCAATTGTAGATACATTTACATTACTTTATATATAATTAATCATAATTTTATATATTATATGATATTAACTTTTATATTATGGAGGGATTGACGTTTTTTTCCGAGATTTATGTACAAGACCACTTACTGGAGATGATATCCAAAATTTGGAAGAAAAAAATACCGGTTCTCATTTGTGACCTTGAAAAGGTATTTCCACCAACATTTTTTTATGTTATGGAACATCTTCCTATTCACCTCTCTAGAAAAGTAGCGCTTGGAGAACCTGTTCAGTACGTATCCTTTTGATAGATATATGTTCCACCTAAATAAAAAAGGTTCAATCGTCGCACAAAGTATTAATGAAGAAACATCTAATTTTGTTAGCTACTATTTTTCATCGCAAGTCCAAACAAAAAATAGACAACCTGCACAACATGATGATGGAGGAGAAAAACCAAGCTATCCATTGTATGTGCTAGAAGTATTTGCACAAATTGGACATTTAAGTGGAAAAGGGAAGATGCGACGCTTATGGGATGACGTTTTGGAATATGAAAGGT
Organism: Pugionium cornutum; assembly: GCA_018901935.1. NCBI lineage: Eukaryota > Viridiplantae > Streptophyta > Magnoliopsida > Brassicales > Brassicaceae > Pugionium > Pugionium cornutum. Next base: position 31,979,738 of record CM032155.1, on the reverse strand, counting down.
ACATTCAATTATTACAATTTATTTTGTTATTATAATTTATATTTAATTATTTTTTTATAATTAACAGGATATACATGGATCAAATACGTGTTCATTATTCAAATTACACAGAGAATGAGTTGGTCGAACTTAAAAAGAGCAAATTTGCAAGATGGTTGCATTTTTATGTAAGTGTTACCACAATTATGTAATTTTCAATAATAGTTTCCTATATATATAAATATTTAGTTGAGTGCATTCAATTATTTTGTAGGTTACTACGTGTCTTTCTAGGGGGATAACGTTTCTCACGTGGTTAGTTGAGTTGGTGAGTGGTCCTACAATTACTGCAAAATCTTATCCAATGTAATGCACTTGTAGATATGCTTTTAAGAGTCATCTGAAGAAAACTCACAAACAACTTGTAATTATGGTATATCATATCAATCTGGTGAAATTGTATACAATGGTGTTCTTAGTGAAATATTAGAAGTTCACTATCTAGGAATGATTGATTTGAGGTGTACTATGTTCTACTATGACTGGTATGACCCTATCATGGGTCAACGTCAATACGAATTCAGTGTTACATTTGTCCACTCTCGTAAGTGATATCAAAAATATGATCTTTTTATACTTGCATCACAAGCAAACCATGTTTGTTACATTCGATATCCTCGTGTGAGGAACAAGCAAGATCTTTGGATTACAGTTACATTATTACATCATAAAAGAATGGTATGTGGTGTTTCCGATCAAGACCCTATGCAGTAAAGGACAATTGGTAACTTAGTGATACAAGCCTTGATTCAAGGATGTATGCGCGTGGGCTGTTTGTAGAAGATTAGGTGAGAAATTCAACCTTAGGCTTCTGGATGGGGGTTTTCTGGTTGGTAAAAGATGGAAGGGTGAAGTGAACCACACGAGGGGTGATGAACCTCGTGATAAATCACAAACTTAGAGCTAGGAGGGCTGGTCTCAACTAGATTCTAAGCGCACAAGATTCTTGAGAGAAAACTTGTTGGGGAAAAAGTTCTATCTTTATTAATATCAAAAAGGTTGTCGAACTACAATGCTGGAAGGAGCCTTATTAATATGCTCGACAGCTTGACCTTCTAGGGTCAACCCAAATAAGAAAAGGAAAACTTACAAAAGTGCACAAAGGAAAAGATACAAAAGTGTATAATCGAAAAAGGACCTATTCCTAAAATGTTTTTGACTCAATAAAAGTAAATATTCTAGATCCTACCTTGCAAAACAGAAAGAGTCAAATATTCTTATTGAAAACTTACCTTAACTTACCTCATGGCCAAGAAATGGAAGGTGGCCGTCCTTGTGGCATGCACGCGCCTTGCTCCTAATCTTCGACTTGGAGTAGGGTTAAAAATCTTTGGGTCCTGACCTCTCTTGCCACTAAAGCCCAAGTCTCTGATGTTCCTTGTGTTGTTGAGAAGCCTTTGGACTCTAATTTGCTCTTCTGGCCCATTGTCCTTAGCTACTCTTTCTCTAGGAGCTTGTCGACCGATAAGCTGAATTTGTGGAAGAGTGCCCTTGATCTGCTTCTTGTCATTGCTCCTTGAGGTACCACTGGTGTAGATACTTCTTCTAGGTGCATGTCCTGGAGCTGGTAGCTCATTTGGTCCGAGTCCTCTTGTGTGGAAGTGGAAATGCGCGTGTACTCGGCTGGATCGGTTGTACCGGCTGGATTGTGCGCGGTACTGGCCGGGATGCCTTCAGGACCAGCCAAGTTGATCCCGGAGTTGGCGGCATCACCAGAGGGACCGGCGGTGTCATCCACGTCCCCACCAAGTGTGCCGGAAGCTTGGACCTCTCCGCCGGCGATGCTGACCGGTCTGGTCCTATAGGTAGAGGGTCCGGCGGTACTGCCTGGTCCGGCAGACGTGCCAGATGGTCCTGCTGTCTCGGGCAAGCTTCCTGGTCGACCAGTCTGGTCTCCTGGCTGGATGTACGACTTGATGTCCTCATCACTTAGGTTCCATACAAACTTTTCTTGAAGTTAACCTTGTTATTGATGACACCACGGACGGAGATTACAACGTATTTCAAGATTCAGAGGAAGAGATTGGCGAGTTTGAGGACAAAAATTTAGCTACTTTGGAATGTTCATCAACTTCAAATTAAATCTATGATAATAATGTTTTACTTTTTATGATAATTTAATTTTCAGTGTTAAATAATATTTTTTGAAAATTTTAAATGTCTTTGTCCGATGGATTTCCGATGATACTCCAGTTTATTCCGACGAATTTGCGATAGAATTGTAACATCCGTCGCTAGTCCGTCGGAAATTCCAGTCGGATTCCCGACGACTTACGGTATTGGTATTATATCCTATCGTGTCGGAGAATCCTTAGAAACACCAGATACTGTATCCGATAGATTGCCGACGGATTTGTTGTATCCGTCAAAATTCCGTCTGTAATTTCCAACGGCATTGCGACGAAAAGTAATTATTAATATAGAATTTAGTAGATTTAAAATTCTAAAAAATATATGGGTTAAAAAAAGCTAAATGGTACATATTATACTAGAGATTTGTTTCAAAATAAATAGTCTTATAAAGAATTCTAATATAAATCGAAAACCATAGTTAGGGAAGTTGTAGTAATTTCCTATGTTAAATGACGAGCTCTCAAAGTCATAAGTTGCATAGAATCTAACAAATTTTTGGCTACTATCTCCAAAAAAGCAGAGACTTTTAACTAGTTTTGCATACCGATCCAATAGAACAATACTATTAACAATACTATAAGCAAGCAAAACATAAACAAACCTCAAAATCTAATTAAATAATAAATTCTCAGCAAAATATATTTCAAATAATTTTAGTATGTTCTTAAAAAACAAACTAAATCTGTATTAGATCAAATAAATTAATGTTGATATTTTTAAAATTCTTAACAATTTCTGAAATTATATTTTAAAATATAAAAATTATATTTTGTTCATACCGACGGATTATTGTCAGAAAACCATCAAAAAGCCGTCGAAAAAGTGTTTACAACGTGGACTGACTATTTGGCAGGGATTTCAGCATCCGTCGGAAATCCGTCGTAAATAACCGATGGCTTTCCGATGTTGTTAAATTATACGCGGAAATCTTAATTTCCTACTCGAGTTTTCGCAAAAATATTCATTATTTAACCGACGGATTACCAATGGTATTAGCCATCGGAAATATCTAAATTAAGCTACGAACCAATTCTTTTTCTTTCAGTTCTCTCTTGCGTTTTCTCTCCCTCTCTGCATCTTTTTCTCCCGCCGGTGTCGTCGCCGGAAACTTTCTCTCACCTCCCTTCCGTCGCTTTCGTTGCCGGAAACTTTCGCTCACATTTGTAAGTTGAGAAGCCGGAAATATAAGTGTTCCCCTTCACCATGTAAAAATTCAAGTTTTAGAATTTAAGATTTTAAATTAGTTTTAGATTAGTTTTTTTTACTTTATAGATTTTGATTCTTAGTATTCGGATTAGTTTCTAATATCGGTTAATTAGACTTAGAATCTATAAAAAAAAATGGCTGAAAAGGAGTCACATTCGTTCATCTATACTGTTTCTTTTGTTGAAAATAGTTATAAATGATTCTTCAAAAACCATAACAAATTAAAACATATATACGATAAAACTGTTCTCGATGTTATCTTTAAATTTTCATAGCTCATCTTTAATCATCATACTGACTTAAATAGATTGTCATGTTGTACTTTATTCTATATTCATTCCATGTCGAAGAATTGTAAGTCAAACTATTTCATATTCATTTAGGTCCAAAACTGATCTTTAGGTCCAAAACTGATCTTTAGGTCCAAAACTGATCTTTAGGTCTGAACGAACCATAATAATAGTAACAATGTAAATGCTCATTTCATCAACTTTGTGTTCGTGAGATTTTACGACCTCTCCTTTATCTTTGTTTATTTCTTGTGTTAAAGCCTCTATCTTAGTGAACAATCGTACATGCATATCTTCCTTTCTTTAAAATGTAGATGGTACTTTATTCCATTATAATATATCCATGACACTTGTAAAATATTAAAATTGCAAATTATCTTGAAAAATTAGCAATAAGAGTAAAAAAATTCAGAATGTTATCTCTAACAAAACGAATGTTTATTTGCACGTAAATACACCTTTTTTAATTACCTTCGCAGAAAAGTTAGTGGAGCAAACCGACACAATAATACTGGAGAGAATAAATGTGTGAGAAAGTGGGTAACAATTGGAAATAGGTTTCTTTCTTTTCTTGTCAACTTGAAAATGGGTTTTACTTTTTATATTTTGGAAAAGGGTTTAATTTCAGTTAATTGGATTAGTGTGATGATTTGATTTTTTTCTTATGCAATTTCTAATAAAAATCTTTCGTTATGTTTATGTCCGTAGTTCATATTTATATATAAGTATTGTATTGCTTGCTTTTAACTTGTGCATTGTTAGATATTGCGAAATCACAACTAAATTTAAATTTTATTATTAATTTATAAGATTAAAATATTTAGATATTTTAAAATTGGATTTAGAATAGAAAATAATAAATAGTAAATATAGATAAATTAATAAAATGTCATAATCACAATGTTTTATGTCGTACTACAAGTACCAAAGACCTGGTGATTCGTCTAGTTCGAGTTTTATATCAACACAAATTCGAGAATCTGAAATTGATTTTTATCGGTCAATGACAATTGAATAATTAGTTCAGCAGTCTGTACATGAATTTCTTATTTTTCTCGATTCGCGACATCAAGACAATTCGAAATAGTGTTTTAATTTTTTTTATAAATATATTTAAAATAATTATTTTAACGTTATTCAAATACAAATTCGTATGTTTGATATTTCAAACAACGGAATAAACAAATCTATATTAAAGATGCTTCATTTTCTTTTGAAAAAAATTTAAAAATATTTCATACGAACAACGTCATATTTGGTTCAAGACGTTTGCGGTACGTTAATTTATTTTTAAATATATAATTATTTTTAATATTTTTACTAATATGTAAGTAAATTTTGCAGCAAAAATTTACATGACATCCCATGAACATAAAGTTGGTAGAAGAAACTTTTCAAAAAAAAGGTTACAGTACAATTTTTCCAGCACATGAACGAGTGAAAACAAAAGTGGAAAAAGGAAAAATATAAACCAAGATGGTTGAATGAGTCAGTTTAAAACGAATTTATTCGTTATTAAAAATCTTCCAACGCTGAGGGCATCTCTATGATTAATTTGGAAAACCGAAAGAGTAACCGAGGAGATAAAGGCATTTATATTCACAATACTGAATCGACTAATTTTCTAAAATAAGCCGATCAATTGGTAAATTTATTATTATATTAGTTTTATTTATTATTATTTGAAATTTTTTAAATATTAATTTAGTATTTTTTTATTTATAGACAAAAAAATTTGGAGCGCCTCCAAATCACTTACAATTTCTCGAGGCCGTCTACACCAACAAAAAACTGGTGTTATCCAAGATGGTCTCGTTAGTGAAATCATCGAAAAAGTGAAAAAGAAAAAAGTGATATTTTGTCTCATCAGTCTCAAGTTGGATCTTTATCTTTGATCGTCGAATTGTCTCGTTCTTAATGTAAGTTTGATTTTTCTTTTTGTTTATTTTTTATTTAAAATTATAATATTTTCTAATAATATTTAAAACTTTTAACAGGAAATACCATTTTTGAAATGTTGTCATCCAGAACTCGCTAGAGTTATACATACCAGTAATGCATCATCTACTGCTGAAAATGAGGAGAACGCCCAACTTAAAGAAAAAATGATGGCTATGGAGATAGAGATGACTAGGATGAAATATTTTGTACATTTTATGAAAACTAAATTCCCGGATTGTACTAATGATTTTTTTCCTCCTTTTGCTCCTCCGCTGATGTAATTTAAAATAATTTAAATTTAAATATTATTATATTTATAATTTGAAATATTATTTTTATTTAATTGTTTTAATATTTTTTATTTAATATTTTATTTTAAAAAATAATTATTATATTTTTTGTAAATGTTCAGTTATTTCCGATGGAAATAGTCGTCAAAAAACCGAGAAAGGTCTGACGCATAATGTTATCGCTAATCCGTCGGATAGTGTCGATGGTTATAGTTCATCGGGATGGCGTCGGTACATTTCCGACAGCTACAAACCGTCGGAGAATACCACTATCTCATCGGGTTTGCGTCGATAGTTTCTGATGCCATGTATCATCAGATTCAATATGTAATTGCCGGCGGACTGTTTCATCGGATCGTCATTGGCCGGGAACCGGTGGACAAAATGATCAGTATTCCATCGGTAAAAACTTCTATCGCAAATTCGTCGGTAATGTCTGACGGATTTTGCCCATTGAATCTCTGTCGGTTATTGCCGACGGGTGGAGTGCAATACATACCCGTCGGTATTCCTAACTATTTCCTGACGGTGTACGATTTCCAACAAAATACTTCTGACGGACAACATTTGTTGAAAATCCGTAAAAAAACCCATTTCTGACGTATTTGCGAGAAATATCGTCGTCAGGAAATAGATGTTTTCTTGTAGTACAACCCAAGAGTTAAGGCACCAAGATTCAAAGCGGAAATTGGTGGCTCAAGGTTTTCAAAAGTAGAAGGCATAGACTACACTGAGGTACTTTCTGGTGTTGTCAACCACGTGTCCATCAGAATATTACTGTTAATGGTAGTTAATTTTGATACGAAGCTTTAGCAATTGGACGTTAAAAAACCTTCTTACATGGTCTATTAGAGGATGAAGTTTATATGCATCGACCATGAGGATATACAGTGAAAGGAAAGAAGAAAAGGTTTGTTGTTTGATCAAATCTCTATATGACTTAAAGCAAAGTCCAAGACAATGGGATAAGAGATTCAATAGTTTTATGAAAAATTAGAATTTTTTGGAGAAGCCAGTTTGATCAGTGTGTGTACGTAAGAGGATCAAAAAAGGAATATCAAGTCTATTTACTCCTATATGTTGATGATATATTGATTGTCTCAAAAAATTCAGAAGAAATTCAAAAGATAAAGAACAACTTGATGTAAGAATTTGAGATGAAAGAAATTAGGACCAACAAATAGGATTTTGGGGATGGATATGAGAAAAGGAATCAGAAAACGAATCTTAGAAGTAGTTATGAAAGATATCTAAAAAAATTTCTATAAACATTCAATATGTTTGAAGCTAACTCCTGTGATGGATCTCAATTCAAGCTGAAAAGTTTAAATCCAGCAGAAACAATCAAACTATATGTAAGTCTTTTTAGAAGACTAATATATGCAATGGTAGGAAATATGCCAGATTTAGCTTATGCACTGCGTTTGGCAAGTAGGTTTATGGGTAATTCAAGAAGAATGTATTGGCAGACAATAAAATAGATTATGAATACATTAAGGGAACTTTAAGTCAAACTTTTACATTTACAAAAGGTTCAGACTTTAAAGTTCAATGATTCTATGATACAGATTTTGAGGTAAAATGAGATGACAAGCAAGAGCATTTAGAGGTAAAGTGAGATGAAGATTCAACTACTGAAAATTTGAAATGTCCACTTACCTAGAGGATGCAGGAGCAGGTGGAGCTGGGTTGTGAAGAACAGACCTCAAAAATGCGTGGAAAAAGGAATAGCATAAACATGATCAAGGTTTCAAATTTTTTATAGAAACAAGAAGAAACCAACAATTTAAGGAGTTCGAGTTTTGGGGCTTTACTAAACGAGTGGAAATGAAACCAAAAGAGGAACAATTCTACAGAAAACAGGAAAAAAATGGAGAAGACTCAGAGAAAGAGAGAGAGAGAATGTGGCTGCGCATCAGTCTTGTGTTGGCAGAAAAAATGAGAATGGACAAGGTCTAAGGTGGAGATTGCTGTTTTAGACCTAATCCACTCATAGACCAAATTGGGCCAGCACAAAAACATAATGGGAGTGGGCTTACATATCCATGAAACTAAAAGGCAAAAACCTAAAACATATTTCATAATAGGATTAGATAAGAATATGTATGTATACAGATATATTCATCTTTATCTTTATCTAAGATTAGATCGAAAAGAGATAGGATTTATGTGTTGCCGATTATTCTTTTGGGGATTGTAACCTTTTGACACATAAGTTTTTCTAGTGGATTGTAGATATATTTCATATACCTAAAAATTCAGCTGGTGGTAAATCTCAAAAATCTTTAACACATAAGTTTTTCTAGTAAATTGGAGGTATATTTCATATACCTAAAAATTCAGCTGGTGGTAAATCTCAAAAATCTTTACACAACTCGATAAAGGTTTGAGTAATCATTGCAAACACAGAATTAAAAACAAAGATTAGTCAAAAAAATAGTATACTATGAGCATTACAAATATTTCAACCACATTTGCGGAAAGCTTTGTGCTGGCTTCTGGCAAGATGGAGTGGTGTCGATTGCTTTGAAGATTGTTGCACGCGAGGCTTGGGTTCTGCTGTCTTTTTCCGCCCACATGGCATAGATGAGAACATTGGCCAGTGATGGATTTTAAGTTTTAATCCCTATATAACTACAAATGCAAAGAAAATCGAGTAGTAGTTCGGTATCGAATCCTCAAAAAAGTAAGAATAACATACTCGGAATACATGAAAAAATTAAATCTATGTTGATACTAATTGGGTTTCTTGATTAGTTTTCTAGTAATCTAATTATAGAGAAAGTAAATACGAATTAATTCAATAGACAAGATATATGGACAATGGGCACGATATTCGATTTGGTGCAATCTTTCTTTGACTAACGATTCTACAGGTTTGATTAGATAAATCCTTAAGACTTAGGATAATATCTAGTAGAATGATCCACTCTCGTGGCAACAACCCATTCACGAGACTGTAGTGTACAAGTCTTTTTCACAGCAATTTATCGATTAGTGATCGTTGAATTCGAGTCTAATCTTGTCCACCTATCGCCTTAGACAATAACTCTTGTTGGCTAAGATGCAATAAGGATGTTCAGACCTATCTACACGTTCTGTCTACACTTATCAAGAGCAGGATATCATCGATCGAAGCATTGATTAGCTACTTCAATCCCTAACATTAAGCACACTCTAAACATCAAGGATTTGTCATCTAATCTACCTAAATAAACCTAAGTCAATATCATATTCTCCTAATCTAACTGACCCACGATCCATAGAGAAAAAAATACTCAAACATATTTTATAAAACATTAAACATAAATAAGTAAAAGCAAATAAACATAAGATAAAAGATAGGATAGAGAAATACTCCACTAGAAACCAAGTGTGCAAGAATAAAGCTTGAAAGCAATCTCTCCTCTCCCTAAAAACGACCAAAGCCAAAAACTAAAAGAAACTTCAATAAAATTCTGGTTAAAAGTGCTTAAAAATTGTTTATATAGTATCCCTAATAATTAGTTTTAATCCCGGGACAAACCGGTTAAGTAAAAATATGTTTAACATTTTGGGCTTGGGATGGCCAAAGATCGGCCACATGAGATCGGCCACATGGCCGTTCACCTGATGGAGAGTGGAATCTTGCAATTTGGCCTGAGATCAGCATGGTGAGATCGGCCTGATGGCCAGTCTCGTACTAAGTAGTGGGTTTTTTGCAGTTTGTCTTGAGATCGGCCTGATGCCTAGTCTTGTGTTGGGCTTTGGATTTTTTCAGGTTAGCTTGAGATTGATCATGGTGAGATTGGCTTCATGGCTGATGTGGTGATGGACATATGTGTTGGCTTGAGATCAACCATATGAGATCGGTCTGATGGCCGATCTCGTGATGAGCAATGAATTTTGCTCGAATTGGCATGGGATTGGCCCGGCTGGACATGGAATTGGCTCAGGTTGGTTTGACATTGGTCATGGTTAGATTGGCTTCATTACCGATGTGGTGATGGGCAAAGGTGTTGGCTTGAGATCGACCACATGAGATTGGCCTGATGACTGATCTTGTGATGGGCAGTAAGTTTTGCTTGAGTTGGCTTGAGATCGGCCAAGCTGGACATGGAGTTGGTTTGAGATCGGCCATGGTATGAATGGCCTTATGAAGACACAAAAAAGGTGGTGAATATGCATGGTGAAAAAACAATGTAAAAACCATGGTTATCAATGGCTTGAGATCGGCCAAGCTGGACATGGAGTTGGTTTGAGATCGGCCATGGTATGAATGGCCTCATGAAGACACGAAAAAAGTGGTGAATATGCATGGTGAAAAAACAATGTAAAAACTATGGTTATCAACTCTCCAGACTTGCCTTTTACTCGTCCATAAGGAAAACAAACCAAAACAAACCAAAGAAGAGGATTGAAGACTTACCGAAAGTATGCACAATGATTTAATCCCAAAATCCTTATCCGAGAGTATTATAATGATTGAATGGAGCCTACTTCCCAATACTTTTTTCTTGTGTCACGATGTATATCCCAAGTCATGTTATGCGCAATAAAATCCCCTAACTCTTTGACATTCAATTAAAGCATAAGTGAATCTTTCTATGCATCAAGCAAGACAAGTTCATTTGGCTAGGGAGAAATGGTTTCTGAAGCAAGATAAGGTGGTTCAAGTAGTCACAAGGGTTATCTAAAAAAGGAATAGAACTTTTGAAAAACACTAAGAGTAAAAAAATGATGCATACATTGCAAGACTTTCATCTACCCATATTCTACCACAAAACTCTCTATCTCAAACTCAAGTCAATCCAATCCTAAGTGATCTACCCTTCCAAGGCTTTCTTTTCCTACCTTCTTCTCTTCTCTTACTTTGAAATTCTCTTTTTAGCACTAAGGGGTAGTGATTAATTGGGCTCATTGGAATCACTCTTCTCACTACAAGAAAACATGTGTTTTGTGACCACGGAAATGGTCGCAAAGTAGAGCGAAACTGTATTTTGCGACTACTATTTTGCGACCACGGAAATAGTGGTTCATTTTGCGACTAATTTGAGACCACTTGGTGGTGACTATTTTTGCGACTAATTTGCCACTGAATTTCTGTAACAAATTTTGCTACTGTTTTACGACTACATATGTGGTTGTGAAATATGTAGTCACAAATCAGTTACAAAATTTTGTGATTGATTTGCGACTACAAGAGTAGTGTAGTCTCGCAAATCAGTCAAAAAATTTTGTGACTGATTTCATTATTGAGTAAATCAGTCACAAAAAATTGTGACTGATTTGCGACTACATTGGTCATGTAGTCGCAAATTAGTCTCAACTTTTTGTGACTGATTTGCGACCACGAGTATCAAGGAGTCACAAATCGGTGGCAAAACGTGCGACTGATTTGTGACTGATTTGCGACTACAACTTAATTAGATTTTAAAAAATATATATAATTTAAAATTATTATTGAAACAATTTTTATATTTTGAAAATAAAAATATTAATATTTTTTTAAATTTAATTTCAAAAGATTTAAATTATTTCAAAATAATTGTAAATTAATATTTATAAATATAAATTTTAATAATATTTTTCAAAATTAATTTCAATAGTAATATTAATATTTTATAATTAGAAATAGTAATATAATAATTTATATTACTATGTTTTAATATAATAATTTATATTACTATGTTGTAATATTAATATTATTTAATTTTTTTATAAATATTAATATAATAATTTATAATTTATGTTTTAATATTAATATTATTTAATTTTTTATTAATTTATAGTAACATTATTTCAAAATATTTTTGAAAATTAATTTCAAAAATTATTAGGTTTTAATAATATTTTTAAATTTTTAATTCTGAATATTTTCATAAATTTATATTTTTTAAACTATTAAATATTATTAATAGTATTTATTAATTAATAATAAATATTATAATATTAAATAAAAAATATATGAACTAATTAATATAAAATATTTAAGAAAAAGAAATTAAAAATTAAAATTGTAATATTTATTATTTAAAATTTAATTTACAGAAGAAAAAAATTTTAATTTTCCGGCTGGGGAAATTGGAAATCCGAAGACGAGAATGGGATCGGGGTCGGGGTCGGAGCCGTCGATGGTTCCCATGTGCAATTCTTATCTCGCATATAAGAGGCGAATGCGTGATCCGTCCGTTGAAAATACCCGAAGAGCATCTCCAAACTCGAGATCTTCTTTTGGTTTTCTCTATTCATCTCTTCCATCTTCTGATTTGCTTCCAAAATCTGCGCGTTTTATTGTTTAATTAGCGCGTTTTGTTCTTGAAACATTACGTACTCGGGAGAATTGGTTTGCATCCTAGTACGTCTACCCATAGACTGTACGCGGTTCAGGCTACCGAGTCCATAAAGACGGTCTCGGTCATCTGCAACAGAATACTACGAAATAACGAAAACAAAAATTAAATAATAAATTTAATTATTAAATAGTAATACCCTAAAATATCACATTTTCAAGTTTTTCTTCCAAATTTAGCATCTCAAATCTGACATTATCTTGTGCGGAGCCAGATCTGTACCATTTCTTCTTCAGAGAAGATTACGGAAGTCCAGAGGGCTAATCCTCATTTATTACTAATTAAACTCCCAAAATAGCACAAATACTTATGTAAAAATACTTATTTATTTTAAACAAATTATATATAAACTTACAGTATTGTATTTGGGTTCATATTTTCCAATTTAGGGTTTAGTTTTTTTCTTTTAAAATATAGTTTTAATACATTTTAATATTAAATTTGTGCTATTATTGGAAATTTAAACTAATGATGTTACTTTTGGAATAAAAACTTAGAAAAGTGCTATTTTAGACATTTACCCATTATTAAATTAATTATAAAAATATGTAATAACAAAAAAATTTGAAATATTTTTTACGTGAATGAAGATCTCATTCTTCTGTTCTGGAGTCAGCTCAATTAGATGGGAAGTTCCATCAGATGCTTCTGTTGGATCGACCTCCACGATTGCCATCTTCTCTTGGATGTTTCGTTCGTATGCTTCACAAATTTGTTTTACTTTCAAATCTACATACGAACCATCCGGTCTTGTGTGAGTCTTTATAAAGACCTCACCTATTGAGACAGGTCGTCCCAAATTATGTTTCTTCACAGATATTGAAATAAATTTTATTTAATTAATAAGAAAAATGTTAATTAAATTTAAGGAAAAAAAATACTTACCATTTCCTACTGGACCTGAATGTAGGATTTTTGGCCCGACAAATATTTGTGTGGGCCAAGACCATTCCGAGCGGAGTTGCGGTTATTAGAGGATTTGGTACTTCTCTCGGTAGACGTTTCTGTTCCCCAATAGTCTGTCATAATTTTGTATAGACTTGGGGAAATCCATCGGGGACGTTTGCCGGTTGTATGAACCGTGCTCACCATCCCTTTCATCCGTCTTATGCAGATGGCCTCGAACTCTTTTCGTACCACCGGGGTGATCACAGAATCCCAGGTGTACAATTGCTTCAAAATAATATTTTAAATATTAAAATTTATTTAAATATTTTGAAATAATTTTTTTTTAAAAAAATACTTACCGTAAACTCAATAAAATATTTTTCCTGCCTCTTAGCAGGTACGACTGTCCAACTATAGTACGGGCCATCAAATTTATTTTTCAATTTTTTTGAAATTTGATGGGTAATAGCCCCGTTATCGCGGTCAAACCTAATATTTTAATTATACGGAAAAATTTTAATTTTATATTAATATATTATTAAAATTATAATAAATATTTATTAAACAATTAAAAATTAAAAAAATTCATTACCACATTGAATTTGGTGCCGCTTGTGGAGACACCACTGTCAAATATTACTCACGTCCCAGAGTTTGTAACAAACTATCAAGAGTGATAGTTTGTTCCTCCGTTCCCGTTTCGCAGTCGGGAATTTCTTCCTCCTCATGTTCATCCGATTCCTGAAACCGTGGAGGTGTTTGGGTTTCAGGAACAGAGTGTGGGGTAAATGTATATTGCGGAGAGAGGCGGGATGCCGCTCTATTAGCGGATGGTGAAGGATTCGAGGAGGCCGAAGAGGTTCTACGGCCGGAAGACGATGGGATAGATTGTCTTCCACGACCTCTTAACGACCTACTGCTACTTGCCATTTTTTCTAAATGATTTTGAAAATAAAAAGTGTTTAGAATGTGTTTAGAGAGGATTTTGATTTAAGGGTTTTGAGTGAATTGTGATAAATGAGGGAAAACCTTCGAGTATTTATAGTTTTTTTGCGACCACGTATGTGGTCGCAAATCAGTGGCAAAATTTGAATTTAATGAAGTGGTCGCAAATCAGTCGCAAATTTACGACTGATTTGCGATCACCAATAAATTTGGTGGGAACCAAAAACATTCAAACTCCCACCAATTAATTCGGTAGGAGTTGAAATTTCAAAAACTTTCAAACTCCCACCCAATTAAATGGTGGTCGCAAATCAGTCGCAAATTTGCGACTGATTTGCGACCACTTCATTAAATTCAAATTTTGCCTACTAATGGTTAGTAGTCGCAAATTAATGTGACTACTAACCATTATATACATTTCATTACAAATGTATAAAGTTGATCACATATATTGAAAACCATATTTGTAATAATTTCATTTTAAGAAAACATTTGAAATGTATATAATGGTTAGTAGTCACATTAATTTGGAAATACAAGTTTTAAATGTGGAAAATACTTAGAGGAAATGTGAATTTACCATATGTGGTCATAAATCAGTCGCAAATTTACGATTCATTTGCAACTTCTCATCAAATTTTGAGAATGTGGTCATAAATTAATTGCAAATTTGCGACTGATTTGCGACCACGTTTAATTTTTGTGACTGATATGCGATCACATTGGCAATGCAGTGGCAAAGTGGTGGCAAATTAGTCACAAATAATATCCTAAATCCTAAATTTTGAGATTTTGATGAATACATATAATTATATAAGATTGATTAATTGATTATAATTTATAGAAATTTCAATTACTATGAAAACAATAACATTTACCAAATTTTCAAATAATTTACCTAAAACACTTAACAAATTTACTTAACCTTATATCTCTTATATACATTTCAAATGTTTTCTAAAATATGAAATCATTACAAATATGGTTTTCAATATATGTGAACACTTATAATGGTTAGTAGTTACATTAATTTGGATATACAAGTTTTAATTATAGAAAATACTTAAGGGAAATGTGAATTTACCATATGTGGTCGCAAATCAGTCGCAAATTTGCGACTGATTTGCGACCATGTGTAATATTTGTGACTGAAATGCCATCACATTGTCAATACAGTGACAAAGTGGTGGCAAATCAGTCATAATTTCTGAAAAAAATCTTATTTATATGGTTATTGGGAATAAATTGAATTATATAAAAATCATATGTACAAAATACATAAAAACATAACTATATTAATTACATTTCTTCGTTTTCGTCATCATCTGAAGATGAAATATTACATTGAAATCCATCTTCTAGTTCCGCATCTCCGACATCGAAATCAATTTCTTCCGTATGGTTAACTCTATCGACCAACCGATCTACTTCTATCTCTTGAACAAGCATTACCTCTTCATCATTTTTTTGTTGCAAGAGGCCAATCTCGTCTTTGTTTTTGTATTTCTCCAAAATGTTAGATCTTGGATTAACTTTCAAAACATTGAGCCATGTTTGTTTTGATGATGATGATGAGTTAGAAACAAATACTCTTTCTTCATACACATCTCCGGTGGCAAATTATATGGAGTGATAATCACCGGCCATAATGAATGATTACGAGACATCCCAAATGGGTTGAACCCATCAGTACATAAGCCAAGATAAACGTTTCGAGATTCAGCAGCAAATCTAGGATGTAGATATTGAAAATTTTTCCACTCTGCAACATCAGATGGATGACTCATTTCTCCGTCTTCTACTTTATGCTCTGCGTGCCACCTCATTGCCTCTGCGGTTTTCTCGCTTTGATACATTCTTTTAAGTCTATCACCTATAGGTAAATACCACATACGACTGAAAGGTATTCTCGTCCTGCCTTCGCTTGGCTTATACCGGGGGGAATCGCAAAATTTGCATTTTTCCCATTTCTCATCTTCTTTCCAGAAGATCATACAATTTTGAACACACACGTCAATTGTATAAAACGGGAGGCCTAAATTTTGCATCAATTGTTTGGTTTCATAATATGAACCTGTTGCCTGATTCTCCTCAGGCAAATATTCTGTAAACAGCTCCGCCCAAGAATCCATACATTTTTCTGGTAAATTAAAATCAGACTTGATGTTCATGAACCGAGCAGCTAAAGATAACTGTGAGTGCCATTTATGACAACCATCATACAATGGATTTTTCGCAGCTTCTAACATGTTGTAAAAAATTTGTGCTTCTTCATTAGGCCGTTCTTCTTCATTATAATTATAATTTTCTTCGTTCTGATTATAGTACTGGTGATCATCAGTCGTTGTCTCACGAAATTCATCCATCACCATTTCAACATATCTATTACCGGATATACCAAATGTTTCATCACTACTACAACCACGCGTACCTCCCTGATTTCTTTGGACATCACCCCGACTAGTACTCGTCCATAACTGAACATTCAGCTCTTCTCCATGTTTATACCAAATATAATAATTTAGCATAATTCCTTGACTATATAGATGACTCCATATTTTCCATCCTGGAATAAATTTATCATTTTTGCAATTAATACAAGGACAGAAAAACTTACCTCCACTACTTGGAGCTATAGGTTGACTACTTGCAAAATTCATGAACTGCTCCATGCCTTGTGCAAATTTCGCCGATATATTTCTTGTTTCATTATCAATTCTTCTGTACATCCAATCTCTTGAATTGTTATAATTTTCCCACATGTTTTAAAAAAAAAATTTCCTTCGATTTTACAAATGAGAGAATGGGATGATGCATATATATACAATATTTTGCCACTACTTTGCCACTGATTTGCCACTACTTTGCGACTACAGCAGTGTAGTCACTTAAATGTCGTTATACCTAACCCGCAAATGTTTTTTATGGTGGCACTTTTGCCACCACTTTGTGACTACAACAGTGTAGTCGCTTAAATGTCGTTATACCTAACCCGCACATGTTTTTTATGGTGGCACTTTGCCACCACTTTGTGAATGAAGAGCCACTATAGAACGTAGTCGCAAATTGGTCGCATTTTTAGCGACCAATATGCGACTACTAAGTGATTTTCCATATGTAGTCACTACTCAGTCGCTATTTTGCGACTGATTAGCGACTACCTAGGTCAGTCACAACGCAGTCGCATTTCAGTCGCTAATTGGTTGCGTATTGCGACCAAAATACGACTACACGTATTGGTCACATTTTTGTGACCAATTTTCGACTACTTCTTCGTAGTCGCAAATTAGTCGCTAAACCGTGGCAAATGTGGTACCAAAAATTGCGACCACGTATGTAGTCGCAAATCGCAATCGCAAATTGGTAGTTTTCTTGTAGTGTCTTTTCTAACTCCTTTTCTTATGTATCTCCTCTACTCTTAATTGATCTAGGCTTTTGTCTTCTTTATTTTCTTAGAGGAATTTTTCATTTTAACACTTAGAGCTATCTTTTACATTTATTAACTGATTCTCATGCCCCTTTTCTTATGCACAACCCCACATGCTCTCATTTTATTTTCTCTTTCTTTTTTTTCCCATCTCATACTCAAAAACCCTAGCAAACTCACCCAAATCCTTACTTATGCTAAGCATATAGTGTAAAGCTAGCATCTACATGAAAGTCTTAGTCTTGTCGTTCTCAAAAATCAACATGTTTTGCAAAGTAAGCATTCTAATAAATAGGCCATACACAAAGTTCACACTCAAGAGTGATGTTGCTTCAAGGAAAAGATTGGGTTGGAGAGTGGCGTAACCGTCTCAAATAGGGGAATTAGGCCATTCGGGTGAGTAGAGGATGGTATAAAAGTGAAAAAAACCCGAATGTTATATCAATATCTATGAACAAGTCTTAGGAAAGATGCACATAAGAGAATTTCAAATCCGGTTCAAGTTCTAATTTATGGAGTTAGGATCAAATAAGACACATTCAATTCCCGAGAATGATCAACCTAATAGGTTGCGGCACTATACAAGATTCCCAAGTTTCAAAATGGTGCAATCATCATAGTAATCTTAGCAAGGGTTCCAATCTTAGTTCTAAGTGCAATTTAGTCAAGGCAGTCTAACCATTGCCCATATGCAAATGTAGCAAAATCCTATATGCTTCTAGACTCAATCCTAACACATGGAATGTAAATGACAATGAATTTTTTTTTGGCATTTTGATTTTTTTTTTCATTTTTTGTATTTTTCTAATGCATAAATATATGTACAATACAAAATGATGCAAATGTGACCGTTAGTGTCCCCTCACCTGGACTTATCTCTCACTGTCTCGGTGAGAAAATAAATACAAAAGAGAGATGAAAATAAAAGAAACTAAAATAATGAAAACAAATGCAATCTTGAGCGATTGGTACCTCTTTATTAGCGGTTAAGGGTTAAGGGAGGTGTTGTGGTCGTTCTTGGGTGCGCTATCATGTAGATGAACTGGCCAGCGAGGCCCGCTAATGAGAGTGGCTAGCTAGTTGATCAGTATTCTCAGATCGGCCCAGTGGCCGATATCACATCCTTGGTCCACAATCATCGGCCTACCCGCTATCGGCCACACGGGCAGTGTCCTCCGACTTGCTTTAGCTCCTTTTTCCTTCTCATGTTTGTATCTTGACAGCTTGGGATTGAAGTGTAGATCACTTAGTCTCGATCTTGGGTCTGCCTTTTCTGCCTAGTGTTCACCAACTTGTCTTTTTTACTAGACTTACCATTGCTAGTGTCTTCTTTTCCCAAGAAACTTTCATCTTCGGTCGATGCTAATGCCTTCCCGTATATATCCTCCAAACCTCCAAAAATTTCTACAGATAAAACCTTTCCCTTAATGGTGTGTTCCTTGCATGTCTCTTTGATGTTGAACTTAATAGTAGAGGTTTTTAAGCTGAATTCAATTATACCTTTCGGCACATCGATTACAATTCTTACGGTGGTTAGGAATGATCTATCCAATATTATTGGGTTGGCTGGCTCCTCATCCATCTTTTGCACAACAAAATTCGTGGAGATTACTGAGTCGCCAATCTTCACCAATAAGTTTTCCAAGACCCCAATAGGAGATCTCTTAGACCTGTATATCAAAACAAATAAGATGAGACCCTTTTTAAAGTTTGTTAAACCCAATCTTTGAGAAACCGTCAGAGGCATGAGGCTCACACTAGCTCGGGTGCCTCTTCCCTACTTATCATGATGGATTGGCAGTACTCTCGTGGGTTTCCTTTAGGTTTATCAGGGAGTTTACCTTGCAGAAAAAGATGAAGCCATCTGAGCAACTTGGTTGTCGAGCGCCTTAAGATGAGACGAGAGGTGTTTTTACTTGTCGCTGAGCTCCCCAAATACATTTTCTACCTTGTTGTTGATTTCAGCCATCTTTTTTTTCTCGTCTCCATTGCTCCCTTCCCCTAGTCTTCTAAGATCTTCTGCAATAGTGCCTTCGTGTGTCATCTTCTTGGAAAACTTTAGGTGCGGATGGGGCATTGAGTGAAAGAGGTTGCTGCTGCTGATTGCACCCCAGTTTTGGTTGAAATCCATGAGGATGATACTTGAATCTTGCCATATACTCTTTCTGGAAACCTTGAGTTGGAGGCCTGTAGGGCTGGTAGCTTTGGTCTTGAGGCTTGTAAGGAGGAAACGTTAAGTCCTGAGGGTTCTCCAAGTTGGTACCCCTATAGGAGAAGTTGGGGTGGCTTCGGTAGTTATGATTGAAACCTTCTGATACCTTGAGCCCCCCCCCCCTCCCCCCAACGTAGTTCATCTCCTCATGACCTTCATGGACTTGGTTCCCTACTGCTTGATACCATCGGTACCCATCAAAATCTCATACAAAGTTCACTGTGCGTTGAGACACTTGCAACACCTTCTCCAACTTCTTATTCAAGGCTTCATCTCTCTTCTTCGCTCATCCTCATAGTGTACTCCAACGTGAGGTTTTGTCATACTCTTCCCCATAGTTCCCATCTCTTTGAGCAAGGTTCTTGATGAGGACACTATATCAAATGGCTGGCCAGATCGTAAAGATGGCTGACCAGAACGCCTGCCCGAGACAGCTGGCCCGATAGGCGACTTGGCCGGGCCGAGCGATATTGCCGGCCCGATGAGCAATAGGTTCGGGGCGACCAACACCGCCGGCAAAGCGACCCAAATGGCCAGCCCAACAGATGGTGAGGTGGCCAACAACGCCGCCTGGGCTGGCGACACGGCCGGCTCACCTAGCATTCCGACCAGCTCCGATAACATATCGGCCACCTCAACCAGCGGCACAGCCGGCTCATGCAGCAACACAGCCAGCTCGAGCTCCACATAAGGTGACTCGAACCAAATCACCAGCCAAATTCATGGCATGGATCTAGAGGAGAGTTTTGCCCCAATGCTACCACCAAGAGCAATGAAAAGAGGCAGATCTTTCACAAGTTCAGCTTGTGGGTGGAAAAGCTCTTACAAGACCAAAGACAAGCAACAATGGGCTAAGACTACAACAATCAAGTCAAGGGCTTCTCAACTCATTAAAGTGCTCCAGAAGCTTGGGCTCTCGTGGCAAAGGAGGTCAAGGCCCAACAATACATTAACCTAATCCAAATCCAAGACTAGGCGCATGCAAGCCACAAGGTCGGCCACCTTCCATTTCTTGGCCAAAAGGTAAGAAAGTAATTTTTCAAATTATATATTGCCTTTTTCTGTTTTGTAGAGTAGGAGCTAGTAATTTTCCTTTTGTTGAGTCAAGAAAAATTAAGTAATTGTCCTTTTTTGATGTTTCTATTTTGTAATTTTCTTTTATGTACTTTTGTAACTTTTCCATTTTCTTTTGAGTCGACTCTAAAAGGTCAAGCTGCCAAGCATATTAATAAGGCTCCTTTGAGCATTGTAGTTTGACAACCTTTTTGACATTAATAAAGATAGTATTTTCTTTTAAAAGTTTTTCTCACAAAGCTCTTGTCGCCTAGACCTAGTCGAGATCAGCCCTCTTAGCCATAAGCTTGTGATTTATCACGAGGCCCCTCATATCTCGTGTGGTTCACGTCACCCCACATTCCAACACACACGCCCAAACCCAACCTAAGAAGCCTATGGCCGAGTTTCTCGCCTAAGTTTCTTGCAACCTGTCCAAGAGCATCACGGCTGTATAACAAGGCTTGTATCAGTTATCCAACAAGATCATTTCACTTCAAGCTTCCTGTCCAAGGAAGTTCCCATTGCTCGCCGTGTCTAGGGGCATACGAATTATAGGGAACTCCTCTTTATAGGGTAATGAGAAGTGACTCCTCTGAGAAGCCATGATGGGGGAATTGTGCTGTGTAGCCCTTGAAATGCTCTCATGCTTCAGAGAAGCTTTCATTACGATGCTGCACAAAAACTGAGATCTCGTTCCTTAACCTTGTTGTCGTGGAGGCTGAGAAGAACTTGGCCAAAAAAACCTTCTTGTATTGATCCCATGCGGTGATGGCATCATGTGACAAATTCTTTTCCCACCTGTGACCCTTATCTCCTAGAGAGAATGGGAACAACCACAACTTCAAAGCATCTTCTAAAATCCAATTGATCTTAACGGTTCCACAAAACCAATAAAATTGGTCCAAGTGATCTAGGGGATCTTCCATTGGCATACCTTGGAATTTGTTGCCTTGCACCATGTTTATCAAGCTCGCCTTGATTTCAAAGTTGTCGTTTTCAACAAGGGATAGACGAATTCCAGTTTGGTACTGATACAAGCCTTGATTCAAGGATGTATGCGCGTGGGCTGTTTGTAGAAGATTAGGTGAGAAACTCAACCTTAGGCTTCTGGATAGGGGTTTTCTGGTTGGTAAACGATGGAAGGGTGAAGTGAACCACACGAGGGGTGATGAACCTCGTGATAAATCACAAACTTAGAGCTAGGAGGGCTGGTCTCAACTAGGTTCTAAGCGCACAAGATTCTTAGAGAGAAAACTTGTAGGGAAAAAGTTCTACTTTATTAATAATCAAAAGGTTGTCGAACTACAATGCTGGAAGGAGCCTTATTAATATGCTCGACAGCTTGACCTTCTAGGGTCGACTCAAATAAAGAAAAGGAAAGTTTACAAAAGTGCACAAAAGGAAAAGATACAAAAGTGCATAACCGAAAAAGGACCTATTCCTAAAATGTTCTTGACTCAAAAATGTAAAGCAACTAGATCCTACCCTGCAAAACAGAAAGAGGCATATATTCGAATGTAAACTTACCTTAACTCACCTCACGGCCAAGAAATGGAAGGTGGCCATCCTTGTGGCATGCACGCGCCTTGCTCCTAGTCTTCGACTTGGAGTAGGGTTACAAATCTCTGGGCCTTGACCTCTCTTGCCACTAAAGCCCAAGTCTCTGATGTCCCTTGTGTTGTTGAGAAGCTATTGGACTCTTCCTTGTATTTTTGGCCCATTGTCCTTAGTCGATCTTCTTCTAGAAGCTTGTCGACCCATAGGCTGAATTTGTGGAAGAGCGCCCTTGATCTGCTTCTTGTCATTGCTCCTTGAGGTACTACTGGTGTTGAGACTTCCTCTAAGTGCATGTCCTGGAGCTGGTAGCTCATTTGGTCCGAGTCCTCTTGTGTAGAAGTGGAAGTGCGCGTGTACTCGGCTGGATCGGCTGTACCGGCTGGATTGTGCGCGGTACTGGCCGGAATGACTTCAGGACCGGCCAAGTTGATCCCGGAGTCGGCGGTGTCATCAGGGGACCGGCGGTGTCATTCACGTCCCCACCAAGTGTGCCGGAAGCTTGGGCCTCTCCGCCGGCGATGTTGACCGGTCTGGTCCTATAGGTCGAGGGTCCGGCGGTACTGTCTGGTCCGGCAGGCGCGCCAGATGGTCCTGCTGTCTCGGGCAAGCTTCCTGGTCGGCCAGTCTGGTCTCCTGGCTGGATGTACGACCTGATGTCCTCATCATTCCCTCCCTCTTCAGTAGGTTTTGTCCTCAAACTGGTTCATCTGCATGGAAAGGGGCCAAGTCAGTACATTAAACGATTGGACACATTAAACTCACCTGGAAGCTCGATCCGTAGGCGTTGTTGTTGATCCTCTCGAGCACTCTGAATGGTCCATCTCCTCTTGGTGCTAGCTTGGAACTCCTTAGGTTTGGGAACCTCTCCTGCCGAGGTGTAGCCACACCCAATCGCCTGGTTGAAAGATCACCTCCTTTCTTCCTTTGTTGGCATGAGTCACGACTGTCCGGTCCTCTTCTCCAAGTTCTGCTACCTTCTGGTGTAACCTCCTTATGAACTCTGCTTTGGATGCTCCGCTGAGGTTGGTCATCTCAGCTGGTGGCAGTGGTGTTTGCTCCAATGGGGTGAGAGGGTTGAAGCCGTATACCACTTCAAATGGTGTCTTCTTGGTTGCTGAGTGCACGGCTCGGTGTAGGCGAACTCAATGAATGGCAGGCACTCCACCCAAGTCTTTAGGTTCTTCCCTAGTGTGTTCTGAGAAGAGTTGATAGGGTCCTGTTGACAACTTCAGTTTGGCCATCGGTTTGAGGATGGCAAGTGGTTGAGAAGAGTAGCTTCGTGCCTAGCTTTCTCCAAAGGGTCCTCCAGAAATGGCTGAGGAACTTGGTGTCCCTATCTGATACGATGGTCCTTGGCACTCCATGAAGCCGTACTACCTCTCTGAAGAACAGCTCAGCTGTTTGTGTGGCATCATTGACATTGGCACATGGGATGAAGTGTGCCATCTTGGAGAATCTGTCCACCACTACAAAGATTGCATCTTTGTGGTTGATCTTGGGCAGACCTAGAACAAAATCCATCGAGATGTCCACCCATGGATGTGTTGGTATGGGCAGTGGGAGATACAACCCGTGAGGTTGCACTCGGGACTTTGCCTTCTTGCAAGTAATGCATCTTGCACAATGTGCTTCTACTGTCCTCTTGATGTGTGGCCAGTAGAAGTGCTCCTTGACCACTGCTAGAGTCTTGTCGACACCAAAGTGGCCCATGAGTCTTCCTCTATGAGCTTCTCGGATGATAAGCTCCCTTAGTGATCCCTGTGGTATGCACAACCTTCTTTCTCGGAAAAAAATCCCTCATGGATGTAGAATTTGCCATGACTCCATGTGCTACACTCCTTGTAGCTCTCAGCAAGGTCAGGATCATCCTTGTATAGATCCTTGATGTGCTCGAATCCTAGGACCTTTGCCTCCATGGTTGATATCAAGGCAAACCTCCTTGATAGTGCATCGGCTACCACATTGTCTTTGCCCTTCTTGTACTTGATGATGTACGGGAAGGTTTCTATGAACTCCATCCACCTGGCATGTCTCCTCTTGAGATTGGTTTGCCCTCTGAGGTGTTTGAGAGTCTCGTGATCAGTGTGGATCACAAACTCCTTGGACAGCAAGTAATGCTGCCAAGTCTCCAATGCTCGGACAAGGGCATAGAGCTCCTTGTCATAAGTGGGGTAGTTCAGTGAGGCACCACCTAGCTTCTCACTGAAGTATGCCACTGGTCTCCCTCCTTGAGTTAGCACTGCTCCTATGCCTATTCCAGAGGCATCACACTCCACTTCAAACGCCTTGTTGAAGTCGGAAGGACTAGCACTGGTGCGTGTAAGGCTGTCCTTCAAGGCCTGGAATGCCTTCTCCTGAGCTTCTCCCCAGCTGAATCCCACGTTCTTCTTCACTACTACCGTGGTGGTGAGGCAATACTGCTGAAGTTGCACGAATCTCCTATAGAAGCTGGCCAGTCCGTGGAAGCTCCTTACTTGGCTGATGTTTCCTGGTGTTGGCCATTCTTGTATGGCTCGAATCTTCTCCTCATCAACCTGTAGGCCCTGTGAACTCACAACAAAACCTAAAAAGACAAGCTTATCAGTAAAGGTGCACTTCTTGAGATTGGCATAAAAGCTCTTCTTGTCGAAGGGTTTTAAGGACCATCTCAAGATGTGTGAGGTGTTCCGTAGGCACTTACTATAAACAAGTATGTCATCAAAGTAAACAACTACAAACTTACTGATGTACGCCCTAAGAACTTGGTTCATAAGGCATGAAGGTGCTTGGGGCATTAGTCAAGCCGAATGGCATGACTGTCCACTCGTAGAGCCCTTGCTTTGTCTTGAAAGCAGTCTTCCACTCATCACCTTCCTTCATTCTTACCTGGTGGTATCCATTTTTGAGGTCTATCTTGGAGAAGACCGTGGCTCCACTCAGCTCATCTAGCATGTCATCCAGTCGTGGTATTGGATGCCTATACTTGACTGTGATGTTGTTGATGGCTCGGCAGTCCACACACATGCGCCAAGTCCATCCTTCTTGGGCACTAGCAGCACTGGTACAGCACATGGACTGAGGCTCTCTCGAACATATCCTTTCTCCAGGAGCTCCTTGACTTGCTTCTCAAGCTCTTTGGACTCCTCTGGACTCATCCGGTAGGCTGGCCGGTTGGGCAGGGCTGCTCCGGCACTAGATCAATCTGATGTTCTATGCCACGTAAAGGAGGCAAGCCTGCTGGTATCTCCTCTGGAAATACATCCTGGAATTTGTTGAGGAGTGTTGCTACTTCATGAGGTAGCCCTACCTGTCCCTGTTCTATACTCAACACTTCCTTGAAAACCATTAGTAACATTAAGTCCTTCGAGGCTAAAGCTCTCCGGACATGACTAGGTTGAATAAGAAAGTTAGACTTGAAAAGTTTCTTTTCCTTACTCATTTGGAGTTGTAGCTCATGTACTTGGGCAGGTGTAAGAGGAGCTAGGCTGACCTTTCTCTTATCATGCACGAAGGTGTAGAGATTGGTTCTGCCATCATGCCTGGTCTCTTTGTCAAACTACCATGGTCTTCCTAGCAGAAGATGGCCAGCTTGCATGGGCACCACGTCGCACACGACCTGGTCTTGGTACTTGCCCACACTGAATGGCACAGTGACTTGCTCATGAATCTTGAGCTCCACTTTGTCATCGAGCCATCTCAGTCTATATGGTCGAGGATGCCGTGTCCTCTCTAGACCTAGCTTATCAACCATATACGCACTAGCAACGTTAGTGCAAGAACCACCATCTATGATGAGGTTACATACCTTTCCTTGATGGTGCAACGGCTGTGGAAGATGTTCTCTTTGGATGGTCTCTGAAGGATCCACCATTGCACTGAGGATACGCCTCAGTGACCAGCACTTCCCCACATCAGGGTACTCAATGTCACCATATTCTCCTTCTGGCTCATAGTCCTCTTCATCTTGGGACTCATATTCTCTGCCTCCATAATCAGCATGACTCGGTTGTTTGGGCACTCCTTGAGATGTGTCCACGTTCCCTGCACTTGAAACAAGTTATGTCACGTGATCTTTGAGGGTTAGAAGACTTACCAGGCTCTCTCTGGTCACGGGTGGGTTCAGGAGGCTTGCTCTTGAACCTTGACTCGATCTCTACACTTTTGCCTTTGTCCACTGTCTTAGGCATGTTGCTTGGTGCCCAAGGTGTCTTAGGCTTGCTGCGGATGTCTTGGCTCTTACGTTTGATGTGCTGTTCAGCTTGCACAGATAGGTGGAACAAGTCCTTGAAGTCGTTGTAGATTTGCCTTTCCACCTTGCAGCTGATCCTTTCTTTGAGTCCATCCAAGAATTGCGCCATCAATGCTTCTTCATCATCATTGAGCTCCAATCTGTTCCTTAACCTCTCGAACTCTTCATAGTACTCTTCTACTGATCTGGTACCCTGCTTAAGAGTACGAAAACGTTGTTGCAAATCCCTATGAAAGTAAGGTGGAACATACCTTTGTCGCATGAGGTCTTTCATGTCGACCCATGAGTCTACGGGTCTCATTTTCTTCCTCCTTCTGTCAGATACCTCACGATCCCACCAGATGAGGGCATTGTCCGTGAGTTGTGCTACTGCCATTGAGACTCTCCTAGGTCCTGGTTGGTTGTAGTGATCAAAGATATGATCCATTCGCTTCTCCCAATCTAGGTAAGCCTCGGGGTCTACTTTTCCTGCAAAAGTTGGAGGAGTTAGTTTAACATCAGGATGAATTACCCGGTTATAGGTGTGTTCATCTCCATCCTCATGACGTCTAGGAGGCATTCTTGGTCTCTGGTGAAGACCATATGGCTCAAAGCCATCATCTTCTGCCTCTGGTTGCCGTGGAGGTCCTCTCGGCCTATGGTGATAGTTATGAGGTTGTGTGTCCTCATCTCCATCTGGCTGGGGTTCCTCCTGTTCGTGCCGTGTCCTAAGGTACTCAGGACCCTCAGGACGATCTGGCTCAGCTCTCACGTGCCTTATGGCCTGGAATCTTACTGGTCTCTCCACGCGCTCCAACCTCTCGCCTATGGATGCGAGTTGTGTTTGGAGTGTGGTGAACATGGCCATCATGGCTTCAGCTGCGTCTCTATTCTCTTCTCCCATGTGTGCTACAAAGAAAGAAGACAATTAGGGTGCTCCTAAATTATTAGGAGAGTTTTCTTTTTATATGTGGTTTGAAAAAATGCAAAAGGAAAAATTCTAAAGAAAGGAAATTCAAAAAAAAGGAAACTTCCTAGACAACTTGTGCTAGCTGTCCAATTCGAATTCTTTTAGTATCTTTTCTGTTTTCTTTTTCTTTTCTTTTTAATTAAACTTAAAAATAAAGGAAATATGACTTAAACAAAAAGGAAAACGTGAATGGTAATGCAAAAGTGAATCTAAACCCTAGTGATACACGTAGAAGGCTAGATGCACTCGGTTTGGAGTTTGAGGTTATTTTTTGATTTTTCTTGAATGCGACTTAAACTAATGCAAGAACAAAAAACAAAACAAGCAAAAGGATAGAAACAACCTGGTTTAGGAGCTTTAAGCTCTGATACCAAAATGATACAAGCCTTGGTTCAAGGATGTATGCGTGTGGGCTGTTTGTAGAAGATTAGGTGAGAAACTCAACCTTAGGCTTCTGGATAGGGGTTTTCTGGTTGGTAAATGATGGAAGGGTGAAGTGAACCACACGAGGGGTGATGAACCTCGTGATAAATCACAAAATTAGAGCTAGGAGGGCTGGTCTCAACTAGGTTCTAAGCGCACAAGATTCTTAGAGAGAAAACTTGTAGGGAAAAAAGTTCTACTTTATTAATAATCAAAAGGTTGTCGAACTACAATGCTGGAAGGAGCCTTATTAATATGCTCGACAGCTTGACCTTCTAGGGTCGACTCAAATAAAGAAAAGGAAAGTTTACAAAAGTGCACAAAAGGAAAAGATACAAAAGTGCATAACCGAAAAGGACCTATTCCTAAAATGTTCTTGACTCAAAAATGTAAAGCAACTAGATCCTACCCTGTAAAATAGAAAGAGGCATATATTCGAATGTAAACTTACCTTAACTCACCTCACGGCCAAGAAATGGAAGGTGGCCGTCCTTGTGGCATGCACGCGCCTTGCTCCTAGTCTTCGACTTGGAGTAGGGTTACAAATCTTTGGGCCTTGACCTCTTTTGCCACTAAAGCCCAAGTCTCTGATGTCCCTTGTGTTGTTGAGAAGCTATTGGACTCTTCCTTGTATTTTTGGCCCATTGTCCTTAGGCGATCTTCTTCTAGAAGCTTGTTGACCCATAGGCTGAATTTGTGGAAGAGTGCCCTTGATCTGCTTCTTGTCATTGCTCCTTGAGGTACCACTGGTGTTGAGACTTCCTCTAAGTGCATGTCCTGGAGCTGGTAGCTCATTTGGTCCGAGTCCTCTTGTGTAGAAGTGGAAGTGCGCGTGTACTCGGCTGGATCGGCTGTACCGGCTGGATTGTGCGCGGTACTGGCCGGAATGACTTCAGGACCGGCCAAGTTGATCCCGGAGTCGGCGGTGTCATCAGAGGGACCGGCGGTGTCATTCACATCCCCACCAAGTGTGCCGGAAGCTTGGACCTCTCCGCCGGCAATGTTGACCGGTCTGGTCCTATAGGTCGAGGGTCCGGCGGTACTGTCTGGTCCGGCAGGCGCGCCGGATGGTCCTGCTGTCTCGGGCAAGCTTCCTGGTCGGCCAGTCTGGTCTCCTGGCTGGATGTACGACCTGATGTCCTCATCAGGTACCCATATACCTGTGGCTCATCAAACGTCCCGATCACTCACTGAGGCCTTTGTGGGTACATTGGACCTCTTGTTCTTTACACATTCTGATACTGACCTCCATCTCCTTTAGCTTCATTCTCAGTATTCTGTGGCAGGTTCTGGTCATGATGTTCCATCTCCAAAGCCCTCTTTAGATGACCTGATCACTTTCTCCTTGCTCTTGCATCTCCTTTTTCCAACTGTAGATCGTCGATGTAACTAGGTTGTAGGGTTATGTGTCCATGGCTTCTTGTGTTCATGCACGTGCAGTAACCAAGTAATTGTAGTCAAAAGAAAAAGAAAAATAAAAACCTATCTCTAAGTAATCAAAATCCTAATGGTTATTCCTGAATTCCCCTGCAATGATGCCAACTTGATGGGGTTTTAAATTTTAATCCTTATTAAAACTCCAAATGCATAACAAATCAAGTAGTAGTTGGGTATCGAATCCTCATGAAAGTAAGAATTACACACAGGAATACATGAAACACTTAAATCTAGACTGATCTACTCTCGTGGCAACAACACATTCACCAGCCTATAGACTACAAGTCTTTGCACATCAATCGATTGACTAGTGATCATTGAGTTCGAGTCTAATATTTTCCACCTATCGCCTTAGAAATTAACTGTCGTTGGCTAAGATATTATAAGGATGTTCAGGCCTACCTACATGTTTTGTCTACCCTTATCAAGAGTAGAACATCATCGATCTAAGCATTGATTAGCTACTTGGAATTGTGATGCTAGGGTCGTGGGTTGAAACAGGTGATACTTTAAGCTGCCTAAGCATAGATCCAACGCACTACTCAAGTAGGCGGGAAAGAAATGCCCTTCTTAGAGGCATACACTTACTATGAACTTTAGCCGCTCATTCGTACCTGCCGGTACTTCTCTCGCTACATTCTTTTTCTCTTTCTCTCCCTCCTGCGTCTGGCCTCTCCACTCTGCTTTTGGTGCAGCGCAGAGAGGCCAGCGGTGGAGTGAGCACGCTCGCGAATTTTGTTTTTTGAAAAAGAATAAAAAACCAACTTATCAGGTATTTGCAAACTGTTCAGGCACACCCTAAACATAAGGGATTTGTCATCTAATCTATCCAAATAAACCTAAGTCAATATTAGATTTCTCTAATCTACCTTTCCCACGATCCGTACAGAAAACTACTTAAAAATATTCAATAAAACAGTAAACATAAAGAAGTAAAAGCAAAGAAACATAAGATAATATATAGGATAGAGAAATCCTTCACTAGAAAACAAGTGTGCAAGAACAAAGCTTGAAAGTAATCTCTCCTCTCTCTAAAAACGGCCAGAGCCAAAAAACTAAAATAAACTTCAATAAAACTCTCGTTAAAAGTTCTTAAAAAGGCTTATATAGTATCCTTCACAATTAGGTTTAATACTAGGACAAACGAGTTAAGTAAAATAGGTTTAAGACACTTTAAGCTAGGGATGGCCTGAGATCGGCCATATGGCCGATCTTCTTATGGGCAGTGGAATCGGCCTGGTGCCCAGTCTCATGCTGGGTAGTGGGCTTTTGCAGTTTGGCCTCAGATCAGCCATGGTGAGATCGGCCTGATGGCCAGTCTCGTGCTGGACAGTGGGTTTTTGCAGGTTGGCTAGAGATCGGCTATGGTGAGATTGGCCTCATGGCCAATCTGGTGATGGATAGAGGTGTTAGATTGAGATCGGCTTGATGGGTGATTTCATGATGGGCAGTGAGCTTTGCTTGAGTTGGATTTGGATATGTCGGATTGGACAGGGAGTTGGCTCAGGTTGGTTTGATATCGGCCATAGTTAGATTGGCCTCATGGCCGATCTAGTGATGGACAGAGTTTTTGGCTTGAGATCGGCCACATAAGATCGGCCTGATGGCCAATCTCCTGATGGGTAGTTAGTTTTGCTTGAGTTGGCTTGAGATCGGCCAAACTGGACAAGGAGTTGGCTTGAGATCGGCCAAGCTGGACAGAGGTTGGACTGAGATCGGCCAAGCTGGACAGAGGTTGGACTGAGATCGGCCATGGTGAGATTGTCCTCATGGCTGATCTGGTGATGGGTAGTGAGTAGGTTTGAGAGCGGTGAGGTTGAAGTCAGTCAGATGGTCGAACTCATGATGGGATGGAAGGATTCTTGAAATCGGCCAGGCTGAGATCGCCCTGATGGATGAATGGGCATAGAGTTGATTCAGGTTGGCTTGAGATTAGCCAAGCTGAGATCGGTCTGATGGCTGAATGGACAGCGGGATAGGGATGTTAGCTTGAGATCGGCCTGATGGCCGATCTCGTGATGGGCAAGTTGTAGGTTTGAGATCGGCCAGGCTACGATCAGCCTACTGAGATCAGCCAGATGGCAGATCTCTATCCAGGAGATTTTTTGGCCATTTTTCCGTGTTTGATCTTGTCTAACTTCTCGTTGTACGTGAAATCATTGAGAATGTATGTAAGATACAGAAATGCATAAACTAACGTATAGAATGCAATGTTAAATGCCATCGAATATAAATGGGTGTTAGAATGATTAAAATGCTAATGAAAACACAAAATAGTGGTAAATATGTATGATAAAACAATGTAAAAACTATGACTATCAGTTAGAATCCTGCGTGATCGATGAGGTTTGATCACTGATATGGAAGCATGATTCTAATGCAGAACATGTTTGAAAAACAAATCCTAGCCTCCGAAGCACACAATCCCAAAGTTTCTCACTAAATTCAAAATGGAGGAAAATGTGATCACAATTTTCTTCGCAATAATAAAAAAAAGGAAACTTGATTTTATCACAAACATAAAAGGAAAGAGAAATGTCTAACTCCAAATAAGGAATGAGTTGTTGCTCTTGTTTGGTTGTGTGATTCTATAGTTCAAATGTAGTTTCATTTTTGGTAGTGTGATTCTCTAGTTGAAATTTAGATTCATACTCTATTAAAACCTTCTGTATGCAAGAGAGAATGCGATTATGTTCTTCAAGTTTCCTCATTTTTCAAAACTAAAGGGAACTCATTGGTGTGCACAATTTTCTTCATACTCTAGTTATTTTGGCTACTTGTTGGAACTTCAGTATAAAGTTATCGAGGTCTTCAATGGTCTCATTTTAGACTTCAAACCAATCAAAATGTTCAATTTTCTCTTTATCGACTAAAGCCCATTTTCTCTTTTTAGTTAGGGGAATTGCTAGAATAACTCAAAATTCATCGTTAATTACTAGATTCACCCACATTTTTTTTAATAACGTACTTTCCAATGTTGTTGTTTCACAAAACGTAATTATGAAAATTTTATTAATACTTTTAAAATGTGAGCGAAAAATCTATATTATTACGAAAATACCATTGACGTCGAATTTTTGAGGCAACAACATAAGTTTCCTCCAAAAAAACTGCGACATGTTTTTATATAACGGTGGCAGACTTATTAAGCATGCCGAACAATTATTAAATTTATGGCGGTTTTATTAAATTTACTATAGTTTTATTAAATATGCGACAATTTTTTTAAACCTGCGAGAGTTTGATTAAATATGTGACAATTTTATTAAATTACGGTGGTTTTATTAAATCTACAGCAGTTTTATTAAATATACGGAAATTTTATTATATATAAAACCATTTTATTAAATATACGACAATTTTATTAAATTTAAGATAATTTTATTTGTAGTTATGACATGCTTATTAAGTCTGATCCAGACTTATGTTAGCAGTGCGACAGATTTATGAAAATATGACCTCATACATAATTATTTTATCGGGTCTCAGTTATTACAGATTTACAATAAATCTTCTATCAAAGAGATTTAAAAGATGATTACTACATTAATATATCCGATTTGGCAGAATTTCAATAACGACAGAATACATTTATATTAAATCTTTCCATTATGGCACATTTTTTTCTACTAGAAAGCAACAGATGTATTTACCACTAAACTATCTTTTTCAATTTTACATTTGGTAGCGCACTTTTGGAAGACTCATTTTTCATAACACGTCATATCAGATTTTTTAATCAATTTGATGGTAGACTTAATAAATAATTAACTATCGATTTTAACCTTTTTTAAAATCATGTATGTCGATTCTAGGGTTAGATGCGCATCTTCTTCAACCTTGAGTACATCGAGTTTTCACTTGAACTCGAAACCATCAAATTTTACTTATTTTTTTCTTCATCTTTATTCTCGCCTTTATCAAATTGGACTTACCTTGGAGATTGGAAACAAGAAATCTCTGCATGGAGAAGAAGGAAAGAGCAAGAGGAACTCGAGAGCCAAGAGGAGGAGAGAAGCTAAGAGTGCAATTTAGCTTTTATTTGGAGCTAAGAGCGCAGTTTAGCTTTTATTTGAAGCTATGAGAGCAGTTTAGCTTTTATTTATTTGGGGGAAAATAAATAAATAACACCCAATAAGTTTAGCTTCTAGGGTTTAAAGTTTAAATTTTAGAAGATAAGATTATATAAATATATCACTAGAGTTGAGATTTTAGGGTTTAGAGTTTGTAATTGCTACTTTACATTGTTTTGTAGATTTTAGTGTTTAAATTTGAGATTTTTGGGTTTAAAGTTTGTAAATGCTACTTTACAATGTTTCATAAATTTTAGGGTTTAGTGCTTAGATTTTTGGGTATAGAATTTTTAATTACTACTTTACAATATTTCGTAGATTTTAGAATTTAGCCTCCAAGTAATCCAATTTACCACAAGGTACGTGATGCAATGCATTATGTTTCAATTGAAAACCTTTGCTCAATGAGCATCGGTGATCAATTTAGAATAATCAATTTAACTGGCCGATCAACACTACATGTCCACACTAAAGAGTTGATATTTTGGATTTGGAATTCGTAATTGCTATTTTACAATGTTTTATAGATTTTAGGGTATAAAGTTTAGATTTTTGGGTTTGGAGTTTGTAATTGCTACTTTACAATGTTTTATAGATTTTAGGGTATATAGTTTAGATTTTTGGGTTTGAAGTTTGTAATGGTTACTTTACAATGTTTAATAGATTTTAGGGTTAAAAGTTTAGATTTTTAGGTTTTGAGCTTAGAGTTTATTATTACGCAATAAACTCACCTTCAACCTGATCATGGACCAATGTAGAGGGAGCAACCTCTGAATCAATCAAACTATCATATCAATGAGTCTGTTTTCCGGACTTGTTAATGTTCTTAATCGTTTGATCATTCACGAACACGACATCTCTCCTCCTACTGAGCTTATTCTTAATGTGATCATAAAATATTTATCCAAACTCATCCTGACCATAACTAATAAACACACAAAGTCGTGACTTTATCTCAAGCTTTGACCTTTCATCTTTGGGAATGTGCAAAAATATCTTGCACCCAAAGACTCTCAAACGACCACAAGAAACATCAGTCCAAACCCTCTCTGGAATGTCACCTTCCAATGGAGCAGTTGGTTACATGAACAACTGATCTCAAAGCTTCACCCCATAACGTCATCACCAAGCCTTAATGTGAAATCAAACATCTAATCTTCTCAACAATTTTCCTGTTCATCTCTTCAACCAACCCATTCATCTGTGGAGTCTTAGGTGGCGTCTTCTACCTAATGTCATGTTCCCTACAATAAGCATCAAATAGTCCAGAATAGTCTCCACCATTATCACTACAAATATATTTCAACTTATTTTCCATCTGTCTCTACACCAATGCCAAAAAATGCTTGAAATATCCTAAAATCTTATCCTTAGTCTTCATAGTGAAAACCCACAACTTCCTAGAATGATCATCAATGAATGTAACAATATATGATTGCACTACCAAAATATTTTGTATTCATTGGACCACACACATCTGAATGTCCCAAATTAAGTATCTCAGATTTTTCTAGAAGATGAAGAACACTTGAATGAGAGTCTATGTTATTTTCCTGCAAAATAATGCACACATTTATGCAAATGCAAACTGAAGATATTGTAATGGCTTATTTCTTTGAAAGCATAGAAAATCTCCTTTCACTCATGTGACCGAGTCTGTTATGCCATAAATCCATGACCTTATCCACTGCTTTAAACAATGTCTTTTGATATCTTAACCTGGAACCAATAGAAGGATACATACTTATCACCTCGAGCCACAACTATAGAACCCCGTGAAATTTTTCATTTAACCCCTCTAGAAAAACTATAGAAACCTTCATCATCAAGTGATGTGGTCATTGGCCAAACCCTCGGCCAACTGCCCATCCCGACCGACCCATGGAACACAAAAGCGGCCAAATACGCGCAAAAGGATATATGGATGTATTTTAATGAATTCAACCTCAACCAAGAAGTGGCCAGCCAATACCAAACCCGGACTATAACCTTGACTCATAAAGGACATGTGGCAACATCGAGCTCACCTAAAACCAGACCAGATCAAGTCATGCATCATTCATCAAGTTGGTGTTGCCGAAACTTACCATATTTGGAACTTTTCTTATATGAAAGTCTCCAAAATTTTCTTTGGTGACCAAGAGACTTTGTGGTACTTCTAGGAGCTTCCTTAAGAACTTCTAGAAGCACAAACAAGCCTTGGATCAGGCGGGTCCATCGGTGCCTTCAAATAAATCGATTGGAGCCGTTTATGGCAAGTGAGATGACCAACCAGTTTAATCACTTGCAAACCAAAGCATGGTATCCAAGAGAAATTATTAAAACCATAAGGAAGCCCCAAATCAACATACCATGCACCACCCACCACATGATCAAGCGGATCCCTCTTCTCCAACACTTGCCATACCGAAGTGCAATTAATGTGTTCAGATTGCAACATTTCTATTCTTTGCAACTTGAGAACATATTGAAAAATTTGTGAAGCATCCAGGATGTACCTAGAAACCTTTCATTCGCCCCTAACCTTTAAAGATACAAGCACCTACACTTTCCATGTTGGCCAAACAAGACATTAATGGCCAACGGCTATATACTTTAAATGTACAATTTCTTTTTCTCATTTTATGTTTTAGGACCATTGCTATGAGAATTATTGTAACAAGCCTTAACTCACGGCCGTGATGCTCTCGAGCAGGTTTAAGAAGGTTTAGGCGAGAAAATCGGCCTTAGGCTTCTGAAGTGGGGTTTTCTGGTGTGTGTTAAGTGGTGGGGTGAAGTGAACCACACGAGGTATGGAAAGTCTCGTTATAAATCATAATCTTAGAACTAGGAGGGCTAGTCTCGACTAGTGATGAGGGCATCAGATCCTATGGCCGGCCAGGAGATCAGATTGGCCGACCAGAGTGCTTGCCTGAGACAGCGGGCCATTTGGCACACCTGCTGGCCCAAGCGGTACCGCCGGGCTTACGACCAGTCGGGCCAGATCGATCAACCTTTACGGCGGAGAGGTTCAAACCTCTGGCCCAACTGGGGGCGACGTGGATGACACCGCCGGCCCAATTGGTGGTGCCGCCAGCTCTGGGATCAACCTGGCTGGCTCCGATGATAATACGGCCAGTACCTCGCACAGTCCAGCCGGTACAGCCGATCCAGCCGATTGCACACCATTTCAACATCTACACAAAGAGACTCGGACCAGATAAGCTACCAGCTTCAAGACATGCATCTACAGGAAGTTTCTACATCAGTGGTGCCACCAGGAGCAATGACAAGGAGCAGATCAAGGGCGCTCTTCCACAAGTTCAGCTTGTGGGTCGACAAGCTCCTAGAGGATGATCGATAAAGAACATTGGGACAAGAGTGCAAAGAAGAGTCCAAAGGCTTCTCAACAATGCAAGGGACTCCAGAGAGTTGGGCTTTAGTGGCAAGAGAGGTCAGGGCCCAAAGATTCATAACCCTACTCCAAGTCGAAGACTAGGAGCTAGGCGCGTGCATACCACAAGGTCGGCCACCTTTCATTTCTTGGCCGATAGGTAAGAAAGGTAAGTTTTCAAATTATATACTTGCCTCTTTCTGTTTTGTAGGGTAGAATTTAAAATGTTTACATTTTTGAGTCAAAGATAATTTAGGTAGAACTTCTTTTTCGGTTATTGCCTTTTTGTAATTTTTCCATTTGTGCACTTTTGTAAGTTTTCCATTTTTCTTGAGTCGACCCGAGAAAGTCAAGTTGTCGAGCATATTAATAAGGTTCCTTTCATCATTCTAGTTCGACAACCTTTTTCTGATATTAATAAAGATCGAATTTTCTTTCTACAAGTTTTTTTCTCAAGAGACTTGTGCACTTAGAACCTAGTCGAGACAAGCCCTCCTAGCTCTAAGTTTGTGATTTATCAAGAGGTTCATCACCCCCGTGTGGTTCAATTCACCCCTCCATCCATTACCAAACAGAAAACCCCCGTACAGAAGCTTAAGGTTGAGTTTCTCACCTACTCTTCTCCAAACAGCCCACGCGCGTACAGCCTTGATTCGAGGCTTGTATCATACGGCTAGAAGCCTTACGATCCCACCAGAAGCCTTACGATCCCACCAGATGAGGGCATTATCTGTGAAATGTGCTACTACCATGGAGACTCTCCTAGGGCCTGGTTGGTTGTAATGGTCAAAGATGTGATCCAATTTTTGTTCCCAAACTAGATAGGCTTCGGGGTGTACTTTTCCTGCAAAACTAGGAGGGGTTAGTTTGACATCATGGTGATTTACCCAGTTATAGGTATAGTCATCTCCATCTTTTTGATGTATGAGAGACATTCTTGGTCTCTGGTGATGATCATATGGCTAGTACCCATCGCCTTCTTCTTCTGGTTGTCGTGGGGGTTCTCTCGGCCTAGGGTGATAGCCGTGAGGCTGGTGGCCTTCATCTTCATCCGGGTGGGGGTCCTCCTATTCTGGTTGTGGCCTAGGGTTGTCAGGGCCTTTGGAAAGGTCTTGGCCAGCCCTCACGTGCCTTATAGCGTAGAATCTCACTGGTCGTTCCACACGCTCAAGCCTCTCGCCAATTGATGCGAGTTGGGTTTGGAGTGTGGTGAACATGGCCATCATGGCCTCGGTTGCATCCTGATTTTCTCCTTCTACCATCGTGTGCTACAAGAGAAAATAAGGGTAAGTTGCTCCTAATAATTTCTCAAAGAGTGGGTTTTTATAA
Source organism: Pugionium cornutum (assembly GCA_018901935.1). Lineage (NCBI taxonomy): Eukaryota > Viridiplantae > Streptophyta > Magnoliopsida > Brassicales > Brassicaceae > Pugionium > Pugionium cornutum. Next base: position 31,941,610 of record CM032155.1, on the reverse strand, counting down.
TAGGTGAACTTAATAGAAAATAAAAAAATAAAAAAAGGAAAAGCTTGCAAAAAAGAAAATAATTAATGGTGCAATCTAGCCAATTTTTTTTTTATTTTCTTAGGCGATTGTTTTCTTGTTTTCTTATTTAAATATTTGATTTAACCTAAGTATTAATAGAAATATGAATTAGAAGAAAGGAAAAACAATGGATGCAAACAAAGAATGATCCTAAACCTTAATGATGCACGTAGGAAAAAGAATGCACTCAGTTGGTTTATAAGTGATTTTTTTATAATTTTTTTTAATGGAACTACACTAATGAACGAAACGGAAATAAGACTGCAGTAAAAAATAGAAAGAACCTAGTTTTAGAAGCTTAAACTCTGATTAAAAAATGATACTAGCCTTAACTCACGGTCGTGATGCTCTCGGACAGGTTGAAGAAGTTTTAGGCGAGAAACTTGGCCTTAGGTTCTGAAGTGGGGTTTTCTAGTGTGTTTTAAGTGGTGGGGTAAAGTGAACCACACGAGGTATGGAAGATCTCATGATAAATCACAATCTTAGAACTAGGAGGGCTGGTCTCGACTAGGTTCTAAGCGATAGGAGTTTTGTGAGAAAAACTCTTAGAAAATGCTCTGTTTATCAATAATAAAAAAGATTGTCGACCTACAATGCTTAAAGGAACCTTATTAATATTCTCAGAAGCTTGACCTTTTATGGTTGACCCAAAAGAAAAATGGAAAAGATTCAAAAGTGTATAAAGAAAAAATTACAAAAAAGAAATACCAAAAAAGGGCAACTAATTAATTGTCTTGACTCAATAAAAAAAGGAAAACTATTAATTCCTATCCCGCAAAACAGAAAAATAATCTTATAATTAAAAAATTACCTACTTACCATTCGGTCAAGAAATGGAAGGTGGTCAACCTTGTTACACGCGACTAGTCTTCAATTTGGAGTAGGTTAATAAATTTTTGGGCTTTGACCTCCTTTGCCACGAGAGCCAAAGTTTCTGGAGCACTTTGAGAAGTTGAAAAGCCCATTGCTCCTTGTCTTTGGTCTTTTAGGAGCTTTTCTACCCACAAGTTGAAATTATGGAAGATTGCCTTTGTTCTGCTTTTTGTCATGGCTCCTGGTGGTGTCATTGGTGCAAAACTTTCCCCTAGGTCCATGCCCCGAAGCGGGCTGATGATCTGGTCGGAGTCTCTTTGTGTGGAGCTTGAGATGACCGTGTGATCGCATGAGTCGGCTGTGCCGTGTGTAGAGCTGGCCGAGATGAAATCAGAGCTGGCTAGAATGCTAGGTGAGCCGGTGGCGTCACCAGCTGGTTTGGGCCTCTTTGCCGGCGAAGTTGGTCGGCCCGGCCTTACTGATGATCGGGCTGGCGGTACCGCTTGGCCTAACAAATTCGCCTTATGGTCCGGCTGTCTCGGGCAGTCCCTCTGGTCGGTCATTTTCACCATCTGACCTGCCAGATGATCTGGTTCCCTCATCAATTATATAAGCTTGGGTGAGATTGTATCACTGTCTTGAGCTAGCCCCCAAGAGAATGCCACTTCATTCTGGACAATGACCGTGAGAGGTGTTGCCATGGTGATGAAGCCTTAAAAATCTTCGATAAATACTTGTCACCCCGTGAAAACTTTTGACATGTCCCATGTTTTTTTGGTGTAGCCCATTCTTGGAATAGCTTAATGTTTTCTTGATCACCCTATAACTCTTGAGAATTAACAACAAATCTGAAAACCACATGGTGATCAATACAAAACATCCATTTTTTGAGGTTTGCATAGAAGTGGTTAGTATGATCTGATAAGCATTTACTGTAAAACCAAATGTCATCAAAATAAACCATAAAAATTTAGAGATATAAGCTCTTAGCTTGGTTGACGAAACTCATAAATTTTTTTGGTGCATTTGTGGATGCAAATGACATAACTAACTACTTGTAGAGCCATTTTTTATTTATGAAGATTGTCTTCAATTCATCACATTATTTCATTCTAACAATTTGATCATCAATAAATTGAATTTTAGTTGGTTATCCCATGATGTATAATCAGTAAATTGAAGATTGTTTAGACTGCTTTTTATAGCATTCTTATATTTGGTTTGTGCTCCATTTAAGTAGCTAAATGCAAAAGCTTTGCTGATCACGATCCCGTTCTCTCCACCTTTCCAGCAATTATGTCTTGTACCCTATCTAGAAATTGTGTAACACCCGTTTCTGATCACAATGAGCTCTATGTCTCACGTCATAACTTGAAGCACAGTGACACCTTCACTCATTGAAAGAGGAAATTAGAGGTTAGTAATGAATACTAGTGAAAATAGCTGAAATATCTCCTTATGATATATGAGATCCAGTTTTGAGGACAATTCTTTTAAAAGAAGGAAGGAATGATTTGGGTCTCAGTACTGACCATGGTCTGATCCTATTATGCATGGTAGGAGAGGTCCCAGTGACATGGTAAAGGAACAAGCCAATAAGGAATAGTTTTAATATGGATATGGAGAACTATCTCAAAACCTGGGGTAAAGAGAAATTAGCATGACCAGAGCCCTGGAAACACAATTGTCACCTCCAGCAGCACCAGTACCACCGGCATAGATGGCCCACCGGTCACTCCTTATGGTGCTGCCGATGATATTTTCCAAACCTTCAAGAAAATGATCATCAACAATGGAATGACCATCTAGATCAATGTAACTCTTTTGTCTCTACATGTATTTGTAGTGTCTTAACACATTTTGTAGAAAAAGACACCCAAATCTTCAAGACGGTCAGATGGGGCAAACAGGTTGGAACAATGCCTAAAAACCAAGATCAAGAAGCAAGAGAAATACAAGAGGAAAAGCTTTAAAATAAAAACCATATGGCATCAAATAAATATATAGAAAATCTTAGAGCCAAAGAACAAGACACCAGACATACCACACACCTAAAAAACACATAATCAACGTATGCTGCACCTATACGACCATTTACAAACAATGCTAAGATATGCTTTTTATATTACAGTTTTGCAGGTTATAATGGGGCCCAAAATAGCCCAAAATAACTTCAAATTCAAATATATGCACATCAAAAATGAGAATGGCGTTCTATTTCATCTAGTATAAAAGCTAAAAGCTCAGACATCCAGTTTTGCTCTTAATTCTTTTTGTTTCATTCTATTTCTAAGGTAGTTTGCCGATAGTTTCACTACATTAGTCTAGTCGTAAGAAAAAAAAGTACAAAATTAAGTTTGCATCTTGTTCTACTCATTAGTTATCATCTTTAATCATTCATCCTAAAAATCATCTGTATCTTATCTCCAAGAAAAACGCGAAAAGAAAAAATGGATAAGGGGAAGAAAAGAAAAGAAATTTGAAATCGCAATACTAAGAAGAAAGGAAAAAATTTTAAAGAGAAAAATTGCATTTATTTTATATTGCCTTTTTCATTAACTTTTGTCGACAAGTAATAGTATTCATTTAAATTTAAATATTGTTTACCATAATAGTAAATATACTAATTAAAAAAATAAGAAAACCCAAAAGAACAGATATACAATTTCGCATAACATCATATTTGCTTTATTTCTATTTTCGATCACACCTTACCAAGGAAGATATTGTTTATTATTTATATCTATTACAGTGGGTGATGAAAGCCAACTCATGCTTCAAATGATCACCACCATAGCGAAGCAATGAAGAGCTTTGGAGACTATGTTGAATGATTGGAGCAGCCATACCTACGGGCACCCCAGAAACAACAACAAGACCCACTAGACTTCAGAGCTAGTAGGTGAAGATCGATGGATGAAGGAGACTTTTACCATGAGCACATGAAACCACAGCAGCCTCAACATCATATGAGTCGTGAACCATCTTAGTGCCTTAAATTAGAGACTACTAACCAAGAGAAGCCAACATGGATGTAAAAATACCTCCTATTTTTTCAGGAAGGTCGGATCCAGAGGCTTATATGGATCGTGAGAGAGTTTACAATATATATTTGAGTGCTATAGCTAGAGCACAATAATGTTGTTCTAGCATCTGCCCAGCTCACTTAAAATGCCTTAATTTGCTGCGATCAGACAATAGCCGAAAAGAGAAGGCAAAAATACGAATCCATGAACAATATAGCTGACATGAAATGTCTAATAAGTTCAAGGTTTGTCTCTGAACATTACTATAGAGAAACACTTAGAAAATTGGTGCAGGGATTTCGAACAGTAGATGAGTATTTTGAGGACTTTGAGAACCTCATGAACTCCCTAGAGTTAGAGGAGTCTAAAAAAACTTTGATGGTATAGTTCATTGATGTCCTTCAAGAACGTATTGCTTAAAAAGTGGAATGAGCAAGGTAAAAAACCTTGCCTGATTTGTTGCACTTGACAGTACAAGTAGAGCAACAAATCAAATGACTGACAGTCATGACCAGCCGGCAAAAAAGCAACCAGCAATGGCCCGTGAGTAAAACCGGCCCGTAGACACGGGTAGAACCATAGAAGTTGAGTCACGGTTCAAGGGCAAAAATGCAGAGTCTTCTAAGACACTGATGAGGTCATCGGCACAACCTCCGGCCGACTGTCTGGCCCGGCCGTCCCAAAGAACACAAAGACGGCCAAATACATGCAAAAAGATACATGGGTGTATCTTCATGAATCCAAGTGATGAGGACATCAGGTCGTACATCCAGCCAAGAGACCAGACTGGCCGACCAGGAAGCTTGCCCGAGACAGCAGGACCATCTGGCGCGCCTGCCGGACCAGACAGTACCGCCGGACCCTCGACCTATAGGACCAGACCGGTCAACATTGCCGGCGGAGAGGTCCAAGCTTCCGGCACACTTGGTGGGGATGTGAATGACACCGCCGGTCCCTCTGATGACACCGCCGACTCCGGGATCAACTTGGCCGGTCCTGAAGTCATTCCGGCCAGTACCGCGCACAATCCAGCCGGTACAGCCGATCCAGCCGAGTACACGCGCACTTCCACTTCTACACAAGAGGACTCGGACCAAATGAGCTACCAGCTCCAGGACATGCACTTAGAGGAAGTCTCAACACCAGTGGTACCTCAAGGAGCAATGACAAGAAGCAGATCAAGGGCGCTCTTCCACAAATTCAGCTTATGGATCGACAAGCTTCTAGAAGAAGATTGACTAAGGACAATGGGCCAAAAATACAAGGAAGAGTCCAATAGCTTCTCAACAACACAAGGGACATCGGAGACTTGGGCTTTAGTGGCAAGAGAGATCAAGGCCCAGAGATTTGTAACCCTACTCCAAGTCGAAGACTAGGAGCGAGGCGCGTGCATGCCACAAGGACGGTCACCTTCCATTTCTTGGCCGTGAGGTGAGTTAAGGTAAGTTTACATTCGAATATATGCCTCTTTCTGTTTTGCAGGGTAGGATCTAGTTGCTTTACATTTTTGAGTCAAGAACATTTTAGGAATAGGTCCTTTTTCGGTTATGCACTTTTGTATCTTTTCCTTTGTGCACTTTTGTAAACTTTCCTTTTTCTTTATTTGTGTCACCCTAGAAGGTCAAGCTGTCGAGCATATTAATAAGGCTCCTTCCAGCATTGTAGTTCGACAACCTTTTGATTATTAATAAAGTAGAACTTTTTCCTACAAGCTTTCTCTCAAAAGAGACTTGTGCGCTTAGAACCTAGTTGAGACCAGCCCTCCTAGCTCTAAGTTTGTGATTTATCACGAGGTTCATCACCCCTCGTGTGGTTCACTTCACCCTTCCATCGTTTACCAACCAGAAAACCCCTATCCAGAAGCCTAAGGTTGAGTTTCTCACCTAATCTTCTACAAACAGCCCACGCGCATACATCCTTGAATCAAGGCTTGTATCACCAAGCCTCAGCAAAAAGCGGCCAGCCAAGAACAAACATGGCCTATAATCCTGACTCACGGAAGACACGAGGTGACATGGAGCTTACCCCAAACCAGCCCAGATCAAATTATACACCATATATCAAGTTGGAGTTTTCGAAACTTACCATATTTGGAACTTTCCTTATATGAAAGTCTCCAAACTTTTCTTTGGCTACCAGGAGACTTTTAAGCACTTTTATGAGCTCCTTTAAGCACTTCTAGAATTGCAAATATGGCTTGGACCAGTCGGGTCCATATGTACCTTCAAATGAACCGATTGGAGCCGTTTATGCCAAGTGAGATAACCAACTGGTTTAATCACTTGCAAACCAAAACATGGCGTCCAACAGATATTTTTAAGGCCCTAAGGAAGCCCAAAATAAACCTATCATGCACCAGCCACCATAGGATCATGCGAATCCCATTCCTCCAAGACTTGCCATATATGGACCGAAATGCATTTAATGTGTTCAGATAGCAATATCTCTATATTTTGCAACTTGGACACGTATTGAAAACATTCCAAAGCATCCAAGATATATTTAGACACCTTACATTCGTCCCAAAGCTCTCAAGATACAAGCATCTACACTTTCTTTGTTGGCCAAACTAGATATTTATGGCCAACAACCATATATTTTAAATATATGATTTCCTTTTCTCTTTTTTAGGTTTAGCACCGTTGCTAGGAGCTCAGCACGAACTCAATGTAAAGATAGAGCCCATTGTAAAAAGTTGAATACAAAGTATTTTCTTCAAAGCCTTGTCTTTGAATCTTGTTTTTGTTCTTTAGAAACTAAGTGTGTGATTCACTTCCTTTCTATTGAAGCCATGGCCAGGTTAGTTTGAGAGATTCAAACTCCCTTGGGTCATCTTTTGATTGTGTGATTCGATCAAAATCTCCTCCTTTTAGTTCCCTTGCCCGCTTAACCTAAGAGAGATTCTCGGTCTTGCAAGCCACGACCACACCGTTTGTGAGATTGATACTCAATCTTACATCATTTGATATCAGAGCTAAAAGCTCCTATCCTAGGTTGTGTTCATCCAACCTTTATCCTTTATCTTTTATGATCTTTTCGCATTTTGTTATTTACATCTTATCGAAAAACCCAAAAATATATTTGTTCTTATTCTTCATTTGCATTTTTTTTGTTGATTCTTGTTGTTTCTTTTTGTCTCCTCTCATATAAATCTAAAACCAGATCTAAAAATTGTATTTCATGTTTACTTAATTTCGTTCATCATAAAAAAACCAAAAATATAAGCCTCACTCATTTTGTTATTTTTGAATTTAGTTACTAGTAAAGTTATAAAAAGAGAGATTCATAGAATATTGTTTTTCGTCTTAAATTAATTTAAAATATCAAAAACCAAAAAAAGATATTGTCTTTTAGTTTGCTTTAAAGTTAGTTTCCAAAAGAAACAAAAACAAAAACCTCAAAATATTTACTTGTATCGATTTTCATTTTACTATTACTTATGTGTTAATATCATATATTCACTAGAGTGTAGTTTCCTTATTTGTTGATTTGGGCCTAATATCTCTTTTTATTGTCGTGCAAGATACAAAATTTAATAATAGAGCACTATGATGAAGAAGAAGACACCATGAGCATACCACAAACTGATTGTAGTCTAGACAACGACTATGATCAATGCCTAAGCACCAGCGACTGTGACTATGCAGAGGAGTCATGTAAACAAGACTATTTGGAGACTGATTTTAGGGAAGAATCAGATGGAGAAAACCTTGAACCAGAACCACCGGACTACGACCAAAACTTGTCGGATGTAGATGATTCCTATGGATATGAGACATGGCATGAAGACTATTCAGAATATGATTTTGACAATGAAACAGGAGTTGAAGAACTCGAACTAGAGCCACCAGAATACTATTCCACTGATAGAAGCTGGCCAAAGACAATCACACCTTGCCACTTTGTTGTGTCAAGCCGAGTGCCAACCTACACCACTCCAACTAGATCAAGGAATCGGACTAGTAAGGTATATATTTACAATTCCAAATCTCTAACCTTTTCAGGGTATAACAAGGACCCAGATGAATACCTCCGATGGGAAACCAACATGAAACAATGGCTGCGCTCAAACAACATCCCCAAAGAAGAGAAACTCTCATATGCCGTTGATATGCTCGTTGGAGATGCCTACAATTGGTGGTTGAAGGAAAATGCACGGACCTTCTACAACAAACCAGTCCTTGATTGGGGAGACCTTAAGGCACGAATGTATAGAGAGTTTGTGAAGAAGTACCAAACACGCAGAAACATCGCCACACAACCTATGCACCCAACAACATCGAGGAGTGAGATGTCTACACCAAACATGCAGCCCTTTCATAAGGCCAAGATTGCGTACTGCTCTGAGCATAAAAACGTGTTTTCATACACCTTAGAAGGACAAAAGGTAGCTAAGCAGATGGTCCAACCAAAAATTGACCAGCAAGCTCGAAAGCCTCAAGCCATAGCACACATGCAACCATCAACGCCATTGCTTGGAATACACGGAAAGGGAACGCCAGGTAAGTCCACTAACAATGTGAAAATAGATGAAATTATATGCTATAGATGTCAAGGAAGAGGACACCTTGCTAAGACATGTCCAACTAGACAACTAATCACAAGCTTACGAGTAGAACGCGAAAATGTTAAGCCTAAAAGTATTAAGGCAATAAAGGAGATTCAAATTGAAATTTCCAGTACTAGCATAATGCATTTGTCTTTTCCAAAGGTTGCTAAAACAGGTCTAATAAAGCAAGGATTCATCAAAGATCAAGAAGATCCACTTCCTACATTAAACCAATTTTCGGAATCAAGAGGAGACCATGGAGAACCCAACACCTTTAAGGCAAAGCAAAGCCACCAGCTGCTATGGAAAGGAGTAATTTCTTCCTTTCTTATCAGGGAGCAACTGCCAGATGCACCATGCCCACATCCTAACCATATAAGGGCCATAAACCGAGGTAATACCCTAAACCCACAAGTAAATCAAGGTATTAACTTGCCTTCTCTATGTGCAGGCAAAACTGTTTTGAGGGCAAAACATTTGGAAGGGGGAGGGAATGATGAGGTCATCGGTACAACCCCTGGCTAACTTCCCGGCCCAGCCGGCCCAAGGAACACAAATGCGGCCAAATACACGCAGAAGGATACATGGGTGTATCTTCATGAATCCAAGCTTAATCAAGAAGCGGCCAGCAAAGACCAAACCTGGCCTATAATCCTGACTCACAGAGGACACGCGGCGACATGGAGCTCACCCCAAACAAGCCCAGATCAAGTCATGCACCATACATCAAATTGGAGTTTTCGAAACATGCCATATCTGGAACTTTCCTTATATGAAAGTCTCCAAACGTTTCTTTGGCAACCAGGAGACTTTTTGGTACTTCTAGGAGCTCCCTTAAGCACTTCTAGAAGCTCAAACACGCCTTGGATCAGGCGGGTCCATCCGTGCCTTCAAATGAACCGATTGGAGCCGTTTATGGCAGGTCAGATGGCCAACTGGTTTAATCACTTGCAAACAAAAACATGGCGTCCAGGAGATATTATTAAGGCCCTAAGGAAGCCCATAATAAAACTACCATGCACCAGCCACCAGAGGATCAGGCGAATCCCTTTCCTCCAAGACTTGCCATATATGGACCAAAGTGCACTTAATGTGTTCAGATTGCAATATCTCTATTCCTTGCAACTTGGGCACGTATTGAAGACTTTCCAAAGCATCTAGGATGTACCTAGACGCATTAAATTCTCCCCAAAGCTCTCAAGATACAAGCATATACACTTTCCTTATTGGCCAAACTAGACATTAATGGCCAACAGCCATATATTTTAAATGTATGATTTCCTTTTCTCCTTTTTAGGTTTAGGACCATTGCTAGGAGCACTATATAAGCTCAGCACGACCTCATTGTAAAGATAGACCACCATTGAAATTAAATTTGAATACAAAGTATTTTCTTCAAAGCCTTGTCTTTGAGTCTTGTTCTTGTTCTTTAGAAATAAAGTGTGTGATTCACTTCCTTTCTATTGAAGCCACGGCCAGGTTAGTTTGAGAGATTCAAACTCCCTTGGTTCACCTTTGATTGTGTGATTCGATCAAAACCCCCTCCTTTTAGTTCCCTTGCCCGCTTAAGCCAAGAGAGATCCTCAGTCTTACGAGTCACGGCCGTACCGCTTGGGAGATTGATATTCAATCTTACATCATTTGGTATCAGAGCTAAAAGCTCCTATCCCAGGTTGTGTTCATCCAACCTTTATCTTTTATTTTTTTTATGCTTTTGTTTTGCATTTTTTCTTATTTACATCTTATAAAAAAAACCAAATAAAAATATTTGTTCTTATTCTTCATTTGCATTGTTTCTTGTTGATTCTTGTTTTTTTTGTTTGCTCTCATATAAATCTAAAACCAACTCAAAAAATTGTATTTCATGTTTACTTAATTTCGTTCATCATAAGAAAAAAACCAAAAATATAAGCATCACTCATTTTGTTATTTTCGAATTTAGTTACTAGTAAAGTTAAAAAAAAAAAAGAAAGATTCATTGAATATTGGTTTTTCGTCCTAAATTAATTTAAAATATCAAAAACTAAAAAAAATATTGTCTTTTAGTTTGCTTTAAAGTTAGTTTCCAAAAGAAACAAAAACAAAAACCTCAAAATATTTACTTTTATCGATTTTCCTTTTACTACTACTTATGTGTTAATATCATATATTCACTAGAGTGTAGTTTCCTTATTTGTTGATTTGGGCCTGATATCTCTTTTTATTGTTGTGCAAGGTACAAAATTTAATGATGGAGCACTATGATGAAGAAGAAGACACCATGAGCATACCACAAACTGATTGTAGTCTACACAACGACTATGATCAATGCCTAAGCACCAACGAGTGTGACTATGCAGAAGAGTTATGGAATCAAGACTATTTGGAGACTGATTTTAGGGAAGAATCAGATGGAGAAAACCTTGAACCAGAACCACTAGACTATGACCAAGACTTGTCCGACGTAGATGATTCTAATGGATATGGGACATGGCATGAAGACTGTTCAGAATATCATTTTGACAATGAAACTGAAGTTGAAGAACTCAAACCAGAGCCACCAGACTACTATTCCACTGACAGAAGCAGGCCAAAGAAAATTACACCTTGCCATTTTGTTGTGTCAAGTCGAGTGCCAACATACACCACTCCAACTAGATCAAGAAATCAGACAAGTAAGGTATATATTTACAATTCCAAATCTCTAACCTTTTCAGGGTATAACAAGGACCCAGATGAATACCTCCGATGGGAAACCAACATGAAACAATGGCTGCGCTCAAACAACATCCCCAAAGAAGAGAAACTCTCATATGCCGTTGATATGCTCGTTGGAGATGCCTACAATTGGTGGTTGAAGGAAAATGCACGGACCTTCTACAACAAACCAGTCCTTGATTGGGGAGACCTTAAGGCACGAATGTATAGAGAGTTTGTGAAGAAGTACCAAACACGCAGAAACATCGCCACACAACCTATGCACCCAACAACATCGAGGAGTGAGATGTCTACACCAAACATGCAGCCCTTTCATAAGCCCAAGCTTGCCTATTGCTCTGAGCATAACAACGTCTTTTCAAACACCTTAGAAGGAAAAAAGGTAGCTAAGCCGATGGTCAATCCAAAAATTGATCAGCAAGTTCAAAAGACTCAAGGCATAGCACACATGAAACCATCAAAGCCATTGCTTGGAATACATGTCAAGGAAACGCCAGGTAAGTTCTCTAACAATGTGAAAATATATGAAATTATATGCTATAGATGTCAAAAAAGAGGACACTTTGCTAAGACATGTCCAACTAGACAACTAATAACAAGCTTACAACTAGAACGCGAAAATGTTAAGGCTAAAAGTGTTAAAGCAATAAAGGAGCTTTAATTTGAAATTTATAGTACTAGCATAATGCACTTTTCTTCGCTAAAGGTTGTTGAAACAGGTCTAATAAAGCAAGGATTCAACAAAGATCAAGAAAACCCACCTCCCACATTAAATTGATGTTCGAAATCAAGAGGAGACCGTGGGGAACCCAACACATTCGAGGCAAACCAAAGCAACCAGCTGCAATGAAAAGGAGTAATTTCTTCTTTTCTTTTCAGGGAGAAACCGCCAGATGCACCATGGCAACATCCAAACCATATAAGGGCCATAAACCGAGGTAATGCCCTAAACCAACAAGTAAATCAAGGTATTAACTTGCCTTCTCTATGTGCAGGCCAAACTGTTTTGATGGAAAAAAATTTCGAAGGGGGAGGGTATGATGAGGTCATCGGCATAACCCCTGGCCGACTGCCTGGCCCAGCCGGTCCAAGGAACACAAAGGCGGTCAAATACACGCAAAAGGATACATGGGTGTATATTCATGAATCTAAGCCTAACCAAGAAGCGGCCAGCCAAGACCAAACCTGGCCTATAATCCTGACTCACAGAAGACACACGGCGACATGGAGCTCACCCCAAACCAGGCCAGATCAAGTCATGCACCATACATCAAGTTGGAGTTTTCGAAACTTACAATATTTGGAACTTTCCTTATATGAAAGTCTCCAAATTTTTCTTTGGCGACCAGGAGACTTTTTGGTACTTCTAGGAGCTCCCTTAAGCATTTCTAGAAGTGAAAATATGCCTTGGACCAGGTCGGTCCATCCGTGCCTTCAAATGAACCAATTAGAGCCGTTTATGGCAAGTGAGATGGCCAACTGGTTTAATCACTTGTAAACGAAAACATGGCGTCCAGGAGATATTATTAAGGCCCTAAGGAAGCCCAAAATAAACCTACCATGGACCAGAAACCATAGGATCAGGCGAATCCCTTTCTTCCAAGACTTACCATATATGGACCGAAGTGTATTTAATGTGTTCAGATTGCAATATCTCTATTCCTTGCAACTTGGAAACATATTGAAGACTTTCCAAAGCATCCAGGATGTACCTAGACACCTTACATTCACCCCAAAGCTCTCAAGATACAAGCATCTACACTTTCCATGTGGCCAAACTAGACATTAATGGCCAACAGCCATATATTTTAAATGTATGATTTCTTTTTCTCTTTTTTAGGTTTAGGACCGTTGCTAGAAGCACTATATAATCTCAGCATGGCCTCATTGTAAAGATAGACCCCCATTGAAATAAAAAATTGAATACAAAGTATTTTCTTCAAAGCTTTGTCTTTGAATATAGTTTTTGTTCTTTAGAAACTAAGTGTGTGATTCACTTCCTTTCTATTGAAGCCATGGCCAGGTTATTTTGAGAGATTCAAACTCCCTTGGGTCATCCTTTGATTGTATGATTCGATCAAAACCCCCTCCTTTTAGTTCCCTTACCCGCTTAAGCCAAGAGAGATTTTTGGTCTTGCAAGCCACAGCCGTACCGCTTGTGAGATTGATACTCAATCTTACATCAGACACTCTGGGCCAGAATAAGATAAGTATATTACCTATAATCAAGATATGACTTGTGACATAACATGTTTAAATTCAAGGGCAGAAGACACATGGAACGAGATTGCCAATACCAACGAGTGATGATTGTCTCTCCAAGTGGTGATTATGAGTCACAAGATTAGATATATGAATAGCTAAAGGGCCTAGAAGATATCATGGAGTACCTTGAAATAGGATATCTCCTAGTGACCAGGTGAGTACTTAGTGTAGTAGTACAACCCGAAGAAAATATTCAAGGGAGAACATATTCCACATCTGATGCACCATCAAGGATAAGGTACCCAATCTTGTTATTGATGGTGTTCTTGTGCTAATGTTTCTAGTAAGTACATGGTGGATAGATTAGGGTGCGAAGATCAAGCATCCAAGACCATACAAGGTACAATGGCTCAATGATACCACTAAGCTAAAGGTCACCAAGCAAGTGAGTGGGCCTTGTAGTGTGCATAAGTACCAAGACCATGTACTTTGTGATGTGGTTCATATTCAAGAAAGAGACCTAATGGTTGTTTGACTATGGCAGTTTGATCGTGCCACAACCCAAAATTGCTGGACAAACTACTATTAGTTATTTCAGCCATAATGACGTTAAATACATGAGAAGCCAACATGGATGTAAAAACAACTCCTACCTTTGCAGGAAAGTCGGATCCAGATGCATATATGATCGTGAGAGAGTCTACAATATATATTTGAGTGCTATAGCCAGAGCACAATAATGTTGTCCCAGCATCTGCCCAACTCACTAAAAATGCCTTAGTTTGCTACGATCAGATAATATCCGAAAGGAGAAGGCAAAAATACAAATCCATGAACAATTTAGCTAACATGAAATATCTAATAAGTTCAAAGTATGTCTCTGAACACTACCATAGAGACGTACAATAAAGGTTTAGAAAGTTGGTGCAGGGGTCCCGGATAGTAGATGAGTATTTTGAGGACTTTGAGAAGTTCATGAACTCCCTAGAGTTAGAGGAGTCTGAAAAAGCTTTGATGGCATAATTCATTGATGGCCTTTAAGAATGTATTTCTTAAAAAATAGAATGAGCTAGGTAAAAAACTTTGCATGATTTGTTGCACTTGGTAGTAAAAGTAGAGCAACAAATCATACGAATGAGAGCCATGACCAGCCAGCCAAAGGGAAACCAGCAATGGCCCGTGAGCAACAACCGGCCCGTAGACATGGGTAGGACCATAGAGATTGAGTCACGGTGCAAGGACAAGACTGCAGAGTCTTCTAAGAAACCCTAGGCCATAATAAGATAAGTATATTTACTATAATCAAGCTATGACGCATGACATAACATGTTTAAGTTCTAGGGCAGAAGACACATGGAACGAGACTACCAATACCAACGAGTGATGATTGTCACTGCAAGTGGTGAATATGAGTCACAAGATGAGAAATATGAAGAGCTAAAGGGACTAGAAGATAACATGGAGTGCCTTGACATAGGGTATCTCCTACTGACCAGGAGAGTACTTAGTGTAGTAGTACAACCCGGAGAAAAGGTCCAAGGGAGAACATATTCCACATCCGATGCACCATCAAGGATAAGGTACCGAATCTTGTTATTGATGGTGGTTCTTGTGCTAATGTATCTAGCAAGTACATGGTGGATAGATTAGGGTGCGAAGATCAAGCATTCGAGGCCATACAAGCTAGAATGGTTCAATGACACCACAGAGCTAAAAGTCACCGAGCAAGTGAGTGGGCCCTTTAGTGTGCGTAAATACCAAAACCATGTACTTTGTGATGTGGTTCATATGCAAGTAAGAGACCTACAGTTGGTTTGACTGTGGTAGTTTGATCGTGCCACAACCCACCAATAATGGCTGGAGAAACTACTATTGTTTTAGCCATAATGACCATATATACAACATAGCCCCCTTATGCCCTTCAGAGGTACATTACCTTCAAACTAATAAGGAGGCCAAGGTAAGTAAATCTAACATTTTAATCACACCTGGAGCAGTACATAAAGCTATAGGTGCCAAGGGCAAAATTATGCTAATGTTGTACAAAGAATGTCTAAATGTAGGGTTCAAAGAATAGTAGCAGTAAGGCTAGGATCAAGATCGTGCTGTTGAGGTATAAAGATATATTTCCATAGGACATACTAGCTGGTTTTTCCTCTATGAGAGGCATAGAACACCAATTAAATATTGTACCGGGAGCAGTCCTCCCAAACAAGCCACCCTACTGTATGAACCCTCAAGAATACAAGGAATTGGAGAAACAAGTGCAAAATCTCATGGACAAGGGGTACATTCATGAGAGTCTCCACCCTTTTTATGTGTCTGTGCTACTAATGCCATAGAAATATGACACTTGTAGGATGTGTGTAGCTGTCGTGCCATTAACAACATTTGCATCAAGTACCGACACCCTATTCCTCGGTTGGATGACATACTAGAAGAATTGAATGGAGCTACTATCTTCTTCAATATAGATCTCAAAAGTGGCTATCACCAAGTGAGAATGATAAAAGGAGATGAGTGGATGATGGCCTTATAAACCAAAAAAGTTCTTTATGAATGGCTAGTCGTGCCGTTCGGCGTAACCAATGCCCGAAGCACTTTCATGTGAATCATGAACCAGGTTGTAAGGTCATTTATAAGTAAATTTACTGTTGTTTTTTATTTTGATGAAATTTTGATTTAGAGCAAGATTTTTGGATGAACACATTGCTTACCTAGAGAAAGTATTAAACACACTTCGAAATATAGGTCTTTATGCCAACTTTAAGAAGTGCATCTTTTGTACTAACAAGTTTGTCTTCTTAGGTTTTATAGTGAGTGAGAAAGGATTACAATTTGATAAAGAGAAGATCAGGCCATTCAGGATTGGCCAATCCCTACCTCTATAAGGCATGTCCGAAATTTTCATGGGTTGGACAGCTTTTATGGGAGGTTTGTAAGGCATTTTAGCACATTGGCAGTACTTTTAACTGCCGTGATTAAGAAGTATGTGGCCTTTAGATGGGGAGATATACAAGAGAAGGTCTTCAATGCCTTGAAGGACCGGCTAACCCAAGCCACAATCCTATCACTTTCTGATTTTGATGAGTTAATTGAGGTGGATTGTGATGCTTCTGGATTAGGAATTGGTTCTATCTTGCATCAAAGGAAAATGCCAATAGCTTACTTCAGTGAGAAGTGGAGTGAGGTCTTCGGGTCACACACAACTATCCAATGTATGAAAAAGAGTTATATGCCTTGGTGAGGGCCTTGGAGACGTGTCAATACTACCTTCTATCAAAGGATTTCATAAAACACACATATCATGATACCTTACCTTCAATAAAAAACATCACTCAAAAGGAGACATGTCAAGTGGCTGGAGTTTATTCAATCATTTCCCTACATTATCAAATACAAGTAGGGCAATGAGAATGTAGTGGCCGATGCTTTTTCCAGCAGGTATGTCTTAATTGCCACAATGGGATTTTGGAGGACCTCCCCTTGAAGGTTGACAATTCTATAATCCCCACATGTTTGTTGTTCTTGAGTGGATAAGGAGTCTACCAATCAAATAATACTAAAAAGACCATTATTAGCTACAGTTGGACCTATCACAGATGTGAAGAAGGGCAACATCAATCTCAACTTGGGAATTGCCACTTTAAAGTTCAACATTTTGGATGCAATAAAGAAACCAACCATAGAAGGGAAATTTTTTTTCATTGAAACATTTTGGAATTTAGAGGAAAAGTACCTTGACAAGTTGAATATGAAAGATGCCTTAGAAATTGCAAAGGCGAAAGAGAGAAAAGGTTGTGTAGACATGAACAAAGAAGCATTAGAATATAAGGAAATGCTTGACTCACACACGATCAATCTTGAGAGGGTCTACTTTCTATATGGAACTACTCGACGATGGAGAAACTATAGAAAAAGGTAGCACTAACAATTATATGTTTAGTGAAGATGGAGATTGGAGTGACCTCAAAGCACCACAAGTAGAGCTAAAACCACTACAGAGTGGGATGAGATATGAATTTCTTGGTCCTAATTATATGGACCTAGTAATTATAAATAATTTGTTCTCGGATACTATTGATGTAAGACCTAATATGGTGCCTATAAGCAATGGCGTCTCGGCTCAATGAAGCTTTTTCGGAATTGGTGGATCATGGGCGAGTGATAGCACTGGGCTCGTATATGAGTTAGGCCGAGGCAAGAAAGTGGTGAGACTCCATGAACTCCACTAACTAGAAAGAAAAGACTCAATCGATTCTCAAGTAAGGGAAACTGTACAAACAATACTTAAGAAAAATCCACAAAGAAAACTGAATGCAAGACACAAATCTTTGATTCAAATGAACAGTTCATTTCTGAATAATGACATGCCTTTTAACTACAAGGAAGAGGAGCTTTTGTAAGCTCAAATGAATTAAATACAAAAGTCACAAATTATTAAGAAAAGGAAACAAGAATATTGCAAATGTGTAGAGGAATATGGCCATTGGGGTTTGAAACGCCTTGGCCAAGCTAAAAACTTGATTTGGGCATGCTGGGTTTTCTAAAACCCTTGGGCACGTTTCTTACAACTGGGTCACACATTTTATGCCAAATTAGATGGCAAGGGTGATACGATCTATTTTTAGTAAGTTGATGCTTATGTGATTTTTTTAGTGTGAACACTCCAAATCGTGGAAGAGCTGGATTTTCTCCTTTGATCTTATTTTACAGCATATAGGAGGCCCAAAACATGCAACTTCAATTGGTCCATTTCCACCAAGTTGATTTGCAAGACAATGCTTGCGGTATGGCCCAAACGTAGAGTCTCGGCCAGCTCAAACACTACAAGAAAACTGCCAATTTGCGACTGTAATTTGTGATTACATGCGTTGTCACAATTTTTGCGACCACATTTGCCACGGTTTAGTGACTAATTTGCGACTACGGCGAAGTAGTCGCAAATTGGTCGCAAAAATGTGACCAATAAGTGTAGTCGCATGTTGGTCACAATATGCAACCAATTAGCGACTGAAATGCGACTGCCTTGAGACTGACCCAGGTAGTCGCTAATCAGTCGCAAAATAGCGACTGATTAGCGATTACATATGGAAAATCAGGTGGTAGTCGCTTATTGGTCGCTAAAAATACGACCAATTTGCGACTACGTTATGTAGTGGCTCTGCAGTCACAAAGTGGTGGCAAAGTGCCAACATAAAAAACATGTGCGTGTTAGGTATAAAGACATTTAAGCGACTACATTGCTGTAGTCGCAAAGTAGTGGCAAATCAGTGGCAAAGTAGTGGCAAAGTAGTCGCAAAATGTTGTATATATATGCACCATCCCATTCTCTCATTTGTGAAATCAAAGGTAAAAAATTATGTAAAACATGTGGGGAAATTATAACAATTCGAGAGATTGGATGTACAGAAGAATTGATAATGAAACAAGAAATATATCAGCGGAATTTGCACAAGGCATGGAGCAGTTCATGAATTTTGCAAGTAGTCAACCTATAGCTCAAAGTAGCGGAGGTAAGTTTTTCTGTCCTTGTATTAATTGCAAAAATGATAAATTTATTTCGGGAAGAAAAATATGGAGTCATCTATATAGTCGAGGGTTTATGTCAAATTATTATATTTGGTATAAATATGGAGAAGAGCTGAATGTTCAGTTAGGGACGAGTACTATTCGGGGTGATGTACAAAGAAATCAGAGACATGATTGTAGTAGTGATGAAACAGTTGGTATATCCGGTAATAGATATGTTGAAATGGTGACAGATGCATTTCGTGAGACAACGACTAATGATCATCAGTACTATAATCAGAACGAAGAAAATTATAATTATAATGAAGAAGAACGGCCTAATGAAGAAGCACAAAAATTTTACAACATGTTAAAAGCTGCGAAAAATCCATTGTATGATGGTTGTCATGAAGGGCACTCACAGTTATCTTTAGCTGCTCGGTTTATGAACATCAAGTCTGATTTTAATTTACCAGAAAAATGTATGGATTCTTGGACGGAGCTGTTTACAGAATATTTATCCGAGGAGAATCAGGCAACGGGTTCATATTATGAAACCAAAAAATTGATGCGAAATTTAGGCCTCCCCGTTTTATAAAATTGACGTGTGTGTTCAAAATTGTATGATATTCTGGAAAGAAGATGAGAAATGGGAAAAATGCAAATTTTGCGATTCCTCCCGGTATAAACCAAGCGAGGGCAGGACGAGAATACCTTTCAGTCGTATGTGGTATTTACCTATATGTGATAGACTTAAAAGAATGTATCAAACTAAGAAAACCACAGAAGCAATGAGGTGGCACACAGAGCATGAAGCAGAAGACGGAGAAATGAGTCATCCATCTGATGCTACAGAATGGAAAAATTTTCAATATCTACATCCTAAATTTTCTGCTGAATCTCGAAACGTTTATCTTGGCTTATGTACTGATGGGTTCAACCCATTTGGGATGTCTCGTAATCATTCATTATGGCCGGTGATTATCACTCCATATAATTTGCCACCAGAGATGTGTATGAAAAAAGAGTATTTGTTTCTAACTATTTTGAATTTGGGGCCAAATCATCCATGTGCTAGTCTGGACATTTTCCTCCGACCTTTGATTGATGAGTTGAAAGAATTATGGTCTACGGGAGTTGATGTATACGATGTATCGTTGAACCAAAATTTCAATCTAAAAGCTGTGTTACTTTGGACGATAAGCGATTTTTCCGCTTATGGAATGTTGTCAAGATGGACAACGCATGGAAGGCTGGACTGTCCAATTTGTATGGATGATACGAAGGCATTTCAATTACCAAATGGGAGAAAGACGTGTTGGTTTGATTGTCATAGAAGGTTTCTTCCTAATGGTCACCCGTTACCGAAAAATAAAACAATTTTTTTAAAAGGGAAGCACGCTTTGAATGACTGTCCTCCACAATCATTGACAGGAGAACAAGTTTTATACGAGCGAATAAAAACTGTCAATCCTTTAAGAACATCTGAGTGCGGCGGAAACAGTCATGAAAGTAAAGAAGAAGGTTACGACAGCTGGCATAATTGGCACAAAGAAAGTATATTTTGGGAATTGCCGTACTGGACGGATCTTAACCTTTGACATAATCTTGATGTGATGCATATAGAGAAGAATTTCTTCGATAATATCATTAATACTATTATGAATGTGAAAGAGAAATCAAAAGATACAGTTAAGTCAAGGTTGGATATTGCGAAGTTTTACTCTCGAAAAGAGTTGCACGTGGATGGTCGGGGTAGTGCTCTATTCCCTATATTTCGATTGACCCAAAAAAACGAAAGAACGGTTATTGGAATGTATAAAAAAAGATGTCAAATTTCCGGACGGCTATGCAACAGATTTAGCAAATTCTGTGGATATGGATGGACTAAAGTTGTCGGGCATGAAAAGCCATGACTGCCATGTTTTTATGGAAAGACTTCTCCCTTTTATATTTGCAGAACTTGTACCACGGAACGTTCATCTAGCATTATCAGGTAAATATAGTAATAACTATAATTTAATTTCAAGCAATCGTACACCTGGGATCCTGTGATCACCCCGGTGGTACGAAAAGAGTTCGAGGCCGTCTGCGTAAGACGGATGAAAGGGATGGTGAGCACGGTTCATACAACCGGAAAACGTCCCCGATGGATTCCCCTAAGTCTGTAAAAAATTATGACATACTATTGGGGAACAGAAACATCTACCGAGAGGAGTACCAAATCCTCTCATAACTGCAACTCCGCTCGGGGCGGTCTTGGCCCACACAAATATTTTTCGGGCCAAAAATCCTATATTCAGGTCCAGTAGGAAATGGTAAGTCATTTTTTTTATTTAATTAACATTCGTAGTAGTAATTAAATAAAATTTATTTCAATATCTGTGAAGGAACATAATTTGGGACGACTAGTCTCAATAGGTGAGGTCTTTATAAAGACTCACACAAGACCGGATGGTTCGCATGTAGATTTGAAAGCAAAACAAATCTGTGAAGCATATGAACGAAACATCCAAGAGAAGATGGCGATCGTGGAGGTCGATCCAATAGAAACATCTGATGGAACCTCCCGTCCAATTGAGCTGACTCCAGAACAGAAGAATGAGATCTTCATTCAGGTAAAATTTTTTTTTCAAAGTTTTTTCTTATAACATATTTTTCTAATTAATCAAATAATTAAATTTATTATTTAAATTTTGTTTTTGTTATTTTGTAGTCTTCTGTTGCGGATGAACGATGCCGTCTTTATGGACTCGGTAGCCTCAACCACGTATAGTCTACGGGTAGACGTACTGGGGTGCAAACTAATTCACCCGAGTACGTAATGCTTCAAGAACAAAACGCGTTAATTAAACAACAAAACGCACATATTCTAGAAAGAAATCAAAAGGTGGAAGAGCTCAACAGAGAAAACCAGAAAAAGATCTCGAGCTTGGAGATGCTCCTCGGGTATTTCCAACGGACGGATCCCGCATTCGCCTCCTATATGCGGGATAACGTTTGCACAGGGGAACCATCGACGGCTCCGTCCACAACCCCATTTTTGCCATCAGATTTCCAATTTCCACCACTTGAGAATTAAATTTTTTTTCATGTAAATTAAATTTTCAATAATAAATATTAGAATTTTAATTTTGTATTTCTTTTTATTCAATATTTTATATTAATTAGTTCAAATATTTTTCATTTAATATTATAATATTTATTATTCATTAATAAAAACTATTTATAATATTTAATATTTTAAAATATATAAATTTAAGAAAATATTCATAATTAAAAATTTAATAATATTATTAAAACATAATAATTTTGGAAATTAATTTTCAAATATTTTTATTATAAATTAATAAAAATTTAAATAATATTAATTTTAAACCATAAATTATAAACTATTATATTAATATTTATGAAAAATTAACTAATATTAATATTAAAACATAATAATATAAATTATTTTATTAATATTTCTAATTACAAAATATTAATATTATTATTGAAATTAGTTTTCAAAATTATTATTAAAATTTAAATTTACAAATATTATTTTACATTTATTTTTAAAATAATTTTAATATTTTGAAATTAAATTAAAAAAATTATTAATATTTTTTTTCCAAAGTATACAAAATTATTTCAATAATAATAAAAAATTTAATATTTTTTAAAATCTAATTACGGTGTAGTCGCAAATCAGTCCCAAATCAGTCGCAATTTTTGCCACCGATTTGCGACTCCTTCATACATGTAGTCGCAAATCAGTCATAAAAAATTGCGACTGATTTGCGACTACATGACAAATGTAGTCGTAAATCAGTCACAAAATTTTGTGACTGATGATGTAAATCAGTCACTAAACTTTGTGACTGATTTGCATTATTCTTAGTCGCAAATCAGTCACAAAATTTTTGTGACTGATTTACGACTGCGGTTCTCCTGTAGTCGCAAATCAGTCAAAAAAGTTTTGTGACTGATTTGGGACTACATATTTAGCAACCACATATGTAGTCGCAAAACAGTAGCAAAATTTGTTACGGAAATTCAGTGGCAAATTAGTCGCAAAAATAGTCACCATCTTGTTGTCGCAAATTAGTCGCAAATTAGTCGCAAAAAAACCACTATTTCCGTGGTCGCAAATCAGTCGCAAATTTGCGACTGATTTGCGACTACTTTTTTTTGCGACCACTTCACGTGGTCGCAAAGTAATCGCAAAATACAGTTTTGCGACTATATTGCGACCACTTCCGTGGTCGCAAATACCATGTTTTCTTGTAGTGAAATGGGGCATTGTTCAAGAGATAAGTCTTCATATGGCTGGTTTTTGATGAAATTTAAGCTTGGAATGGCCTTGAAGTTAAGCCATCGCTAAAATGTGCGGGTTGGCCACTTGTGGCGTTATGCAGCGTTGGAAAGTTGATGCGGCCAATGTGAATTATTCTTGGATATTTAGCTCTAGGAGGTGAATTTTGTCGGGGAAACTCCAAGATCCTTTTTCAGCATGACTGAAATCTCCTTAAACCTCCTTGAACTCGTTCAGCCCGCTGCCTATTTGTTCTGTAACAGCTCCGTACGGCCACCTTGGCACGGGTCGGCGAGGTTAGGATCAATGTCATCATCATAACTTCCCTCTCAAAAAAGTTTCAACCTTGAAACCATAGATTTTTCACTAGTATAAAGCAAGTTAGAGTTGTACTATGTATGTTGCTCTAGGGTCATACTTTGGTGTTGGTTCAAGGGACTTCTTTGTTGAGCAAGGAGTAGAGGTAACCATGTTGCTGAGTTATGGGTATTTAGTCTTCGGGATTGAGTGTACTCCAGTTGATCCCTTGGTTTTCCGGTTGATGGGCTCTTCTGTTTGAAGATCCTCTGTACCTGCCCGTGACTCTTTTGATAAAATCAAAAGTGTTATGTGCTCGAAGGAAGGTACTTGATCAGAATTTTCTGAAAAGGACTTACCTTGGCCCGTCTCTTCTCTTTAGCCTTAGCTTGCATCACACGGAATTTGTCTAATGGGGACAAATGTGATCATACGGTTGTTGAAACTAAAGGATCATTGATTTGTCCTCCCATTATATGATACATCTCGGTTAAATTGCCGAGGTCTTCTTAAAAGGATATGGCCAGCTTGCAGGGGTGTCACATCACATACCACTTCGTCTTTGTATTGGACGATTGAAAAGGGAATGATCACTTGTATTGACACATTGAGTTATTTTTTTTTATCATTCGGCCATTTTAGCTTGTCCGGTCTAGAGTGGTTTGTGGTGCTGATACCTAAGTTTTCAACCATCAAGAAAATTGCAATACTAGTACAAAAACCATTATCAATGATAAGATGGCATACCTTGTCTTTCACGTAACAACTGGTGCAAAAGAGGTTCTCTCTTTGGTTTGTGACCTCTACAACAACTTGAGTGTATAGGGCCCTTCGAATGACTAGGGACTCGTCTTCATCAGCATACTTAATGGTATTATCAGGGGTCTTTGATTTTTCTTCATCATGTGACTCATAGTTGTAAGTTTGATATTTGATATATATCAATGTTTGAGGAATGTTAAAAGTAATTAGATGCACAAAGTAGAAAAGACACATAGATTTTTCACAAGGTTTGGCTCTCCAACCTACATCTCCGGGACCTAGTCTAAAAAAAAATCCAGTAGAACAAGTAAGCAATAACTATTACATATGGCACAACATAATCAAACATACCATTTTTTTCAACGTGGTCTATGGAAAGAGCATCAAACACAGCATGTTTGGCTACCATCCAGCTGCACTGGTGCACCACCATTTTCAATAACTGTAGATTCCACAAAAAGACCATCAACAGATTGACAAATTTCTCATATGTTTGTCTGTCGGATGGGATGACGCTAAACACATTTATGCACCTTTCATAAATACCCTCGACATGCGTAAATCTTTATGAGATAACCCCTTGGTATTTATAGTAATCCTCTAACCCTAGCACATATTATGAGATAACCCCTTCGTATTTATAGTAATCCTCTAACCCTAGCATATAAGATCCTCACGAGAATTTGATAGATACAACTTGCTTTCCAAATTTATCTACTCGCGAAATCTATTTCAAGAATATTTGACTTTCCATATTCGATAGAAACAACTTATTCTCCAAATTTATCTACCTGCCAAATCAGTTATAGAGAATATATAATTTTTCTACAACCTCGTATATAACAGCTTAGCAAACCACTCACCACTTCAGCAATTACGCCACATCAAGTCCATGCCTCCTGATAGGTCTCTGATATATTCTCCGATGCATCAGATCTCAACAATTTTCTGATGCATCCTCAGACTCTACAATCTACATCAGTTTGATTGCCACACCATCCTCTACTTTAAGTTGATGACTACTACAAGAAAACAACTAATTACAGATGACAAACTGATGTAAGATTGAATATC
This sequence comes from Pugionium cornutum, assembly GCA_018901935.1. Classification (NCBI taxonomy): domain Eukaryota; kingdom Viridiplantae; phylum Streptophyta; class Magnoliopsida; order Brassicales; family Brassicaceae; genus Pugionium; species Pugionium cornutum. The sequence continues at coordinate 31,916,316 of CM032155.1, read as the reverse complement.
AATCTCCCAAGCGGTACGGCCGTGACTCGTAAGACCGAGGATCTCTCTTGGCTTAAGCGGGCAAGGGAACTAAAAGGAGGGGGTTTTGATCGAATCACACGATCAAAGGTGAACCAAGGGAGTTTGAATCTCTCAAACTAACCTGGCTGTGGCTTCAATAGAAAGGAAGTGAATCACACACTTTATTTCTAAAGAACAAGAACAAGACTCAAAGACAAGGCTTTGAAGAAAATACTTTGTATTCAAATTTAATTTCAATGGTGGTCTATCTTTACAATGAGGTCGTGCTGAGATTATATAGTGCTCCTAGCAATGGTCCTAAACCTAAAAAGGAGAAAAGGGAATCATACATTTAAAATATATGGCTGTTGGCCATTAATGTCTAGTTTGGCCAATAAGGAAAGTGTATATGCTTGTATCTTGAGAGCTTTGGGGAGAATTTAATGCGTCTAGGTACATCCTAGATGCTTTGGAAAGTCTTCAATACGTGCCCAAGTTGCAAGGAATAGAGATATTGCAATCTGAACACATTAAGTGCACTTTGGTCCATATATGGCAAGTCTTGGAGGAAAGGGATTCGCCTGATCCTCTGGTGGCTGGTGCATGGTAGTTTTATTATGGGCTTCCTTAGGGCCTTAATAATATCTCCTGGACGCCATGTTTTTGTTTGCAAGTGATTAAACCAGTTGGCCATCTGACCTGCCATAAACGGCTCCAATCGGTTCATTTGAAGGCACGGATGGACCCGCCTGATCCAAGGCGTGTTTGAGCTTCTAGAAGTGCTTAAGGGAGCTCCTAGAAGTACCAAAAAGTCTCCTGGTTGCCAAAGAAACGTTTGGAGACTTTCATATAAGGAAAGTTCCAGATATGGCATGTTTCGAAAACTCCAATTTGATGTATGGTGCATGACTTGATCTGGGCTTGTTTGGGGTGAGCTCCATGTCGCCGCGTGTCCTCTGTGAGTCAGGATTATAGGCCAGGTTTGGTCTTTGCTGGCCGCTTCTTGATTAAGCTTGGATTCATGAAGATACACCCATGTATCCTTCTGCGTGTATTTGGCCGCATTTGTGTTCCTTGGGCCGGCTGGGCCGGGAAGTTAGCCAGGGGTTGTACCGATGACCTCATCATTCCCTCCCCCTTCCAAATGTTTTGCCCTCAAAACAGTTTTGCCTGCACATAGAGAAGGCAAGTTAATACCTTGATTTACTTGTGGGTTTAGGGTATTACCTCGGTTTATGGCCCTTATATGGTTAGGATGTGGGCATGGTGCATCTGGCAGTTGCTCCCTGATAAGAAAGGAAGAAATTACTCCTTTCCATAGCAGCTGGTGGCTTTGCTTTGCCTTAAAGGTGTTGGGTTCTCCATGGTCTCCTCTTGATTCCGAAAATTGGTTTAATGTAGGAAGTGGATCTTCTTGATCTTTGATGAATCCTTGCTTTATTAGACCTGTTTTAGCAACCTTTGGAAAAGACAAATGCATTATGCTAGTACTGGAAATTTCAATTTGAATCTCCTTTATTGCCTTAATACTTTTAGGCTTAACATTTTCGCGTTCTACTCGTAAGCTTGTGATTAGTTGTCTAGTTGGACATGTCTTAGCAAGGTGTCCTCTTCCTTGACATCTATAGCATATAATTTCATCTATTTTCACATTGTTAGTGGACTTACCTGGCGTTCCCTTTCCGTGTATTCCAAGCAATGGCGTTGATGGTTGCATGTGTGCTATGGCTTGAGGCTTTCGAGCTTGCTGGTCAATTTTTGGTTGGACCATCTGCTTAGCTACCTTTTGTCCTTCTAAGGTGTATGAAAACACGTTTTTATGCTCAGAGCAGTACGCAATCTTGGCCTTATGAAAGGGCTGCATGTTTGGTGTAGACATCTCACTCCTCGATGTTGTTGGGTGCATAGGTTGTGTGGCGATGTTTCTGCGTGTTTGGTACTTCTTCACAAACTCTCTATACATTCGTGCCTTAAGGTCTCCCCAATCAAGGACTGGTTTGTTGTAGAAGGTCCGTGCATTTTCCTTCAACCACCAATTGTAGGCATCTCCAACGAGCATATCAACGGCATATGAGAGTTTCTCTTCTTTGGGGATGTTGTTTGAGCGCAGCCATTGTTTCATGTTGGTTTCCCATCGGAGGTATTCATCTGGGTCCTTGTTATACCCTGAAAAGGTTAGAGATTTGGAATTGTAAATATATACCTTACTTGTCTGATTTCTTGATCTAGTTGGAGTGGTGTATGTTGGCACTCGACTTGACACAACAAAATGGCAAGGTGTAATTTTCTTTGGCCTGCTTCTGTCAGTGGAATAGTAGTCTGGTGGCTCTGGTTTGAGTTCTTCAACTTCAGTTTCATTGTCAAAATGATATTCTGAACAGTCTTCATGCCATGTCCCATATCCATTAGAATCATCTACGTCGGACAAGTCTTGGTCATAGTCTAGTGGTTCTGGTTCAAGGTTTTCTCCATCTGATTCTTCCCTAAAATCAGTCTCCAAATAGTCTTGATTCCATAACTCTTCTGCATAGTCACACTCGTTGGTGCTTAGGCATTGATCATAGTCGTTGTGTAGACTACAATCAGTTTGTGGTATGCTCATGGTGTCTTCTTCTTCATCATAGTGCTCCATCATTAAATTTTGTACCTTGCACAACAATAAAAAGAGATATCAGGCCCAAATCAACAAATAAGGAAACTACACTCTAGTGAATATATGATATTAACACATAAGTAGTAGTAAAAGGAAAATCGATAAAAGTAAATATTTTGAGGTTTTTGTTTTTGTTTCTTTTGGAAACTAACTTTAAAGCAAACTAAAAGACAATATTTTTTTTAGTTTTTGATATTTTAAATTAATTTAGGACGAAAAACCAATATTCAATGAATCTTTCTTTTTTTTTTTTAACTTTACTAGTAACTAAATTCGAAAATAACAAAATGAGTGATGCTTATATTTTTGGTTTTTTTCTTATGATGAACGAAATTAAGTAAACATGAAATACAATTTTTTGAGTTGGTTTTAGATTTATATGAGAGCAAACAAAAAAAACAAGAATCAACAAGAAACAATGCAAATGAAGAATAAGAACAAATATTTTTATTTGGTTTTTTTTATAAGATGTAAATAAGAAAAAATGCAAAACAAAAGCATAAAAAAAATAAAAGATAAAGGTTGGATGAACACAACCTGGGATAGGAGCTTTTAGCTCTGATACCAAATGATGTAAGATTGAATATCAATCTCCCAAGCGGTACGGCCGTGACTCGTAAGACTGAGGATCTCTCTTGGCTTAAGCGGGCAAGGGAACTAAAAGGAGGGGGTTTTGATCGAATCACACAATCAAAGGTGAACCAAGGGAGTTTGAATCTCTCAAACTAACCTGGCCGTGGCTTCAATAGAAAGGAAGTGAATCACACACTTTATTTCTAAAGAACAAGAACAAGACTCAAAGACAAGGCTTTGAAGAAAATACTTTGTATTCAAATTTAATTTCAATGGTGGTCTATCTTTACAATGAGGTCGTGCTGAGCTTATATAGTGCTCCTAGCAATGGTCCTAAACCTAAAAAGGAGAAAAGGAAATCATACATTTAAAATATATGGCTGTTGGCCATTAATGTCTAGTTTGGCCAACAAGGAAAGTGTATATGCTTGTATCTTGAGAGCTTTGGGGCGAATGTAATGCGTCTAGGTACATCCTAGATGCTTTGGAAAGTCTTCAATACATGCCCAAGTTGCAAGGAATAGAGATATTGCAATCTGAACATATTAAGTGCACTTTGGTCCATATATGGCAAGTCTTGGAGGAAAGGGATTCGCCTAATCCTCTGGTGGCTGGTGCATGGTAGGTTTATTATGGGCTTCCTTAGGGCCTTAATAATATCTCCTGGACGCCATGTTTTTGTTTGCAAGTGATTAAACCAGTTGGCCATCTGACTTGCCATAAACGGCTCCAATCGGTTCATTTGAAGGCACGGATGGACCCGCCTGGTCCACGGCGTGTTTGAGCTTCTAGAAGTGCTTAAGGGAGCTCCTAGAAGTACCAAAAAGTCTCCTGGTTGCCAAAGAAACGTTTGGAGACTTTCATATAAGGAAAGTTCCAGATATGGCATGTTTCGAAAACTCCAATTTGATGTATGGTGCATGACTTGATCTGGGCTTGTTTGGGGTGAGCTCCATGTCGCCGCGTGTCCTCTGTGAGTCAGGATTATAGGCCAGGTTTGGTCTTTGCTGGCCGCTTCTTGATTAAGCTTGGATTCATGAAGATACACCCATGTATCCTTCTGCGTGTATTTGGCCGCATTTGTGTTCCTTGGGCCGGCTGGGCCGGGAAGTTAGCCAGGGGTTGTACCGATGACCTCATCATTCCCTCCCCCTTCCAAATGTTTTGCCCTCAAAACAGTTTTGCCTGCACATAGAGAAGGCAAGTTAATACCTTGATTTACTTGTGGGTTTAGGGTATTACCTCGGTTTATGGCCCTTATATGGTTAGGATGTGGGCATGGTGCATCTGGCAGTTGCTCCCTGATAAGAAAGGAAGAAATTACTCCTTTCCATAGCAGCTGGTGGCTTTGCTTTGCCTTAAAGGTGTTGGGTTCTCCATGGTCTCCTCTTGATTCCGAAAATTGGTTTAATGTAGGAAGTGGATCTTCTTGATCTTTGATGAATCCTTGCTTTATTAGACCTGTTTTAGCAACCTTTGGAAAAGACAAATGCATTATGCTAGTACTGGAAATTTCAATTTGAATCTCCTTTATTGCCTTAATACTTTTAGGCTTAACATTTTCGCGTTCTACTCGTAAGCTTGTGATTAGTTGTCTAGTTGGACATGTCTTAGCAAGGTGTCCTCTTCCTTGACATCTATAGCATATAATTTCATCTATTTTCACATTGTTAGTGGACTTACCTGGCGTTCCCTTTCCGTGTATTCCAAGCAATGGCGTTGATGGTTGCATGTGTGCTATGGCTTGAGGCTTTCGAGCTTGCTGGTCAATTTTTGGTTGGACCATCTGCTTAGCTACCTTTTGTCCTTCTAAGGTGTATGAAAACACGTTTTTATGCTCAGAGCAGTACGCAATCTTGGCCTTATGAAAGGGCTGCATGTTTGGTGTAGACATCTCACTCCTCGATGTTGTTGGGTGCATAGGTTGTGTGGCGATGTTTCTGCGTGTTTGGTACTTCTTCACAAACTCTCTATACATTCGTGCCTTAAGGTCTCCCCAATCAAGGACTGGTTTGTTGTAGAAGGTCCGTGCATTTTCCTTCAACCACCAATTGTAGGCATCTCCAACGAGCATATCAACGGCATATGAGAGTTTCTCTTCTTTGGGGATGTTGTTTGAGCGCAGCCATTGTTTCATGTTGGTTTCCCATCGGAGGTATTCATCTGGGTCCTTGTTATACCCTGAAAAGGTTAGAGATTTGGAATTGTAAATATATACCTTACTTGTCTGATTTCTTGATCTAGTTGGAGTGGTGTATGTTGGCACTCGACTTGACACAACAAAATGGCAAGGTGTAATTTTCTTTGGCCTGCTTCTGTCAGTGGAATAGTAGTCTGGTGGCTCTGGTTTGAGTTCTTCAACTTCAGTTTCATTGTCAAAATGATATTCTGAACAGTCTTCATGCCATGTCCCATATCCATTAGAATCATCTACGTCGGACAAGTCTTGGTCATAGTCTAGTGGTTCTGGTTCAAGGTTTTCTCCATCTGATTCTTCCCTAAAATCAGTCTCCAAATAGTCTTGATTCCATAACTCTTCTGCATAGTCACACTCGTTGGTGCTTAGGCATTGATCATAGTCGTTGTGTAGACTACAATCAGTTTGTGGTATGCTCATGGTGTCTTCTTCTTCATCATAGTGCTCCATCATTAAATTTTGTACCTTGCACAACAATAAAAAGAGATATCAGGCCCAAATCAACAAATAAGGAAACTACACTCTAGTGAATATATGATATTAACACATAAGTAGTAGTAAAAGGAAAATCGATAAAAGTAAATATTTTGAGGTTTTTGTTTTTGTTTCTTTTGGAAACTAACTTTAAAGCAAACTAAAAGACAATATTTTTTTTAGTTTTTGATATTTTAAATTAATTTAGGACGAAAAACCAATATTCAATGAATCTTTCTTTTTTTTTTTTAACTTTACTAGTAACTAAATTCGAAAATAACAAAATGAGTGATGCTTATATTTTTGGTTTTTTTCTTATGATGAACGAAATTAAGTAAACATGAAATACAATTTTTTGAGTTGGTTTTAGATTTATATGAGAGCAAACAAAAAAAACAAGAATCAACAAGAAACAATGCAAATGAAGAATAAGAACAAATATTTTTATTTGGTTTTTTTTATAAGATGTAAATAAGAAAAAATGCAAAACAAAAGCATAAAAAAAATAAAAGATAAAGGTTGGATGAACACAACCTGGGATAGGAGCTTTTAGCTCTGATACCAAATGATGTAAGATTGAATATCAATCTCCCAAGCGGTACGGCCGTGACTCGTAAGACTGAGGATCTCTCTTGGCTTAAGCGGGCAAGGGAACTAAAAGGAGGGGGTTTTGATCGAATCACACAATCAAAGGTGAACCAAGGGAGTTTGAATCTCTCAAACTAACCTGGCCGTGGCTTCAATAGAAAGGAAGTGAATCACACACTTTATTTCTAAAGAACAAGAACAAGACTCAAAGACAAGGCTTTGAAGAAAATACTTTGTATTCAAATTTAATTTCAATGGTGGTCTATCTTTACAATGAGGTCGTGCTGAGCTTATATAGTGCTCCTAGCAATGGTCCTAAACCTAAAAAGGAGAAAAGGGAATCATACATTTAAAATATATGGCTGTTGGCCATTAATGTCTAGTTTGGCCAATAAGGAAAGTGTATATGCTTGTATCTTGAGAGCTTTGGGGAGAATTTAATGCGTCTAGGTACATCCTAGATGCTTTGGAAAGTCTTCAATACGTGCCCAAGTTGCAAGGAATAGAGATATTGCAATCTGAACACATTAAGTGCACTTTGGTCCATATATGGCAAGTCTTGGAGGAAAGGGATTCGCCTGATCCTCTGGTGGCTGGTGCATGGTAGTTTTATTATGGGCTTCCTTAGGGCCTTAATAATATCTCCTGGACGCCATGTTTTTGTTTGCAAGTGATTAAACCAGTTGGCCATCTGACCTGCCATAAACGGCTCCAATCGGTTCATTTGAAGGCACGGATGGACCCGCCTGATCCAAGGCGTGTTTGAGCTTCTAGAAGTGCTTAAGGGAGCTCCTAGAAGTACCAAAAAGTCTCCTGGTTGCCAAAGAAACGTTTGGAGACTTTCATATAAGGAAAGTTCCAGATATGGCATGTTTCGAAAACTCCAATTTGATGTATGGTGCATGACTTGATCTGGGCTTGTTTGGGGTGAGCTCCATGTCGCCGCGTGTCCTCTGTGAGTCAGGATTATAGGCCAGGTTTGGTCTTTGCTGGCCGCTTCTTGATTAAGCTTGGATTCATGAAGATACACCCATGTATCCTTCTGCGTGTATTTGGCCGCATTTATGTTCCTTGGGCCGGCTGGGCCGGGAAGTTGGCCAGGGGTTGTACCGATGACCTCATCACAAACTTCATCAGAAATGCGTCAGAAACATATCTTTCCTATAAATTTACGACGGAAATCGTCCTTCAGGACTAATTAATCGGAAACCAATTTTAGTCGGGCTTTCTTTTTGTTATTCGTGACGGATGCGAGATGGATACTATCCATCGGTAATTGCCGATGGATATGCGATGGGAAGTATTCGTCAACAATTAACGACTGATATGTGATGGGAAGTATTTTTCGACAATTACAACATGGAGTTTCCCGACAGAATGCCGATTACTGCAGCCGTCGGGAATACCAACGCTCATGCGATGAAACATAGCCGTTAGTATGTCCAAACAAAATACCGATGACTTTTTCCATCGGGAAATTTCCGATGATGTTCGCAATGAAGGTTGCCTTGACGGAGATGTGTCATTCGGGAATTTCCGATGGATTCGCGATGAAGTATGCCATGGGACAATTTTCAGAAATTAGGACGACTATTTCCGTCGGCAATGGTTACCAACGGATTTTCGTCGAATCTATTTTAAAAAAAAATAATTATTTAATGAAAATAATCTTTTAAATAAAAAATAAAATAGAATTTACTTTAAATATAATTTTTAAATTGTAATTGTTTTCAATTACATTGGAAAAGAAGGAGGAAATTCATCCAGCATATCCGGAAATTTGGATTTCATATAATCCACAATATATTTCATCCTAATCATTTTTATCTCCATAGCTGAAATTTTTTCTTTAAGTTTGGCGTTCGCTTGGATGAGCTCGTCATTGACGTTCACTCCAGCCGCAAAAGTAGCACAACCGGTATCCACAACTCTTGGATGACGATCTTTCAAAAATGGTACTTCCTGCAAAAGTTAAAAATATTATTAATATTAGAATATTATAAAATTAAATGTAAAAATAAATAGAAGTAAAACTTATATTAAGAACCAAACAGTTAATTTCGGATCGAGACATTTTTACCAAAGAGGAAAACCCAACTTGAGACTGTTGGGACAAGATATTGTTGTTTTTCTTTTTCACCTTTTCGATGTTCTCATTAATGAGACCATCTTGGATGACACCACTCTTTTTGTTGGTGTGAAAATCCTCGAGAAGTTGCAAGTGATCTGGAGGCTCTCTCCAAATTCTTGCGTCTAAAAATAAAAAAAATAATACTAAAATTAATATTAAAATTTTTAAAAACTAATAATAATTAAAAATACTAATAATAAATTTACCAATTAATTGGCTCGTTTCAAAAAACTAGTCGATCTAGCATTGTGAATGTAAATTCCTTTGCTTCCTCGATCACTTTTCCGGTTTCCCGAATTAGTCTTTGCGATGGCCTCGGCGTTGGAAGATTTCTAATAACGAATAAATTCGTTCTCAACTGGCATATTCAACCTGTTTGGTCTATCTTTTCCCTTTTTGCAATTTTGTTTCCACTCGTTCATGTGGTGGGAAAATTGCACCGCAGCCTCTTTTTGAAATGCTTCTTCCACCAACTTTATGTTGATGTGATCCCAAATAAATTATTACTGCGGAATTTATTTATAAATTACTAAAATATTTAAAAGAATTACATATTTAAAAATAAATTAACATACCACAAACGTTTTAAACCATATTTCACGTTGCTCGTATGGAATATCTCTAAAAATTTTATATGGTTTGTTTAGAAGAAAATAAAGCATATTTAATATTAATTTGCTTATTCCATTGTTTGAAATACCAAACTTACAAATTTTAATTAGAATAACATTATAACTAATAATTTTAATATATAAATCAACTATTATACCATGTCGAATTGCATTGTCGCCTCGGATCGAAAATGGTAAAAAGTTTACGTGTAGGCTGCTTAACTAACTCTTCAATTGTAATCATTCAAAAGTCATCATTTCCAAATTCTGGAACGTGAATTGCTAAAAAAAAACTCGGACTCGAGGAACTAATACGTATTTGATAATCTTGATACGCCTTAAAATAGTATAAATATATTAAAAAAAAATTATGATTATGACATAATGTTATTAAAACATTTCATTCCCAAAATGGCCCAATGAAACAAACCAAGCAAACGAAATATTTTGGATCTCTCACTTCTCCACATTTTTGTTTTCCCATTTGTCTCTTAAAAAACAAACTAAATATTTATGGATGGATTTAAAAAGTTATGTATGCAAAAATCCTCAAATTTTGTTAAACAAATAGGTGTTTATGAAAAATACACCGATTGGTAAAGAAATTTATAATAAAATATACACATTTGAATTTAACACATTTAAAGCTTAAATTTACATTTACTTCAAATAAAACTACCACTTCTACAAAAAATTATATTACTTTCTGTTTCAAATTAAATACCGTTTTGAAAGTATTTAATGCTATAAAATTAATGTTGTTAATTGTAAAGTTTGGTATATTAACTTTAAGTTTAAACTAATATTAGAGTCATTTAACTCAATATACATATAAGGAACCAAAATTGGCGAGAGAGCAATGCGATTTGAAAACTAATATTTCTGTTCAATTTTGTCATGTATTGCCGAAACTAACCTCGTTAACACGCCACCTTATCTTATAAAAAATCTAAAATAGATTTTTTCTGCAGACCTACGTAATCTGTAGGTTACTATGACATGTCAGGTAAAGATTTTGTTAGTAGAATCGAGGCACGCCAACATTCTCATTTAATGGTGAGATTTCATAAAGATTTCGATTATATACATACATATTATATATGTATATGTTTTTGTATGTAATGTCGCTTTGTACCTGATTATATAAAGGTGTATTTGGATGCTTATGGACCCCATTGATACTGAAAACGAAAACTATAAAACCAAATGCAAGAGAGAGAAAGCTACATTTCGAGATAGTGAAGGAGAATTCTTGCCGAACTAATTTTATTTGCTTGGTTATAGGTAATGGATTTATTTCGAAATACATGATATTATCCCCAATAAAGTACGAGGTAGTTAGTATATTTTTTCTTAATAAGCTTCAATTAATGGATGAAGATTCAAACGGTGATTTTTCTTGGTCGATATGTTAACAAATATAGGATTTGTTTTATTTTTTGTATGATTGAAAACATAGTGTGAAACTAACGTATTTTTGTGGTTTTCTTATATAGGGCACACGATGTTGAATCTGATAAATCTGATTCGTGGTTTGTGGGAAAAATTAGAAAAGAGAGAATGACATTTCATAGCAAAGTCGGATGAGAATGATTATGGTGTCATACTTAGTGAAAACGAAAATTTTGACGATCTATTGGATATGGTCCGGGCTATATTACTCCTCGACGTGAACACCGTTGTTGCTTTGAGCAACAAATATCCTGAAACGATGAGGGGACATCCAATAAAATGCATGCCACCAACTGACATTAAATGTGAAAGAGATGTCGAGCAATTTATGTCTATTGTGGAGGAGATCGAAGACTTGCCGATATATGTCTCTGTTGGTGTTTATCTAGTAGAGAGGTATTGCTTCGAGAAGAGATCTTATTTATGTTTTTGGAGGGAAACCAAGTGGTTTATCGATAACAGATCTTAATTACCAAGGTAAACATATTGTTAACGGTAATTTGAAAAAGATTTTATCTACATCACAACAACTCCAATATTGTGTGTTTTTAAGCTGGATTAGACATAGATGGTGTAATGCATAGTAGTCAGGACGTTTTGGAAGAGATAGGAACACATGAAGAAATGACTATTTTTAACAAAGTACCTAACTTGTTAAGCCAAGAGTTGACACTCGCGGAGACTATTGTTAGTAGTGAGAAGAAATCATCGTCGGACTCAACTGATGATGTGGACTTGTTGGGCATAATAAGGATTATTACATTAGACGATGAAGACAACAATTATACGTATGCTATAAGACACGCACGTGAAAATGGTAACGTAAACGTTTTGAACACACCAATGATAGGTACATATAATGTTAATGTTAGATTTCTTGAGAAATTGTTATTCGCTAGCAATTCATATTCACGGTAATATTCATTTAATAATCTTTAAACTATTATTTATAGCAGCTCCTATGACCGGTTGTTCGTCAATCCATGGGCAAGCCTTGGTGACCAGGCATATGAATGTCAACGGTAAACACACAATAGAGGATGATGTGGGTTGTGACGAATCACAACTTCAGCTAAGTATCGGGCGTACATGCGACTTAAACAAATCTCTACCAGAGGATGTCGGGCTGTATGATGATCAGTTCTCTGATGGTATAATGATTGCATTGATAGTGTTAACACTAAAGTAGACAAGAATTTAACGATATTAGTTATGTTGGATGGAATATATAATGTTAGCCTTCTAACAAAAGTAACTTCGGGTGCTACATTGTGCAGATAAGGTGATAAGCAATGACGAAAATGATGTATAAGTCGGGATGGTGTTCAAAGATCAGAACGCGTTTAAACTTCACATGGCTCTAAAACATAAATTTCACTACCGTACCATCCGTTAATCCCCTAAGATGATGAAACTTGAGTGTACAAAAGAAATTGTCCTTGGTGGGTCTACGCCGTTAAACTAATCGGTTTGGGTTGGTATCAAATTAGAAAGTCCAAGTTCAATCATCTGTGCTTAGCTACAACTTCAATTATAGGTGATTTACTTCGTACAAAGTATGATGTGCGAGGAGATGGACCTCGGCCAACCGAAGTACGAAACATAATGCAGGACAATCATGAGATCCCAATATCATACTCGAAAGTGTGGCGATCTAGAGAAGTTGCAATGGAATTTGCAAAGGGATCGAGAGGGAATTCATACAAGTTGTTGCCTCCATATCTCCAAAAACTAGTTATATCAAATCCAGGAACTATAGTGTCGCTTGAGACACAATACGAGGAAGGTGTTGGCCAACGATTTAAATTCTTTTTCTTTGTGTTAGGGGCTTCAATGGTGGGCTACAAGTACATGCGTAAAGTTATAGTCATTGATGGCACGCATCTAAAAGGAAAGTACGCTGGATGTCTGTTTACGGCAAGCGTGCATGACAGTAATTAGCAAATATTTCCCACTGTTTTTAGTGTAGTTGATGGGGAAAATGAAAAACGTATGGGAGTGGTTTTTCCTCACGAGGAGAATATAGTTTTCATATCAGATCACCATAATTCCATATACGTTGGGTTAAGAAAGGTGATCTCTTACTCTTAATTTCATTTAAATATATGACTTTGTAGTAATGTATAAATAGCATTCTACCCCATGCAGTGTTAGTATAAAACAATTTTACTTAGCTCAATAATTTTGTAGTTATATGGTAACTTCACACCGTATATGATAACGTAAACTGTGATGCGATAATTAAATTTTTGGATAAACTTGTGTAGGTTTACGGAAAGGTACAACATTGTGCATGTATACAACATCTCCAACGGAACATTCAGACAACTTAAAAAAAAACATCTTTGTTATTTGGTGTCGCGAGCAGCAAGAGTATATTTTTTACACGATTTTTTTGCAAATTTTGATGAGACAAAGGGGATTAACTATGGTTGTGCAGAATAACTTGCCGAGCTAGGATTTCAGCATTGGGCATGTGCATATTTTCCAGGAATGCGATACAATCTCATGACCACTAATATCGCGGAGATGCTGAACGCAATGTTGAGGAAGGCGCAGGGTTTACCAATAATACCCCTAATAGAGTACGTAAAGTCAACACTTATGAGTTGGTTCTGTAAAAGGCGGGAATCAGCTAACAATGTCACTACCACAATAATCCCAAAGGTGCAACAAATTATTGCTACCAAATTCGAGACTTCTGCCGGGTTTGAGATACAACGTATAAACAATAACGAATTTGAGGTTCAAAACAAAGCGGGTGAAACAAACATCGTTGACCTAGTGCAGAAAAAATGTACATGTGGTGAGTTACAAATGATATTGATCCCATGCACTCATGCAATAGCTACCGCCGTGAGAGCAAATGTTAGAGTTGACTCGCTAGTGGCATACAAGTACACTTAATCGGCTAGGAGAATGGCCTACGCACAAAAAATTTACCCAGACCCGGATTTGTTTATATCACCCTGTCAAACAGGTATGATCTCCGAACTCAAGCTCCTACCTCCAAGAACGAAACGACCACCTGGACGACCTCAAAAACAATGGCTGCTTTCTCGGGGAGAGTATTGGGTAACTACATAAATGATATGGAAATTTTAAAGTTACCATCTATGTTTAATAGTACATATATAACTTTGATATTACATGTGTACGACGTAGGTAATTTTTAAGGGCCGGTTTATAGTGCGTGGTCGTTGCGGAGGTTTTGGTCACAACCGTGTGACGTGTAAAATTCCCATATAATATGGGCAAATTTGAAATGAAGGGGCAATAGTGAAGTGAAGTATTGGATATACGATTGATGGTGTGGAGTGGATCCGAGTTTGGTGATCTTAGTTTTCCTATTTAAAGTATTTTATATTAACCTATAATACCAACTATAATCCTTGGTTGACGAGTCTGTGTATAAGTGTGTCTGTGTAAAAAAATGTGGTGAACCTCAAAAAAGTCTAATCCCTTCGTTCTAAATAAAATCTATTCTAGCATTTTCTCAACCTAGATAACGCTTTTCGTACATCTCCCTTCACTTGTTAATGATTATTGGTTTAGTTTTTTAGTTATCATTTATAAAAAACAATCACAGTAACATGATAGGATATAACAGTAAATAAATAATTAACCTGTATATATTCATAACTTATGAGAATTCGTTAGGGTATATTTAAAACATTATACGGTTTTCTTGATTTGTATAAAGTTCTGTAACTATACCAGCTCTGAGTCCGAGTTATTGTCTAGTGTTAAGGTTACAACTATAACATTTTTGTTACATTTTGATAATCTTCATTCACTTGTTAATGATTAATGGTTTAGATTTATATTTATCGCCTATAAAAAATAATAACCACAACATGATCGGATGTAACGGTACATAAATAATTATCATTAATACATTCATAACTGATGAGCATTCATTAACATATATTTACAAATTTATATGGTTAAAATGATTTGTATCAAGTTCTGCAACTATATCAGTTTTGAGTCCAAGTTGTCGTCTAGTGGAAAGGTTACAACTATAACATAGCGGGAAGGTTACAACTATAACATAGTAAAAATGTTACAACTATAACGTTTTTAATACAATTTTATCATCATATTTTCATTGAGTTCAAAGATTGGACAAAGAGTTAAGCATTCGGAAATTAAACAGAAAGAGCAAAAGTGTCTCTACTGTTTACATTTATAATTGTGCTTTGGAAGTTACATCAGTACATGTAGAGAACACGAAACTAAATTGTCAAACTAGATTAGTTTAAGTGTGCCCCCCAAATTCTTCGTAAAATATAATTGCCACCTTCTGGGATTTGATTGACAATGTCTCTGGTTGGATGAACTTGCATCCCTCGAGGCTGAGTATGCTGTGTGCTTGCATTAGTAACAAAGATGTCATTGCTGAATGAGAAACATTCCTGTTTTGCGGTATGGCACGAGGTCTCGACAATTGGAATGACTCCCCATGTGTGGATGACTTGGTTACCTGGTTGGCGACATATGGAATCATTTCAGCTATAAGGCTGACCAGCTCGTCGGTTCTAAGCAAAATGTTGCAGTCGATAACGTGAATCATCGATGATACTAGGTGATGTAAGATTGAATATCAATCTCACAAGCAGTACGGCCGTGACTCGCAAGACCGAGAATCTCTCTTGGCTTAAGCGGGCAATAGAACTAAAAGGAGGGAGTTTTGATCGAATCACACGATCAAAGGTGAACCAAGGGAGTTTGATTCTCTCAAAATAACCTGGTCGTGGCTTCAATAGAAAGGAAGTGAATCACACACTTTATTTCTAAAGAACAAGAACAAGACTCAAAGACAAGGCTTTGAAGAAAATATCAAATTTAATTTCAATGGTGGTCTATCTTTACAATGAGGTCGTGCTGAGCTTATATAGTGCTCCTAGCAATGGTCCTAAACCTAAAAAGGAGAAAAGGAAATCATACATTTAAAATATATGGCTGTTGGCCATTAATGTCTAGTTTGGCCAACAAGGAAAGTGTATATGCTTGTATCTTGAGAGCTTTGGGGCGAATGTAATGTGTCTAGGTACATCCTGGATGCTTTGGAAAGTCTTCAATACGTGCCCAAGTTGCAAGGAATAGAGATATTGCAATCTGAACACATTAAGTGCACTTCGGTCCATATATGGCAAGTCTTGGAGGAAAGGGATTCGCCTGATCCTCTGGTGGCTGGTGCATGGTAGGTTTATTTTGGGCTTCCTTAGGGCCTTAATAATATCTCCTGGACGCCATGTTTTGTTTTGCAAGTGATTAAACCAGTTGGCCATCTCACTTGCCATAAACGGCTCCAATCAGTTCATTTGAAGGCACGGATGGACCCGCCTGGTCCAAGGCGTGTTTGAGCTTCTAGAAGTGCTTAAGGGAGCTCCTAGAAGTACCAAAAAGTCTCCTGGTCGCCAAACAAACGTTTGGAGACTTTCATATAAGGAAAGTTCCAAATATGGTAAGTTTCAAAAACTCCAATTTGATGTATGGTGCATGACTTGATCTGGCCTTGTTTGGGGGTGAGCTCCATGTCGCCGTGTGTCCTCTGTGAGTCAGGATTATAGGCCAGATTTGATCTTGGCTGGCCGCTTCTTGGTTAAGCTTGGATTCATGAAGATACACCCATGTATCCTTTTGCGCGTATTTGGCCGCCTTTGTGTTCCTTGGGCCGGCCGGGCTGGGCAGTTGGCCAGGGGTTGTGCCGATGACCTCATCACTAGGTCTACACAGATGTCGATCCAATGCTGATTGTCGAAATGATACGGAAAATATATCCGTTCCAATGCAGTTCGCATCGTCCCACCTATCTTCAAAAACCTAGTGATCCTACTAGGGAACTTAAACCTAATCTTGTCCTTCGGTGCAATCATGGAAAACTTGGTATATTGTTTCATAAATACAGATGCAAAATTTGAATCTAAAAAGTCAACTTTCATATCTTCGATTCTACTACATTCTCTACCACACATTACGTGTATACAAGTCATGAGTGAATTGAGCCTCTGGTACACGAAACACATTTATATAAAGAATATTTGGGTCGTTATATGCAATGAAAGAGGCACAAGAACATAATATTTACCTTGGTTGACAAGGGTTTAGACATTTCATAGATTTCAGCAAACTCTTCACTGGTTATAAGCCCACGCGAGGGTAATGTTATGATGCTGAAGCAAAAACATATCAGCAAACAATATAAAAAATCCGATAATTATTATGTTATTCCTTTATTTTTGATTAGCCATCTGTATCATACCTGTTACTGTGGTAGTGATATATATTACTAGAACGGAAATATGTGACGTATGAAACCTATAAATAAGATTTTCTACAACTTTGTTTTCATCTTACCCAGCAACACCCTGAACTTGTCAGCGTAACTTACTTTTGGATGATATCCATACATCGTCCGCTGTGGAGTTGCACCATATATTGTCCTCCGGTGTTCACATTGAAAATCTTCCATCACGTTTGGGCCTATTCGTCTTCTTTTTATTTTACGTATATCTAAAGCAGGCTCAAGTTGTTCAAGATATTCATGATTATCTGGTGCTTCCACTGGTTCAAACGGGATATTCTGAGTTGGCCCTTGTGTTACCCCAACGGACAGTGATAGAGCTGAAGACTATAAATTGGAAGAAGAAACATTTATTAGCAGCCTCATACCTTTACGTGGCTAACAATATTCACAAATACGAGACACGTACTGAGCTTACCACGACGTTATCAATGCATCCAGAGTTTTTCCGTACCACTTTGGAAGCAGCTTCACGTTCCTTCTGTGCCCCATTGTTGTTCTTCACAACAATTCCACCCAACTGGTATGCACCGTTATCCTGCATATTGTTTCCCAGAATCATTAGCTAATACAAATCGTAATAACAGTTACGTTTTTCATTCACTGTTAACAAAACAGAACATTTGTTTACTTGTAAATTATCCCGTGATGACCGGCCAATGGATCGAAGAACACACTTGATGGAATCGTTGGCTTCTACGTCCAACCTCAAAGCATCTTCATTGACGGGTTTCACCGCCGAGCCTTCAGATGTTCCAGCTACACTCATCGGATGATGAGTGTTGACATTTTTTTTTGCTAGCTGTTTGATGGTATGCAGTGATAGAGCACGGTTTCCCGAGGAAAACTTTCATATTTGAAATGACAATTTCCTGCATTTTGTCAACCTTCTCATCGAATATTGTGACGATATTGTCACGTAATTTCCCATATGATTGAGCAATATTGACGTCAATATCATTAAACCCTTATTTGAGTTTGGATGCAACAAGATCTGCAATGAGGTTGTAATCAATGATATTATTGGATGCTCTATCAGCTGAAACCGTCGCGCGAGTCCTCTCCTTGTGTAGGTAATTTTTTTCCTGTTTATCCTTTTTGGCTTTTTCAATCTTCATCCTTTTCAACTCCACCTCTGTTATTCCTCCATGGTACATACTTCCGTCAAAAAACGATAACACTCAACTATCAACTTTACAATTGTATTAACCTTTTTGTACTCTTCTTCATCTGACCATCTAAGTTGTTTTTCATATAATTTGATATCTTCATCTTCTGATATAATACATTCAACTAGTACCTATTTGTGCAAGAAGCTATAAGAAGTTAGGCGTTAATAATTATGTTAGTCAATAACAAAACATTCATATGTAAAATATATATATATATATATATATATATATATATATAAAACGATATTCGATATGTTAGTAGTTAACACATTATTTATCTAGATAAAGGCAACGAACACACGGATATGTAATGTTACAGGGTAACCACTTAATTACCCAGTTGAAATCCGACAAAACTGGCTTGAACTAGCAATACTAGATAATTCAGACAAAATGTTTCACCTTATGATCTTCGTCCCATGCTCAATGTGACTGGTTGATATCCTTTATTAACTCAATGTGAGTTTTATCTATCTTAGGTAGGTGAGATGAAGGTGCCAATATAGATGCAGCAACTACAAGACAAATGTACTTAAATATGATTTCCTTGTCTGTCACCGTTTTATTCCTCAACATCTTGATAGCAAGATCTACATTACACGTTTCTAATTTTCCAAACAATTTAGGCCAAATAAGGTTTCACATTAATAGGGTTTCTTTTCTTCTTTGTAATAGGGAATTTCCCACACGGTAGTCCCGTGATGATGGCAAACTCCCTAAGCGAAAACGTAATAGACGTACCCGTGAAAATAAACCATATCTCATGTTTCTTCGCGATCTTGAGTTGACGCGTAAAGATGAAATGTCCAAAACTACGGGAGTATGATGGTTTTTCTACGATTGATATAACCTTGAAAAAAGGAGAATCATGAAGTCGAGAAATCTCTTCCTCCGTTAATACGTTGAGAATTGAGTCTATGCACTTGGCCTTATGGTATGAATTTACTCTTACACCAACTGGCTCGTGTCCGACTGCAAAAATCCTCTCGGGCAACCCTGGTGTCTTTTTCTGCCCCACATGACAACAACATCGGATTCTATAAAGAGTGATTTCTATGTAGGAAGTCATGAGAACTAAAAAATACCAGATAAATCTTAAATTACCAATGCAAAGTGGGTATTGTTCGAGCCAGGGGGTTTTTTTCCACCGCCTTTCACCAACTGGGTCGTTGCCTACTGAAAAATCTCCGGTGTCTTTTTCTACATCACATGAAAACAACATCGGATTCTCATGAAAAGTGGTTTCTACGTACGAAGTCATGGGATAAATTAAAAAATACCAGATAAATCTTAAATTACTCTTGCGAAGTGGGAGTTGTTCGACGACCGAGGTTTTGTCCACTGCGTTTGGCCTACTGGCTCATTGACGACTGCAAAAATCTCTGGTACCCCCGGTGTCTTTTTCTACGACACATGAAAACAACGAACGATTCTCTTGAAGATGAAGTTCTAATAAGAAAGAAATGAAAGAAAAAAATTGTTAAATCTTTCATTATCATTGCGAAATGGTTTTTGTTCAACCAATGAGATTTTTCCACCTTCTTCGATCCCCGTGATTCTGCTATAAAAAATTTCAAATTCATCTGAGATCCCCAAATGGTTTCATGATATGTTTCTGTACATGAACTGAAGTGGAATAATTTTTAACACCTTACCTTCTTCGATCGTTTACCGACTCAGACGTCGCCACGAAGATTTGTTGTAAAAAATCTGCGTATTCCCAGAAAAAGTTGCAGGAACAGTGGTTACAACAATGTGGAACAAGGAACCGGTACGTTTCTGGAAAGAAATTCGGTAGGTATTTTTTTTAATAAAGTAGAACATTGTGTATTACCGAAACAAAAATGAATCTATATCTAATATTTTCTGACACAGATACTATTTATTGTGACACAAAACACTGAAACAATATTGTGCTGACCTGCTGTTCATGTCAGAACTATTACTATCGTATATAGATAGAGTGTAAAAGTAGAACCCTATTAATGAAAAAAAGAATAGTACTCCAAACAGTGAAATCTTATTTGGCAAATTTTGCACCACAAATACTCTTAATATTATAATACAAAATACCAAACGTTTTAAGAACCTTAATAACTTTAATAACTTTAATAACTTTAATTATGTTCATTTTTATTTTATTTTATAACGTGGAGTTCACACTCGTAAATCTTCATAGATAGAAGACCATACATATGTAAATATTATTTTTGGAGAGCAATCCCTCTGGTAATGTTTGAACTCGTGTTCTAAAAAATTAGGCTAAACATCTCTTGAGTATGGTTTGAATCGGTTTAGGTTGATTAAGCCGGGTTCATTTTAAGTGAAATGTCGGTTAAAGGAATACGTCTTGGTATAAGAGGGGTATGAGTTAGCCGGGTTAATTATCGCGGATGTCGTCTTCTTCCTTTGAGAGAGAGAGAGAGAATTTTCTTCTTGTAAAACAGAGAGTTTTTCCTTTTTTTGATTCGCAACAGAGAGGTTGTTCTCTATGATGCGTGTTTCTCTTCGTGTATTGCGAAGGGTGTTCTGTACAAGTATAGTGGATTGCTGGACTATGTCTAGCCCCTGAGATGTAGCTCTCCATTCCGGAGGCGAACTCAGGGTAAAATTGCAAGTGTTGATTTCTTTAGTTTCTCAATCAAATTGAGTTGTGTATATCAACAAGTACATACGAAGTTAGGTTCTTGATATTTTGGTGCAACAATTGGTATCAGAGCCAATCGGAAGAACCGAGTACCCCAAAAGATTAAAAGAATTACTTGTCGATCTGGTTTCTTGATCGAAAGAAATGGCTTCTACTCGAACTGAAGTCGAGCGATTCAATGGCTTAGGGGACTTCTCTTTATGGAAGATAAGGATGATGGCACATTTCAGAATTGCTGGATTGAAAGATATAATTCTTAGTGATAATTTTGACATGGAAATTCCCGGGACTAAAGAAGAGGGAAAACAGTCAACTGAAGAAAGTGCAGAATCTTCAGCATCTCATGTCAAGGTAACTAAAGACCCAGTTAAGATCGAAAAAGATGATAGGGCCAGGAACCTGATCATCTTGAACATAGGAGATCTTGTTTTACGAAAGGTAAAGCATTGCACAACAGCTGCCTCTACCTGGGCACTCCTCGAAAAATTGTATATGCCAAAGTCCCTCCCAAATAAGATCTTCATTCAATCTCAGTTTTATACATTCCGGTGCGATGGATCAAAGATGATTGATGTTAATGTTGATGACTTCTTAAAGATCGTAGCAGAAACGAGTAGTTTAAATGTGAATGTTACAAATGAAATTCAAGCAATTGTGTTCCTGAATTCTCTCCCGGGCAGCTTTGATCAATTAAAGCACACTCTCAAGTACGGTAAAGAATCTCTGACCCTGGAGGAGGTGATTTCTGCTGCAAAATCAAAAGAAAGAGAAGTTGCAGAAACAAATAAACAAGATCGAAATTTGTCTACTGTTCTGTATTCGAATGACAGAGGAAGAAACCCAAAGAGGGAAAATTATGATGCCAGAGGTAAGAGCCGAAGCAGGTCAAGGGGAAAAAGGGTAACATGTTGGTATTGCAAGAAGGAAGGACATGTAAAGAAGGACTGTTACGCGAGAAAAAGAAAGATGGAATCTGATGGAGAAGGTGAAGTAGCTGTAGCAATAAGTCAACCTGAAGCTCTGGATGCACTCACAATGATAAGTGAGGATGCATCAAACAGTTGGGTAATCGACTCTGGATGCACTCACCATATGACTTCACACAGGGACTGGTTCATGGAATTTGAGAAAATTGAACCAAGTAAAGTCATGCTGGGTGATGAACATACAGTCGAGACTCATGGCATTGGAACAATCAGATTGAACACCCATGGTGGATCTGTGAAGTTCATTGAAAATGTCAGGTATGTACCAAATCTCCGAAGGAATCTGTTGTCCACAGGAACACTGGATAAGTTGGGTTTTAAGCATTCAAGTGGAGATGGAATTATCAGATTCCACAAGAATAATAGGTTAGCTCTTAAAGTTTCTCTTCACAACGGCCTATATATCCTTGATGGTGAGACAGTCAAGTCAAAAGCATGTCATGTGGAACAATCAGCGACAAAGACCTCAATCTGGCATAGTAGATTGGGGCATATGAGCTACAAGAACCTACAAAATCTAGTCAGATCAGGTACTCTGTCAAAGAAAGACATAGGCCCAGAAACCACATGTGAAATTTGCATTTTTGGGAAGTCAAAAAGGGTCAGCTTTGACTTAGGAAAGCAAGAATCTCATCAGATTCTAGAATATGTTCATGCCAACCTGTGGGGATCACCTTCAGTCCAACCATCTATTTCAGGTAACCAGTACTTTCTCTCAATCATTGATGACTTCTCAAAGAAAGTGTGGATCTGTTTTCTCAGGTCTAAAGATGAAACTTTCTTGATGTTTTGTGAATGGAAAAAGCTGGTGGAAAATCAAGTAGACAAACGGGTAAAATGTTTACGTACTGACAATGGTCTTGAATTTTGTAACCATGCCTTTAATAAGTTTTGCAGGGAAAATGGTATTCTTAGACACAAAACGTGTGCTTACTCCCCTCAGCACAATGGCACAGCTGAGAGGATGAATCGCACCATAATGGAAAAGGTAAGGTGCCTGTTAAGTGAATCAGATTTGGGGGAAGTATTTTGGGCAGAGGCTGCAGCAACCTCTGTCTAGTTGATCAATCGATCTCCCACTGCTTCACTTGGTTTTAAGTCCCGTGAAGAAGTCTGGTTGGGTAGAAAGCCAGGCTACAAACACCTTAAGAAAGTTGGCTCTGTAGCGTATGTCTATAAGGACCAAGGAAAGTTAAAAACCAAGGGCAATCAGAGGAGTATTCCTTGGGTATCCACCTGGCACAAAGGGATACAAAGTCTGGCTTCTTGAGAGTGAGAAGTGCATGGTCAGCAGACATGTAAAATTCAACGAAGATCTTGTTTATAAAGATCTCATAGGAGAACCAAAACCTCAGACTGAAACTACATGTGAAGTAGAAAAAACTGTTGAAAATATTGAAACAGATGGTTCGGAAAGCTCTAGTCAAAGTGAACCTGTAGATCAATCTCAAGGTGGAGTAATCAGATCTCAAGCTGAATATGACTTGAGAGAGGACATAGGATCTCACCAAGATTCAAGAGATGATAGTCTAGCCGATTATCATGTAGCCAGGGATCGCTCTACGAGGTTGATTACCCCTCCTGCTTGGCTAAAAGATTACGATTGTTCAGAGGTGACCTTTGCAAATGAGATATCCAGTGTTATGAATGCCGAAGAGCCAATGGACTTTCAGGAAGCCAAAGCAAGCAAAGATAGTAAAAATGGCTTGTTGCAGCAGAGAAAGAAATGGAGTCCTTGAAGAAGAATGAGACATGGATTCTTGTGGATAAACCAAAGGATCGAAAGGTTATAAGTTGTAAATGGCTATTCAAGCTTAAGCCAGGCATATCAAAATCTGATCCTGTCAGATTCAAGGTGAGATTAGTGGCAAGAGGGTTCACACAAAACATGGAATTGACTATCAAGAAGTGTTCTCACCTGTCGTGAAACACGTCTCTATTAGGGTGCTGCTGTCCATCGTAGTTCAAAGGAACCTGGAACTAGAACAAATGGACGTGAAGACCACATTTCTCCACGGAAGTTTAGAAGAAGATCTGTACGTGTGCCAGCCTGAAGGGTATGAAGACAAATCAAAACCAGACCAGGTATGTCTTCTGAAAATGTCTTTCTATGGACTTAAACAATCCCCTAGGCAATGGAACAAACGGTTTGATCAGTTTATGGTAGCTCAAGGTTTCAATAGAAGTGATCATGATTCATGTGTTTACACTAAGAAACTTGGATCTAGAGGGTATGTGTATCTCCTCTTGTATGTCGACGATATGCTCCTTGCTGCTCAAAACATGGAAGATGTAAGGCAGCTTAAAGAAAGGCTGTGTAGTACCTTCGAGATGAAGGACCTAGGTGCAGCAAGAAGAATCCTTGGGATGGACATCTTTCGGGATAGAGTTAAAGGGACTCTAAAGCTTTCACAAGCAGATTATCTGAAGAAAGTGATTACAGTGTTTAAAATGGATAATGCAAAAATATCTCAGACTCCAATTGGAGCTCATTTCAAGCTTACAGCAGTAAGAGATCAGGAAGACATGGTTGACACTGAATGCACGCCTTATGCATCCGCTGTTGGGAGTATTATGTACGCGATGGTGGGAACTCGTCCAGACTTAGCCTATGGCATAGGCTGGGTAAGCAGGTTCATAAGCAGACCAGGGAAGACTCATTGGGAAGCCATAAAATGGCTGTTAAGGTACATAAAGGGAACTGTAAATCTTAGCTTAACATACACAAGTGTGGAAAGGTTCGAATTGCAGGGGTATTGCGATTCCGATTTTGCTGCGGACTTAAGCAAAAGGAGGTCCATCTCTGGGTTCATTTTCACTTTAGGTGGTAACGTGATCAGCTGGAAGTCCAATCTTCAACCAGTGGTCACTCTTTCTACCACAGAGGCAGAGTATATGGCGTTGAATGAAGCTGTGAAAGAAGCAGTCTGGTTAAAAGGGCTGTTAAGTGACTTTGGGATCGATCAAGAAGCTGTGAAGGTTTGGAGTGACTCTCAAAGTGCAATAAGTTTGTCTAAGAACAGTGTGTTCCATGACAGAACGAAGCACATTGCCGTAAAATACCATTTTATAAGAAGTATTATTGAAGGTGGAGCTGTGAATGTTCTGAAAATTCACACAAGCAAGAATCCAGCTGATATATTAACAAAGGTAATTTCAGTAAGCAAGTTCAGTAGCGCACTTGAGTTCCTGAAACTGAGGCAAGAGTAATTCTGCCTGAGGAAAGCTAGACAGTAGGTCCATGCAATTTACTTGTTACTACAGTTAAGAGAAGAAGTGAAGAAGAAAGGCTCTGAAGTTTTTTCACGAATCAAAACCTATTCAATCCAAGGTGGAGATTGTTGAGTATGGTTTGAATCGGTTTAGGTTTATTAAGCCAGGTTCATTTTAAGTGAAATGTCGGTTAAAGGAATACGTCTTGGTATAAGAGGGGTATGAGTTAGCCGGGTTAATTATCGCGGATGTCGTCTTCTTCCTTTGAGAGAGAAAGAATTTTCTTCTTGTAAAACAGAGAGTTTTTTCTTTTCTTGATTCGCAACAGAAAGGTTGTTTTCTGTGATGCGTGTTTCTCTTCGTGTATTGGGAAGGGTGTTCTGTGCAAGTATAGTGGATTGCTGGACTATGTTCTAGCCCCTGAGATGTAGCTCTCCATTCCGGAGGCGAACTGATACAAGCCTTGATTCAAGGATGTATGTGTGTGGGCTGTTTGGAGAAGTTTAGGTGAGAAAATCGACCTTAGACTTCTTGGATAGGGGTTTTTGGGTTGGTATTCGATGGAAACGTGAAGTGAACCACATGAGGGGTGATGAACCTTGTGATAAATCACAAACTTAGAGCTAGGAGGGCTGGTCTCAACTAGATTCTAAGCGCACAAGATTCTTGAGAGAAAACTTGTTGGGGAAAAAGTTCTATCTTTATTAATATCAAAAGGTTGTCGAACTACAATGCTGGAAGGAGCCTTATTAATATGCTCGACAGCTTGACCTTCTAGGGTCGACTCAAATAAAGAAAAGGAAAGTTTACAAAAGTGCACAAAAGGAAAAGATACAAAAGTGTATAACCGAAAAAGGACCTATTCCTAAAATGTTCTTGACTCAAAAATGTAAAGCATCTAGATCCTACCCTGCAAAACAGAAAGAGGCATATATTCGAATTGAAACTTACCTTAACTTACCTCACGGCCAAGAAATGGAAGGTGGCCATCCTTGTGGCATGCACGCCTTGCTCCTAGTCTTCGACTTGGAGTAGGGTTAAAATCTTTGGGCCCTGACCTCTCTTGCCACTAAAGCCCAAGTCTCTGATGTCCTTGTGTTGTTGAGAAGCCTTTGGACTCTTCCTTGCACTTCTGGCCCATTGTCCTTAGTCGATCTTCCTCTAGGAGCTTGTCGACCCATAAGCTGAATTTGTGGAAGAGTGCCCTTGATCTGCTTCTTGTCATTGCTCCTTGAGGTACCACTGGTGTAGAGACTTCCTCTAGGTGCATGTCCTGGAGCTGGTAGCTCATCTGGTCCGAGTCTTCTTGTGTGGAAGTGGAAAATGCGCGTGTACTCGGCTGGATCGGCTGTACCGGCTGGATTGTGCGAGGTACTGGCCGGAATGCCTTCAGGACCGCCAAGTTGATCCCGGAGTCGGTGGCATCACCAAGGGGACCGGCGGTGTCATCCACGTCCCCACCAAGTGTGCCGGAAGCTTGGGCCTCTCCGCCGGTAATGCGGGTCTGGTCCTATTTAATTCCGAGGCGCCGGCTGTCTCGGCAAGCTTCCTGGTCGGCCAGTCTGGTCTCCTGGCTGGATGTACGACCTGATGTCCTCATCATTCCCTCCCTCTTCAGTAGGTTTTGTCCTCAAACTGGTTCATCTGCATGGAAAGGGGCTAAGTCAGTAACATTGAACGTGTTGGACACATTAAACTCACCTGGGCTCGATCCGGTAGGCGTTGTTGTTGATCCTCTCGAGCACTCTGAATGGTCCATCTCCTCTTGGTGCTAGCTTGGAACTCCTTAGGTTTGGGAACCTCTCCTGCCGTAGGTGTAGCCACACCCAATCGCCTGGTTGAAAGATCACCTCCTTTCTTCCTTGTTGGCATGAGTCACGTACTGTCCGGTCCTCTTCTCCAAATTTTCTGCTACCTTCTGGTGTAACCTCCTTATGAACTCTGCCTTGGATGCTCCGTTGAGGTTGGTCATCTCAGCTGGTGGTAGTGGCGTTTGCTCCAATGGGGTGAGAGGGTTGAAGCCGTATACTACTTCAAATGGTGTCTTCTTGGTTGCTGAGTGCACGGCTCGGTTGTAAGCGAACTCTATGAATGGCAGGCACTCCACCCAAGTCTTTAGGTTCTTCCCTAGTGTAGTCCTGAGAAGAGTTGATAGTGTCCTGTTGACAACTTCAGTTTGGCCATCGGTTTGAGGATGGCAGGTGGTAGAGAAGAGTAGCTTCGTGCCTAGCTTCCTCCAAAGGGTCCTCCAGAAATGGCTGAGGAACTTGGTGTCCCTGTCTGATACGATGGTCCTTGGCACTCCATGAAGCCGTACTATCTCCCTGAAGAACAGCTCAGCTGTTTGTGTGGCATCATTGACATTGGCACACGGGAATGAAGTGTGCCATCTTGGAGAATCTGTCCACCACTACAAAGATTGCATCTTTGTGGTTGATCTTGGGCAGACCTAGAACGAAGTCCATTGAGATGTCCACCCATAGATGTGTAGGTATGGGCAGTGGGAGATACAACCCGTGAGGTTGCACTCGGGACTTTGCCTTCTTGCAAGTGATGCATCTTGCACAAATGAGCTTCTACTGTTCTCTTGATGTGTGGCCAGTAGAAGTGCTCCTTGACGAATGCTAGAGTCTTGTCGACACCAAAGTGGCCCATGAGTCCTCCTCCATGAGCTTCTCGGATGATAAGCTCACTTAATGATCCTTGTGGTATGCACAACCTTCTCTCTCAGAACAAGAATCCTCATGGATGTAAAACTTGCCATGACTCCCTGTGCCACACTCCTTGTAGCTATCAGCAAGGTCAGGATCATCCCTGTATAGGTCCTTGATGTGCTCGAATCCTAGGACCCTTGCCTCTATGGTTGATATCAAGGCAAACCTCCTTGATAGTGCATCGGCTACCACATTGTCTTTGCCCTTCTTGTACTTGATGACGTGGAAGGTCTCTATGAACTCCATCCACCTGGCATGTCTCCTCTTGAGATTGGTTTGCCCTCTGAGGTGTTTGAGAGTCTCATGATCAGTGTGGATATCACAAACTCCTTGGACAGCAAGTAATGCTGCCAAGTCTCCAATGCTCGGACAAGGGCATAAGCTCCTTGTCATAAGTGGGAAGTAGTTCAGTGAGGCACCACCTAGCTTCTCACTGAAGTATGCCACTGGTCTCCCTCCTTGGGTTAGCACTGCTCCTATGCCTATTCAGAGGCATCACACTCCACTTCAAACGTCTTGTTGAAGTCGGGCAGGACTAGCACTGGTGCATGTGTAAGGCTGTCCTTCAAGGCCTGGAATGCCTTCTCTGAGCTTCTCCCCAGCTGAATCCCACGTTCTTCTTCACTACTGCCGTCAATGGTGAGGTAATACTGCTTAAGTTGGGCACGAATCTCCTATAGAAGCTGACTAGTCCGTGGAAGCTCCTTACTTGGCTGATGTTGCCTGGTGTAGGCCATTCTTGTATGGCTCGAATCTTCTCTTCATCAACCAGTAGGCCCTGTGAACTTACAACAAAATCTAAAAAGACAAGTTTATCAGTACAAAAGATGCACTTCTTGAGATTGGCATAAAGCTCTTCTTGTCGAAGGGTTTTAAGTACCATCTCAAGATGTGTGAGGTGTTCCCGTAGGTACTTACTATAAACTAGTATATCATCAAAGTAAACTACTACAAACTTACTGATGTACGCCCTAAGAACTTGGTTCATAAGGCGCATGAAGGTGCTTGGGGCATTAGTCAAGCCGAATGGCATGACTGTCCACTCGTAGAGCCCTTGCTTTGTTTTGAAAGCAGTCTTCCACTCATCACCTTCCTTCATCCTTACCTGGTGGTATCCACTCTTGAGGTCTATCTTGGAGAAGACCGTGGCTCCACTCAGCTCATCTAGCATGTCATCCAGCCATGGTATTGGATGCCGGTACTTGACTGTGATGTTGTTGATTGCTCGGCAGTCCACGCACATGTGCCAAGTCCCATCCTTCTTGGGCACTAGTAGCACTGGTACGGCACATGGACTGAGGCTCTCTCTTACATAGCCTTTTTCCAGGAGCTCCTTGACTTGCTTCTCAAGCTCCTTGGACTCCTTTGGGCTCATCCGGTAGACTGGTCAGTTGGGCAGGGCTGCTCCGGGCACTAGATCGATCTGGTGTTCTATGCCACGTAAAGGAGGCAAGCCTGCTGGTATCTCCTCTGGAAACACATCCTGGAACTTGTTGAGGAGAGTTGCTACTTCAGGAGGTAGCTCTATCTGTTCTTGTTCTATACTCAAAATTTCTTTGAAAACCATTAGTAACATTAAATCCTTTGAGGCTAAAGCTCTCCGGACATGGCTTGGTTGAATAAGAAAATTAGACTTGATAAGTTTCTTTTCCTTACTCATTTGGCGTTGTAGCTCGTGTACCTGGGCAGGTGTAAGAGGAGCCAAACTGACCTTTCTTTTGTCATGCACAAAAGTGTAGAGATTGGTTTGGCCATCATGCCTGGTCTCTTTGTCAAACTGCCATGGTCTTCCTAGCAGAAGATGGCCAGCTTGCATGGGCACCACGTCGCACACGACTTGGTCTTGGTACTTGTCCACACTGAATGGCACAATGACTTGCTCATGGATCTTGAGCTCCAATTTGTCATCCAGCCATCTCAGTCTATATGGTCGAGGATGCCTTGTCTTCTCTAGACCTAGCTTATCAACCATGTATGCACTAGCAACGTTAGTGCAAGAACCACCATCTATGATGAGGTTACATACCTTGCCCTTGATGGTGCAACGGCTGTGGAAGATGTTCTCCCTCTGGATGGTCTCTGAGGGATCCACCATTGCATTGAGAATGCGTCTAGTGACCAGCACTTCCCCCACATCAGGGTACTCAATGTCACCATATTCTTCTTCTGGTTCATAGTCCTCTTCATCTTGGGACTCATATTCTCCAGCCTCCGTAATCAGCATGACCCGGTTGTTTGGGCACTCCCTTGAGATGTGTCCACGACCCCTACACTTGAAACAAGTGATGTCACGTGATCTTTGAGGGTTAGAAGACTTACCAGGCTCTCTCTGGTCACGGGTGGGTTCAGGAGGCTTGCTCTTGAACCTTGACTCGATCTCTATGCTCTTGCCTTTGTCTATGGGCTTGGGCATGTTTCTTGGTGCCCAAGGTGTCTTAGGCTTGCTGCGGATGTCTTGGCTCATACGTTTGATGTGCTGCTCAGCCTGGACAGATAGGTGGAACAAGTCTTTCAAGTCATTGTAGATTTGCCTTTCCCCCTTGCGGCTGATTCTTTCTTGGAGTCCATCCAAGAATTGTGCCATCATTGCTTCTTCATCATTATTGAGCTCCAATATGTTCCTTAGCTTCTCAAACTCTTCATAGTACTCCTCTACTGATCTAGTACCCTGCTTAAGAGTACGAAAACGACGTTGCAAGTCTCTATGAAAGTAAGATGGAACAAACCTTTGTCGCATGAGGTCTTTCATGTCGACCCATTGTCTATGGGCCTCATTCTCTTCCTCCTTTTGTCAGACACCTCACGATCCCACCAGATGAGGGCATTGTCCGTGAGTTGTGCTACTGCCATTGACACTCTCCTATGTCCTGGTTGGTTGTAATGATCAAAGATATGATCCATTCTTCTCTCCCAATCTAGGTAAGCCTCGGGGTCTACTTTTCCTGAAAAACTTGGAGGAGTTAGCTTAACATCAGAATGAGTTACCCAGTTATAGGCGTGTTTTTCTCCATCATCATGATGTTTAGGAGGCATTCTTGGTCTCTGGTGAAGACCATATGGCTCAAAGCCATCATCTTCTGGCTCTGGTTGCCGTGGAGGTCCTCTCGGCCTATGGTGATAGTTATGAGGTTGTGTGTCCTCATCTCCATCTGGCTGGGGTTCCTCCTGTTCGTGCCGTGTCCTAAGGTGCTCAGGACTCTCAGGATGGTCTTGCTCAGCTCTCACGTGCCTTATGGCCTGGAATCTCACAGGCCTCTCCACGCGCTCCAATCTCTTGCCTATGGATGCGAGTTGCGTTTGGAGGGTGGTGAACATGGCCATCATGGCTTCGGTTGCTTCTCTATTTTCTTCTGCCATTGTGTGCTACAAAGAAAGAAGACAAGTTATGATACTCCTAAATTATTAGGAGGGTTATCTTTTTATAAGGGATTCGAAATAATGCAAAAAGGAAAGTTCTAAGGAATAGAAAATTCGAAAATATGGAGATTTGAATAAAAGAAAATTTTCTTGACAACTATTGCTAGTTGTCCAATTCGAAATCTTTTGGTATTTTTCCTATTTTCTTTTCTTTTCTTTTTCTTTTATTTTTAATTTAACTTGAAAATAATGGAAATATGAATTAAACAAAAAGGAAAACGTGAATGGCAATGCAAAAATGAATCTAAACCCTAGTGATACACATAGAAGGCAAGATGCACTTGGATTGGAGTTTGATGTTATTTTTTTGATTTTTCTTGAATGCGAAATAAACTAATGCAAGAACTAAAAACAAAACAAGCTAAAGGATAGAAACAACCTGATTTAGGAGCTTTAAGCTCTGATACCAAAATGATACAAGTCTTGATTCAAGGATGTATGCGCGTGGGCTGTTTGGAGAAGTTTAGGTGAGAAAATCGACCTTAGACTTCTTGGATAGGGGTTTTTGGGTTGGTATTCGATTGAAAGGTGAAGTGAACCACACAAGGGGTGATGAACCTCGTGATAAATCACAAACTTAGAGTTAGGAGGGCTGGTCTCAACTAGATTCTAAGCACACAAGATTCTTGAGAGAAAACTTGTTGGGGAAAAAGTTCTATCTTTATTAATATCAAAAAGGTTGTCGAACTACAATGCTGGAATGAGCTTTATTAATATGCTCGACAGCTTGACCTTCTAGGGTCGACTCAAATAAAGAAAAGGAAAGTTTACAAAAGTGCACAAATAGAAAAGATACAAAACTGTATAACCGAAAAAGGACCTATTCCTAAAATGTTCTTGACTCAAAAATGTAAAGAATCTAGATCCTACCCTGCAAAACAGAAAGAGGCATATATTCGAATTGAAACTTACCTTAACTTACCTCATGGCCAAGAAATGGAAGGTGGCCGTCCTTGTGGCATGCACACGCCTTGCTCCTAGTCTTCGACTTGGAATAGGGTTAAGAATCTTTGGGCCCTGACCTCTCTTGCCACTAAAGTAAAAGTCTCTGATGTCTCTTGTGTTGTTGAGAAGCCATTGGACTCTACTTTGCACTCCTGGCCCATTGTCCTTAGTCGATCTTCTTCTAGGAGCTTGTCAACCCATAAGCTGAATTTGTGGAAGAGTGCCCTTGATCTGCTTCTTGTCATTGCTCCTTGAGGTACCACTGGTGTAGAGACTTCCTCTAGGTGCATGTCCTGGAGCTGGTAGCTCATCTGCTCCGAGTCTTCTTGTGTAGAAGTGGAAATGCGTGTGTACTCGGCTGGATCGGCTGTACCGGCTGGACTGTACGAGGTACTGGCCAGAATGCCTTCAGGACCGGTCAAATTGATCCCGGAGTTGGTGGCATCACCAAGGGGATCGGCGGTGTCATCCACGTCGCCACCTAGTGTGCCGGAAGCTTGGGCCTCTCCGCCGGCAATGCTGGTCCTATTGGTCGAAGGCCCGGCGGTACTGCTTGGTCCGGCAGACGTGCCAAATGGTCCGGCTGTCTCGGGCAAGCTTAATGGTCGGCCAGTCTAGTCTCCTTGTTGGATGTACGACCTGATGTCCTCATCACGAACTCAGAGTAAAATTGCATGTGTTGATTTCTTTAGTTTCTCAATCGAATTGAGTTGTGTATATCAACAAGTACATACGAAGTTAGGTTCTTGATATTTTGGTGCAACAACATCTTTAACAAATTATCACATACAAACCATTATTAACCTGTTGACTTACATTATATATATTATTTTATTTTTCTTTTAAAACAGTATATATGTGCATTGCTATGTACATCATCTAATAAGTGTATATGGAAGATATTACTGCACTGTTTTTCCATGAATTGTCCCTTAAATGCATGAAATTGCAGAATCAAAACTAATATATCAAGGAAACAATGCGAAAGAGAATCAAAACTAATATATATATATATATATATATATATATATATATATATATATTAAAGGCAAAATTCTTCGATGGCTTCCGGCAAACATGATCTACGAAAACAAAGATTACAGAATAATACTGGTAGCATATAACAAGATATGTATATATATATATATGTAACTATTTTACATATAGCTGGAATTATAACTATGTTTAATCTTCATCCTAAAAAGTTATGATCCAACACCTATTTGTTTAAAAATGTATACTTACATAAAGGGAAGAATTCCGGCGAAGAGGATGAAAAATTCCGGCGAAGAGGATGAAAAATTCCAGCGAAGAGAATGAAAAATTCCAGCGAAGAGGATGAAGAATTCCGGCAAAGAGTGGAGAGAGGCAAAAACAGAAAATAAGGTGAAGAGACGAAACTGAAAGAAAAAAGAGTGGGGCGTAGGTTAAATTCATGATTTCCTACAGAATAATGTCGTCGGAAATCCGTCTGGAATACAATTATATTTTGGAGGAACCCGCGTAATAAATATATTATCCTGTGTAAAATTAATAGGTATCGAAAATCTGTCAGAAATGACCGTCGGATCTCGGACGACTGTTGAAATCCCTGCATGTATGCCAAATCGTCAATCGACGTGGCTAACAACAAATTTCGTCGAAAATCCATTGGTTATAGGCGTCGCCGACGGATTACCGATGGATCTCATTTTTTTCGACGGTATTCCGTCGGTAATTACCGATGGATTTCCGACGTTTTACTATTTGTGACAAAAAAATAATACATATATAACAACTTTATGAAATAAATATTCGAAAAAAAAAATTCAATACAATCAAATTAGTATATATTATTTGTGTTCTTAAATGTTTTCTACCAATTCATACATCTTTTCAAATTATGGAGAATAATCATTAAGATTATATTACATAATATATGGTTACAAATTGTTAGATGAATTTAAAAGAATTATCCAATACATGACATTGAGTATATCAATATATAACTTTTATTTAACATTCTCTAACGATAAAAATCAATAAACATAATTCATCAGTATATAAGTTCATCATTCATAATATTAACAACTACGGTTTATGGTTTATATTTGAATTTTCAATTTATAAAACTATTTATTTTAAAATGATATATTATAAAACATCACGAATATTTACCATTTACTTTTTTTTCAACCAAATTTTTTTTTAAAAAAAAATTTTAAATATTGTAAATTCTAGGTTTACTATATGCGTCCAAATTTCATCGAAAATTACAGACGAAATTCTGACGGATATACCGAATCCGTTGGTTATTCGTTGGTATTGTTATCCGGAGGCTCCACATATATAGGCCATTATGTCAATACCTTAAGTGGTAGGGAAACTTTTGGCATCTTCTGACGGTTTCCCGATGTATATTTCAGTTCTGTCGGAAAACTGTCAGAATATACAGATGATTTTTCAATTCCCTATGTCGTCGGCAATCCGTCTAGAATTACCGACACAGTCTAGATGAATATTGTCGTATATCAATTTATACTGACGTATTCCCGACGGATTTTGTCGGGAAACCGTTGAGATTGGTAATTTAATTTTTTCAAAATAAAAAGCCAGTTCTAGCGTGATCACTTTTCAACACCAATACATATATTCAAAATTAAAATACCATAAAACTAGAAAGTATTATTACAAACTTAATATGAATCTGATGAACAATGCAAAGTAGCTAAATTTTCATCGTCAAACTTGCCAATCTCTTTTTCTAAATCTTGAAATACGTTGTAATCTCCGTCCGCGCTGTCATCAACAACAAGGTTAACTTCAAGACAAGTATCGATGGATCTTAAGTTACCAATTGTGCTTTGCTGCATAGTGATACAAGCCTTGATTCAAGGATGTATGCGCGTGGGCTGTTTGTAGAAGATTAGGTGAGAAACTCAACCTTAGGCTTCTGGATAGGGGTTTTCTGGTTGGTAAACGGTGGAAGGGTGAAGTGAACCACACGAGGGGTGATGAACCTCGTGATAAATCACAAACTTAGAGCTAGGAGGGCTGGTCTCAACTAGGTTCTAAGCGCACAAGTCTCTCTTGAGAGAAAGCTCGTAGGAAAAAGTTCTACTTTATTAATAATCAAAAAGGTTGTCGAACTACAATGCTGGAAGGAGCCTTATTAATATGCTCGACAGCTTGACCTACTAGGGTCGACTCAAATAAGAAAAAGGAAAGTTTACAAAAGTGCACAAAAGGAAAAATACAAAAGTGTATAACCGAAAAAGGACCTATTCCTAAAATGTTCTTGACTCAAAAATGTAAAGCAACTAGATCCTACCCTGCAAAACAGAAAGAGACATATATTCGAATGTAAACTTATCTTAACTCACCTCACGGCCAAGAAATGGAAGGTGGCCGTCCTTGTGGCATGCACGCGCCTTGCTCCTAGTCTTTGACTTGGAGTAGGGTTAAATATCTTTGGGCCCTGACCTCTCTTGCCACTAAAGCCCAAGTCTCTGATGTTCCTTGTGTTGTTGAGAAGCCTTTGGACTCTAATTTGCTCTTCTGGCCCATTGTCCTTAGCTGCTCTTCCTCTAGAAGCTTGTCGACCCATAAGCTGAATTTGTGGAAGAGTGCTCTTGATCTGCTTCTTGTCATTGCTCCTGGAGGTACCACTGGTGTAGATACTTCCTCTAAGTGCATGTCCTGGAGCTGGTAGCTCATTTGGTCCGAGTCCTCTTGTGTAGAAGTGGAAGTGTGCGTGTACTCGGCTGGATGGCCTGTACCGGCTGGATTGTGCGCGGTACTGGCCGGAATGACTTCAGGACCGGCCAAGTTGATCCCGGAGTCGGCGGTGTCATCAGGGGGACCGGCGGTGTCATTCACGTCCCCACCAAGTGTGCCGGAAGCTTGGGCCTCTCCGCCGGCGATGTTGACCGGTCTGGTCCTATAGGTCGAGGGTCCGGCGGTACTGTCTGGTCCGGCAGGCGCGCCAGATGGTCCTGCTGTCTCGGGCAAGCTTCCTGGTCGGCCAGTCTGGTCTCCTGGCTGGATGTACGACCTGATGTCCTCATCATTCCCTCCCTCTTCAGTAGGTTTTGTCCTCAAAACTGGATCATCTGCATGGAAAGGGGCCAAGTCAGTAACATTGAACGTATTGGACACATTAAACTCACCTGGAAGCTCGATCTGGTAGGCGTTGTTGTTGATCCTCTCGAGCACTCTGAATGGTCCATCTCCTCTGGTGCTAGCTTGGAACTCCTTAGGTTTTGGAACCTCTCCTGCCGTAGGTGTAGCCACACCCAATCGCCTGGTTGAAAGATCACCTCCTTTCTTCCCTTGTTGGCATGAGTCACGTACTGTCCGGTCCTCTTCTCCAAGTTTTCTGCTACCTTCTGGTGTAATCTCCTTATGAACTCTGCCTTGGATGCTCCGTTGAGGTTGGTCATCTCAGCTGGTGGTAGTGGTGTTTGCTCCAATGGGGTGAGAGGGTTGAATCCGTATACCACTTCAAATGGTGTCTTCTTGGTTGCTGAGTGCACGGCTCGGTTGTAGGCTAACTCAATGAATGGCAGGCACTCCACCCAAGTCTTTAGGTTCTTCCCTAGTGTAGTTCTGAGAAGGGTTGATAGTGTCCTATTGACAACTTCAGTTTGGCCATCGGTTTGAGGATGGCAAGTGGTTGAGAAGAGTAGCTTCGTGCCTAGTTTTCTCCAAAGGGTCCTCCAGAAATGGCTGAGGAACTTGGTGTCCCTATCTGATATGATGGTCCTTGGCACTCCATGAAGCCGTACTATCTCCCTGAAGAACAGCTCAGCTGTTTGTGTGGCATCATTGACATTGGCACATGGGATGAAATGTGCCATCTTGGAGAATCTGTCCACCACTACAAAGATTGCATCTTTGTGGTTGATCTTGGGCAGACCTAGAACAAAATCCATCGAGATGTCCACCCATGGATGTGTTGGTATGGGCAGTGGGAGATACAACCCGTGAGGTTGCACTCTGGACTTTGCCTTCTTGCAAGTGGTGCATCTTGCACAATGTGCTTCTACTGTCCTCTTGATGTGTGGCCAGTAGAAGTGCTCCTTGACCACTGCTACAGTCTTGTCGACACCAAAGTGGCCCATGAGTCCTCCTCCATGAGCTTCTCGGATGATAAGCTTCCTTAGTGATCCTTGTGGTATGCACAGCCTTCTTTCTCGGAACAAGAATCCTCATGGATGTAGGATTTGCCATGACTCCCTGTGCTACACTCCTTGTAGCTCTCAGCAAGGTCAGGATCATCCTTGTATAGATCCTTGATGTGCTCGAATCCTAGGACCTTTGCCTCCATGGTTGATATCAAGGCAAACCTCCTTGATAGTGCATCGGCTACCACATTGTCTTTGCCCTTCTTGTACTTGATGACGGGAAGGTCTCTATGAACTCCATCCACCTGGCATGTCTCCTCTTGAGATTGGTTTGCCCTCTGAGGTGTTTGAGAGTCTCGTGATCAGTGTGGATCACAAACTCCTTGGACAGCAAGTAATGCTGCCAAGTCTCCAATGCTCGGACAAGGGCATAGAGCTCCTTGTCATAAGTGGGGTAGTTCAGTGAGGCACCACCTAGCTTCTCACTGAAGTATGCCACTGGTCTCCCTCCTTGGGTTAGCACTGCTCCTATGCCTATTCCAGAGGCATCACACTCCACTTCAAACGCCTTGTTGAAGTCCGGAAGGACTAGCACTGGTGCGTGTGTAAGGCTGTCCTTCAAGGCCTGGAATGCCTTCTCCTGAGCTTCTCCCAGCTGAATCCCACGTTCTTCTTCACTACTGCCGTCAGTGGTGAGGCAATACTGCTGAAGTTGGGCACGAATCTCCCTATAGAAGCTGGCCAGTCCGTGGAAGCTCCTTACTTGGCTGATGTTTCCTGGTGTTGGCCATTCTTGTATGGCTCGAATCTTCTCCTCATCAACCTGTAGGCCCTGTGAACTCACAACAAAACCTAAAAAGACAAGCTTATCAGTACAAAAGGTGCACTTCTTGAGATTGGCATAAAGCTCTTCTTGTCGAAGGGTTTTAAGGACCATCTCAAGATGTGTGAGGTGTTCCGTAGGCACTTACTATAAACAAGTATGTCATCAAAGTAAAGCACTACAAACTTACTGATGTACGCCTAAGAACTTGGTTCATAAGGTGCATGAAGGTGCTTGGGGCATTAGTCAAGCCGAATGGCATGACTGTCCACTCGTAGAGCCCTTGCTTTGTCTTGAAAGCAGTCTTCTATTCATCACCTTCCTTCAACCTGACCTGGTGGTATCCACTCTTGAGGTCTATCTTGGAGAAGACCGTGGCTCCACTCAGCTCATCTAGCATGTCATCCAGCCGTGGTATCGGATGCCAGTACTTGACTGTGATGTTGTTGATTGCTCGGTAGTCCACGCACATTCGCCAAATCCCATCCTTCTTGGGCACTAGCAGCACTGGTACGGTACATGGACTGAGGCTCTCGAACATATCCTTTCTCCAGGAGCTCCTTGGCTTGCTTCTCAAGCTCCTTGGACTCCTCTGGACTCATCCGGTAGGCTGGCCGGTTGGGCAGGGCTGCTCGGGCACTAGATCAATCTGGTGTTCTATGCCACGTAAAGGAGGCAAGCCTGCTGGTATCTCCTCTGCAAAATACATCCTGGAATTTGTTGAGGAGTGTTGCTACTTCATGAGGTAGCTCTACCTGTCCCTGTTCTATACTCAACACTTCCTTGAAAACCATTAGTAACATTAAGTCCTTTGAGGCTAAAGCTCTCCGGACATGACTAGGTTGAATAAGAAAGTTAGACTTGACAAGTTTCTTTTCCTTACTCATTTGGAGTTGTAGCTCATGTACTTGGGCAGGTGTAAGAGGAGCTAAGCTGACCTTTCTCTTGTCATGCACGAAAGTGTATAGATTGGTTCGGCCATCATGCCTGGTCTCTTTGTCAAATTGCCATGGTCTTCCTAGTAGAAGATGGCCAGCTTGCATGGGCACCACGTCACACACGACCTGGTCTTGGTACTTGCCCACACTGAATGGCACAGTGACTTGCTCATGAATCTTGAGCTCCACTTTGTCATCAAGCCATCTCAGTCTATATGGTCGAGGATGCCGTGTCCTCTCTAGACCTAGCTTATCAACCATATATGCACTAGCAACGTTAGTGCAAGAACCACCATCTATGATGAGGTTACATACCTTGCCCTTGATGGTGCAACGGCTGTGGAAGATGTTCTCCTTTGGATGGTCTCTGAAGGATCCACCATTGCACTGAGGATACGTCTAGTGACCAGCACTTCCCCACATCAGGGTACTCAATGTCACCATATTCTCCTTCTGGTTCATATTCCTCTTCATCTTGGGACTCATATTCTCCTGCCTCCGTAATCAGCATGACTCGTTGTTTGGGCACTCCCTTGAGATGTGTCCGCGTCCCCTGCACTTGAAACAAGTTATGTCACGTGATCTTTGAGGGTTAGAAGACTTACCAGGCTCTCTCTGGTCACGGGTGGGTTCAGGAGGCTTGCTCTTGAACCTTGACTCGATCTCTATGCTCTTGCCTTTGTCTACGGTCTAGGGCATGTTGCTTAGTGCCCAAGGTGTCTTAGGCTTGCTGCGGATGTCTTGGCTCTTACATTTGATGTGCTGCTCAGCTTGCACAGATAGGTGGAACAAGTCTTTGAAGTCTTTGTAGATTTGCCTTTCCACCTTGCGGCTGATTCTTTCTTGGAGTCCATCCAAGAATTGTGCCATCAATGCTTCTTCATCATCATTGAGCTCCAATCTGTTCCTTAACTTCTCAAACTCTTCATAGTACTCCTCTACTGATCTGGTACCCTGCTTAAGAGTACGAAAACGACGTTGCAAATCTCTATGAAAGTAAGGTGGAACAAACCTTTGTCGCATGAGGTCTTTCATGTCGACCCATGAGTCTACGGGCCTCATTCTCTTCCTCCTTCTGTCAGATACCTCACGATCCCACCAGATGAGGGCATTGTCCGTGAGTTGTGCTACTGCCATTGAGACTCTCCTAGGTCCTGGTTGGTTGTAGTGATCAAAGATATGATCCATTCGCTTCTCCCAATCTAGGTAAGCCTCGGGGTCTACTTTTCCTGCAAAAGTTGGAGGAGTTAGTTTAACATCAGGATGAATTACCCGGTTATAGGTGTGTTCATCTCCATCCTCATGACGTCTAGGAGGCATTCTTGGTCTCTGGTGAAGACCATATGGCTCAAAGCCATCATCTTCTCCTCTGGTTGCCGTGGAGGTCCTCTCGGCCTATGGTGATAGTTATGAGGTTGCGTGTCCTCATCTCCATCTGGCTGGGGTTCCTCCTGTTCGTGCCGTGTCCTAAGGTACTCAGGACCCTCAGGACGATCTGGCTCAGCTCTCACGTGCCTTATGGCCTGAATCTCACTGGTCTCTCCACGCGCTCCAACCTCTCGCCTATGGATGCGAGTTGTGTTTGGAGTGTGGTGAACATGGCCACCATGGCTCCACCTGCGCCTCTTTTCTCTTCTCCCAGGTGTACTACAAAGAAAGAAGACAATTAGGGTGCTCCTAAATTATTAGGAGAGTTTTCTTTTTATATGTGGTTTGAAAAAAATGCAAAAGGAAAAATTCTAAAGAAAGGAAATTCGAAAAAAGGAAACTTCCTAGACAACTTGTGCTAGCTGTCCAATTCGAATTTCTTTAGTATCTTTTCTATTTTCTTTTTCTTTTCTTTTTAATTAGACTTAAAAATAAAGGAAATATGACTTAAACAAAAAGGAAAACGTGTATGCAATGCAAAAAGTGAATCTAAACCCTAGTGATACACGAAGGAG